>VIBL01000497.1:0-91543 GCA_008271625.1 Lutraria rhynchaena
ATAATGTCGCTTAATTTGTTAAAATTCTTTGACGGGGCTAAGCCCGGTGTAAAAAGAAAAGAGGCCTCCGATCGGGAATCGAGCAAGAAAGCAAAATGGCAAAAATACGAGGGTAAACGACCCGAACGAAAGTTCAATGTTTCATGGCAAGAGGGCCGGGACTGGTTGCGATTTGACAAAGAAAAGCAAATAATGACATGCGCTTTCTGCATCCAGTACTACAAAAATGCAATGTCTGTACAATGTGAAAATGGAACAGCCAAGTTCCGTGGACAAAATACTTTTATTGATGGGTCAAAGAATATAAGATCCTCAGCAGTTACGGAACACAAATCGTCCAAATCACACATTAAGGCCGCCGAGTCATTATGTGCAGTGAATAGTACAGCTGATGAGATTACTAAAAGCAAGTCTGGAAAGGCACTGTTATCATTGAAGGTCTGCAGAAATACAGGATTGCACACTTATTCCGTAATGCTCATTTTATTGCCAAACATAATAGGCCCTTAAGTGATTACCAAAAGATGTGTGATTTAGATAAGGCTAAAGGTATTGATGTAGGATCTACATATTTGGATGTAAAAAGCTGCTCTTGGTTTTCTTTTTTATATTGCAGATGATGAAGTGGCAAAGACCGTGGACTTAGTGAAACAAGCTCCATTCCACTCCTTTCTCATGGATGGTACAACAGACATAGCTGGGGATGAACAGGAGTCAATCTACCTCCGGTGTTCATTGAAGGGCCTTGTGTCAGAGCGTTTCTTATCATTGAGGACACCAGCCTCGACTACATCCAAAGATTTACACCAGTTTGTGGAGGAAATATACCAAACAAATAATATTGATAAAGGTCATAAACCCACTTTACTGTTTTACATATTTCACAAAAATATATATAATTGATTTATTATATGCAAAATGTTGAAAGTAAGGGACTGCTTCACATCTTGTTTTGTTCTGACCAACATGTTCTATACATTTTAATTCAGCTCTGTAACATAATTTGGCTTAATAGCCTGAAAGTCATGTTTTACCTAGCAATATTTTTTAAACCAGGAAAATTAATTGGCATGGGATCGGATGGTGCAGCAAACATGGTTGGCAAAACGTCTGGACTAGCAACACTGTTAAAAGAAGAGACTGGTGGGGAATTTGTAAATATACACTGCATGTGTCATCGCCTGGAATTAGCTGTTCGTGAAGTATTTAAGACATCAAAACTTTATGAAAAGCTCATGACCTTAATGATTGGATTACATTATTTCTATTGCAAAAATAATTATAAGAACAAGAGCGGCCTGTTGAGAACAATGAGCGCTCTACAGATGAATGGGTTGTTGCCCCCAAAAGTAATTGGAACATGCTGGCTTGCCCATACTTATCATGGAATTAACACTTTCTTACTCCAATCCAAAGGCAGAAGGACTTCTCAAGATTATGCTGGATAAAAACCTGATAGCATTCATACTTTTTTTGCAGGTCAGTACTTGCGTAAAGCGGGAAATTTCTGCAGTTTCAACACTCAACATTTTACACTAAGTCATTGAAGATACCAGATAGGACAAAAGGTTTTCTGTGTCAGGTTCTTGGGTGATTTTTATTTATGTATGACAGTTGGTCCATCTTACAGCCAGTACCACTTTTCAATTACTATTTACACCTGTGTGCATTTTGAATTCTAGGACGTTTTGGAACCACTGATGAAACTGTCTCTGAGACTTCAACAGAAAAACATTACACTCTTCGATAGCATGACATGGGTTGAGACAACAGCTGACCTGATTGCTGAAATCCAGACCAGGTATAAAAAGCTTCAGTTTATAAAAGCCAACATTTATTCTGTTTGAGCATAGTGCATTTTTTGGTCACATTTTCAACTTTTAGTTATGAAAGTAGAATACGTGTGTCAATAGAACTGATGCTGGGTGTGTGGCAGTGTTGCATTACCACTTGTGATTAGACTGTTTTTTCTGCCTATTTTTGTTATCATAGCTTTCAATTGCTGAACATGTTTAACTAGTTAGTTAAGTTTTGTTTAACAGAATATACTACCTAACTAAATGTTCATCACAATCACATCAATAGGGAAAACAAATCACTGAATGAAGTTCTTGACACCGGAATGTTCAAAGGTGTTCAACTTAAAGGCAAAACACCATCCATGGTCTACACTGCTGAACTCCTTAATCGAACATGCGATGCCTTAAAAAGCAGATTTAAACTTAATGGTGAAGAAAGAGACATTGTTGTTGCGACGAAAGTACTGTCCATGAAGCACTGGCCAGTCAGTAATGTTGAAAAAATGCAAGGTTGTTAACTGCAGTTGTTTATGTTCCCATTGAAAATGTTTGTGTTCATTTTGATTTACTTCTTGCTTTTATTTTGCATGCATCTTGGGATTACAGTTACTGGCTATGTTCTTTTCTAATCATTATTGAAATTAATGATATCAGTTGCAGATAGTCATCAGTAAATTGATTTTAAATATCATGGCACACATTACCTGTTTAGGTTTATTTCTGAAATACATCATTTCTGTGTTGCAGCCTTGCAGGCAATTTACATACTATTGGAATAGTTGAATTTATGCGTTTACAACCATCAATGTCCATAATAATAAGCATTACAATTTACAGTTTTGTATAATGTTACAATGCATATGTTCAAAAGTAAAAATTTTAAATGTTTGACGCCTGTATGAAAGTATTAATTCTTAACTCTCAAATTTTCACTTTACATTCTTACTAGTTACATTAATTGTTAATTGTTGAATCTAATTCTTAATAGAATTTTCTTATGTTACTCATACAGAATATATAGACAATGACATAAAACTGATTGTGGAGAAATTTAGAAACGCTCTTATGAAAGCTCAAGATGACTTTGACCCTGATGAAGCTGTTCGTGAATGGAGAACCTTAAAAACATACTGATTAAGAGGTATAAACAATTATTTAATATCTGAAATAGTTGTCATTGCATTCCTGTCACAGATAGTATTGAGAAACTGTTGATTATCTTGTTATTCAATACAGATTAGTTGTTGTATGGTTACAGGCATGGTACTGATCTGAGATCCCTTTCCTGGGCAGAGGTATATGATGAAGACCTTCCTAACATCATGCTGGTAGTAGATTTGCTGCTTAGTCTGCCTCCCACTGGTGTCTCATGTGAAACAAGCTTCTCTCAACTGAAACTTACGAAAAAAGCACGTCGCACAAACCTTCGTGCTGACACACTGAACAAACTCTTGCAAGTCAAACTTTTGTCAGATGATGTCATAAATTTCAATCCAGAGCATGCTATTGAGAGATGGCTTGTAAGTATTGTCATTCTAATTATATTTTCCTGTACATGCCACATTTCAAGTAATTCATGATTTTATGGTTTTCAATATTTTACTTAACAAAATCAATGGTATTATACTATATAACCTAAAGGCTGTTTCAACATTGACTAACAAGACATATGAAAACAGCTATACACAACATGCTACATGTATCTTTAATCTTACAACATTTGAATAATATTTTTGTATACATATTCATTGACAGCTTGGTGCCAATAAGCCTCATGGACATCGCCGCATTCAGTACAAGAGACAGCCAAAATTGATCACCACTACCAGTACTGATACTGAAGAATTGATAGATCCATTAGATGAAGAGGAAATAGAATATGTCGAGGACATTGAATTTTTTAATAGCATTTGCGAAGATGAGGATGATAGTGATTGTATTGACTATCAGTCTGAGGACATAAATGAGTCACTGATCATATCTTTTTCTAGAGAATGTTAAATTGTTAAAAGGAATAAACTGCACCATTGATCAGATGTTTTTCTTATGAAATAGTAAATTAGGTCCCTGTCCTGTATAATTTGGTCCGGTCCTGTAAACATGAGAAGTTTACAGGACCTACTGTCCTGTAAAATTTTGGTGTGTTTCGCGGAGACTGGTATTTACCTGGTATGTTTTTCATATACTTGAGAAATATAATTATATAAAGTAGCTATATTTCAATTGTATAAGGTAATATTTAAATCTTATGACAGTTTGATGCATAATAAATCATTTTATAATAATACAAATGCACTGTTTTTTTTTTAAATTTTCATTATTGAAAGTGACAAGAGGTTATTATGAATAAGTATGCAGTGTGGCATAATTGGTTGAAACAATTCATGGAATTTTATTTTGTGATTTAGTTTTTGAGGGATATAACTGAGTTTGAGTGATGATAAAACCTAGTTTGAGTGATGATAAAACCTAGTTTGAGTGATGATATAACTGAGTTTGAGTGATGATATGAACTGAGTTTGAGTGATGATAAAACCTAGTTTGAGTGATGATAAAACCTAGTTTGAGTGATGATATAACTGAGTTTGAGTGATGATATAAACTGAGTTTGAGTGGTGATATAACTGAGTTTGAGTGGTGATATAACTGAGTTTGAATGGTGATATAACAGAGTTTGAGTAAAATGAGCTTAAATTGATTCAAATTTGTTGAATTTAATTAAAATATTTTAAATTCAGTGAGTTCTTGAGTGATGTATAATTTTTGGAATTAGTATTGAATTAATTGAATGAGATAAATTAGTGATTATACTTGTGTTGACTTGAAGGTGTGTAGTGTTGAAGATTAATTGAACATTACGAAATATTTAGAAGTGGACAGGTATAGAAATTGTTAAAGTGGAATATGATAGATGAAGTTTGTGATTGGAATTCAGACTGACTGAACTAATTGTGTCCAATGATGACCAAATTTTTACTGTAATGAAGTATATTGTAGTAGAAGTGACCATAGAGAAGTAGACTAAGTAAATGAATGGACTAATTGGTAAATTAAGGTGATAAAGATTTTTATGCGAACTATTCCTATGTGAATATTGATACATAAATTGAATACTGAAGGAAAATTATGACAATATTACATATAAATTAACTTATTGTGGATATCAAGTTGATAGTGATATCAATCAATTAGGCTTCAAAATTAGAAGAAAAAGATTCCATGGAAAATGACCAACAACTGCTGAATACTTGTAAAGCCTTAGGATTTCAAAGTTCCGAGGACCTTATACATATAATAAGGAATCAGACCAAGATTATAGATTCAATAGAAAGATCACGTGAAAGGGAGCAACATGGTCAATTTTATTCCCGAAATTATCAAACGTCTATGGTGAAGATAATAACGATCTAAAGTGGGCTACCTTCAAGTTTGAAGTAGAAGCACTCTTAGTGGAAAAAAGTTTTTCAAATGACCAGGGATAAGTAGAGCGATAAAAGGGAATGCATGTGACGTAGTATGTAGACTTGGAACAGAAGTAGATATTTATACAGTGATGCATAAACTTGAGAGTACTTTTGGAAATATAGAAACCAAAGAAAGTAAATAAAATAAATTTTATTCCTGTGAACAAAAACTGAAAAAATCTATAGCATCATATGCATCAAGGTTGGAAGATCTGTTTGCCCAAGCTGTGGTGTTAGATGGGATGAAAAGAAGTGATGATGAACAACTGAAGAGTTTTTTTATGAAGGTTTAAGAAAAGAAACCAAACAAGCTGCCTACAAGAATGATGTCATGACTGACTATGACAAAAATTCAAGATTTAGCTGAGAAAAATAGACGACAATATGGTAGAAACGAAAGCAGATACTGATATAAAAACTTGTCACTCAATAGTCAACACAAATAAGAAAGAAAATAGTGAATTAAGTGAGGTAGAAGAACTACTACAGATATTGAATGAAAGAATCAATCAATTAGAACTGCAACATAGCCAACAACAAAATGATCTCAGACAGGGGGAATGTGTAACTAACTACTCTGATGTGAGTGCGTAAGAAATTGATTTACCAAGATTACATATAATACAGTAGTTGCAATTTTTTCATTTATCAATTAAAATGTAATCCTGCTCTTGTTATATACGTGTTGTGCAGATGTACAAGAATTTCCAAAATATCACAGCAAAATTTAATTACCAAGCAAGTGTTCTAATCTGAACGATTCCTCCCCCCCTCTTCTTAATAAATTGTCCTCAATTTGTGGTCCTCTATCTCATGAATAAAAACGTTCAGAGCTCTATAATTATGTGATCACTCTAAATTATAAAATATTAATCAAATCACTAGAGTCACTAATCCTGTATGTACTCCACCATCAATGTATACAATATATCCAACACAGTGTCATCAAAACACATTGGGTGCCATTTTGCTTATTGTTTTAGGTCTTCTGTTATTTGAATTCAATAGCGATAGAAAACACCCAATCTATGGAATTAAGCGTACAATAGTGTAGTGGTTGTAGGACTATAGGCCACTTTCAACAGCCTAGCTGTTTGGTTAACTCTTTCAGGATGTGAGGTTGTCTGTCTACAGTGCTAAGGGTCCCGGGTTCGATCCCCCGTTGGGACAATGGATTTGTCTTGCTCCCAATTTACTGTAATACTTCTCTCTGACCTCACTTCTGGTGACTATTGTTATTTCATAACCATAGTCTTCCTATCATATACCAGTAAACATGACTGCACCCACAGAGATCCAATGATAAAAGAGAGGGAAAGAAAGTCACATGACGGAAAAAAAACACTGGAGTGTATCTAATCCAATCAATTTAGCATCAAACAAAGAAACAATTTTTTATCAAATAACTAAGACCAGGAACCAGTCCCTATAGATAAAGTCACAAAAGCAGAACCAATCCATTTATAGGATGGACATCATAAAACAGTTCACCTATAGTTACACAACTCTAAAATGTTATTTTTGTGTGGGCAACAAACTACCGTAATCCTTCTGCGAATGAGACCATACAATGGGACCAGGGCAGGAAGATCATGGAATTAGGACACACAGCAAGTCAGATGATTGTACAAAGTGTCATCAGACACTTGATCTTGCAAAAACAGCCTGAAACCCATCACGAATTTGGATCCCTGCTATATATTACACGTTTTTTTCTCAGCATTTTGGGAACATGACCCGACCCCCAGAATTGGGAATTTTCTCAACATTTTGAACAAATTGGGAAAAAGTCTTGTTGTATAAATATAACTTAAAATAATCAAATAAAACTAAAATACCAAATATTATGTTTATTTTTGTATATAGATATTGATAACTTTATTACTTGAATCTATTAGGAATTCAATAACCATTTTAACTGCTGTAATTTAATTTTTTGTTTCGTTTTTTTTTCTCATTGAATTGGGAATTTTTGCCTTGCAATCGGGAAAAAACATACTTTTTGCCATTACAAACATGACCAAATCTGTCATCAAAATGGCTCAAGAAAAACTCTGCATTAATTGTAATGTGGACAATTGAACCAAGTAAAACACCACTCACAACATTAATTTATACAACTAACATTAATCATTCCCAACACTTTATTTCTATTGAAATTCAATGCCACATGTGAAGTTTAAAAAAAGGGAAAATTTGAGGTGGTCTTATTTAGATAAGAGTAAGAAAACTTATCTCATGATTCACAGCCTTATTGACTATTCATGTGCAATGTAATGTATTCCTTACATGATGCAAGTTATGACCTTATTTTTTGGTCATTATTTGAATATTTCATGGGTTATTATCATTAATATCAACAACTAACAAGGGCCATCATTCCCACTCCCATGGATTGCCTTAAAGTTGGGAAAATGAATGTGAACACTAGCATAGGAATCTGGTTATATTCTTAGACAGGTATTACCGCTGGCTGTTGAATACTTATGATGCATTTTCTTGTTTTCAAAATTTCGTGCATCATTACTCAGTTAGTAAGGTGCTTTCTACAATTAAATGTTATTCACTTTATCTTTTGTTTTTCCATTGTTTCAAGTATGGAACTGAATGGTAAGTTTATGATTTTTTATACATTGTGAAGTGTTCTATATAATATACAGTGCAACCCACTGTACGGTTTAACTATTGATTTAATCTCTCTTGAGCAATTACCTCTCAACAACAACAACATAATTTTGCTTCTCCCAAAAGGTGTTGCTTTGGAGAAGTTGCACTGTATTTATTTATGTTGACACTAACCTTGCATCCAGTATGTAGTGTGTAGAAATCAGAATATTCTTCTATAATACCCTAACATAAATTCTATACACTAAAAGGCTGCACTTACAGGTTGTTTTGTACAAAACAGTGACAAATTTGAACAAGAACCTAACTGGAAAAATGATCCTGTAGAAGTACAAATACAGTAAAACTCACATAGCAACCCATCTCAATATTAAGACCTACTTGTCATAATGATCACTTATTCTCAGACTGGCTTTCAATAAATCCCCTCACTGTACAATTTGACTATTAATTTAACCTCTCAACAACAACAACAACATAGTTTTGCTTCTCCCAAAAAGTGTTGCATTGGTAGATAATTATCACACATTAGGGCTGATCTTAGGCTTAATGCTCCAACTACCTAATAACAATTAACTGAAACTGGAGAACAATCTGAAAGTGCTTATGCAGTGCATTCTCTTCAAATTATTTTATCAGAGGCATCAATCACAGAAATTCTAATGAATGCAATAGGTGGTGTAAATATGTTAGAATTAAAGCAACATGTTGATATCTTTGCACAAAATCAATAAATGTTGTTACTTCTAATAGAAACCAACATTTTTCTAACAGAAGAAATAACATTCAAGGCTTTAAAAATTCAGAATGTAGGTATTGTGGTCAAACTAAGGGACATAATTGCAAGAATTGTCATGCTAGATCAAAAACTTTCTATGGATGTAACCAGATGTCACATTAGACCTGTATGCTTCCAATTAAAGGCATTGATCACAATAAACAGAGTGCACCACTAATACACATTTACAAAAATCATGACATGTTATTCTTATGGAACATCCTAAAGTGCAATAGTTATCGGACACATTAGTTTAACATGCCAAATATTGGATATTTTGCATCAAATTTGGCATTGAAATGGTGTTATAAGGCAAGAAATGAATGGGCAATTTATCTCGAGGAAGTAATGTAATACAAACAGAAAATTGCTCGGAAGTACACAACAAACACCTCATTAAAAAGATTTTTTGGGTCCCAAAGGTGGTTTCATTATCAAGGTTTTAATGAAGTACAAATATATCCAATATTGAACAAACAATTTCAAATTGAATGTTATTCCTTATCCCTGCATCCAAGAGAATGGTTTAGAGAAATGAATGTAACCAGGGTTGAAACTTCTGTTTATACAGAAAAACTTCAATTAACAACCACCTCAATATTACAACCACTTTGATGTAATGATCACCTGTTTTCAAACCAGCATCTAATAACTCATCTATAATACAAGTTGATAATGAGACCACCTCATTATCAGGATCTATTTTATCGGGTCCAAATGGTGGTCCCAAATTCTAGGTTTTACTGTACATGAAAATATGAAACTGGTCAGTGTTATGTCCCTGTTTGAACTGATAGGAGTTTCTTGATTGGTATGTTTATCAAGCAAAATGAAGTATGGCACCAAAGTTTTTAATAGAATCAAAACATTGCAAGAGAATGTCTGCTACATTCCTTAAATGTCATTGCGTCGATGGCTCAATGGAGAGTAACTAGTTGTCAGGAGAGTTCAAATATGACATGGAGGGGCAATTAATTTATCTATGGGTGTTTTATGGACAACTAATGGCCATGAAGTGTGCATTAAATGATAAAGATAACAATGATAAGCTACTTAATAAGATAATGTAAAAATGAGAATGAAGGAGATATAAATTAGTTAAGAATCAGACTGTTGGAATGATAAGGGTGAATAAAAATTTGCAAAGTTAAAAAAGAGTGTATAAAAAATTATCACAATTTAATTGCAAAGTCCAATTTCCTTTAAGTAGGTGATAATTACCTCAGGTGAAACAGTTTTAAAAAGGGTGTTTAAGTTTTCAGCATTAAAATACATCAGTGATATACTCTGAGTGAAAGAGTTAGATTGGACAAATGTATTTCTGCAGAATGTTTTCCAAGTTAAAACTATCTTTAGGAGTGTCAATCAAAGACCAAACATTTCACTGGATAAGCCCATAAGCCACTGCCTTCTAAGTCATTTTTTCAAAGACAAGACATGGCAATAGTCCGACAGGACACATTCATGTATTTATGAACTAAAGAAGTGGAAATGAAAAATGATCTAGGGCACAGCATGACCAGCCGATTGATCAGGACGGGCCTTCCTGACCTCCCATTTAGCCCATATTAAGGCCAAAGTGGTGTGTTGCAGGGGCAGTGTTTAAGCAGCCATACCCTGGCCCAACTCAACCACCAGGATCCAGTCATCAGGTGAAACGGGTTGCAGCCCACAGCAAACGGGCTGGCACAGTGGGGGAGTCTTACCCCTCTGTAGTGCGACAGCTGGGGAATTCTAACTCCCACCCAGCTGGGGGCTCCATGGAAAGAGGATCAGACAAGGAGTGGCAAAAACAGGGTGGTAGAAGGCAAGAATTATTGTTCATGCGTCTTTTTTATAACTCATTAATATCGCATTTCTGTGAATGAGTATATAAATGATGTGTCAGTTCAACTTAATGGAAGAATCACACCACACATTACAGAAACATTATATAGTAAATCTGTGGTTGCAGTCACCTCCAAATAAAGACCACCCTGTGAATAAAGGCCATTCTTTGAAGAACCATAATTGATCATTTATAACAAACTGACCTTTAAATAAAGGCCATCTGTAAATAAAGGCCACATTTTGTCTTTCCCAAGGGTGGCCTTTGTTCACAGGTTTGACTGTAAATATCATACATCCCCATTATCCTTTATTATTGTGTCAGTCCAATACCAGCTTTTCATGTAGTGTTTTTTACCACAAACATTATCCATACTCGAATATATATGTTTATACATGTTTTGGATTGAATCATCACAAAGGCACTAAAAGACAGACCACAAGAGCAAATAATATTTTCCAAGTGGATTGTTCTTTTATAAAAATTCACAGACTTTATTTCATTTTATTAATATCAAGATGCATGTTTATATTGCTTTGTGTATAATTTAAATTTAATTGCATGCTACAATAGTTTGTCTGGCCTTAGAACTATGATAGGGATTCACAGAGAAAAAGTCGTTCCTTATGATGTGCGCTCAAAAGACTGCAGAATGTGTTTGTATTATGCTCAAAAAAGTCAGATGCCACCATCTCTTATCTGCTAAAATACAGATGTTGGAGCTAAGCCTTGTTCAGCAGGTTGAAGAACAAAATGTTCAAGTAGGTACTATCATTATAGATGATGATTGTACAACTATAGCAAAAATTAAAAGTATTTTTTTTTCATCTAGCTATTTAATGGTCTGATATAAATCATACAAAGAAGCATCTCGGAAAGTGTCTTATGATCATAAGATAAGATTTTATTGGTTAATGTAATGTAGTGGTTACAGAAGCGTTTTAGTTACGCTGCTACCCAAAATAAAAGCAGCATAGATGGATATACATATATGTAGGAACACAAATAGCACACTATGCATTTGGAGAACATGAAAATTGTAATGATAGTTAGTGTGGATACCATGTCAATCCTATCGAATATAGACATTAGTCTACAGCATATGGAGGGGACAAAAGAACAAAACAAAGAACAGATCTTTAAAATGTGTGCAGCATATTTATAAACAATGCTGCTAAAATAACTCTAGGGGGGAAATACTAGAGATGTAGAATCTTTCAATTCCATGGTATCATCCAAAGCACCTCAAAGATGCCATTATTCAGCATCATCAAGTCTGAGAAGCAGAGTTGACTGCGCACTAGTACAAAAGAAATGATGGACCTGCATTTGTTACCAAAATTAATAAAAGTTCTGGTGTTTTACCTCACAATGTCATTAAAAATACTTGTTACAAGACTTGACTACAAAAAGGTGGAAATAATTCCAATGCGAATGTACACAAGAATTTAAAAAACAGAAACTTCAGAAGAAACTGAATAAAAGGTCATTAACATCACAAACTGAAAAGAGAGAAGGACCTTCATACCAGACAGCTACTGCAACAACCAATGTACCAGACATTACCGAAATACATGCTGCTGTAATTGCTCCAGCTACAACACATGTCAGTGATTTACAAATGTTATAAAAAGTGTTTTGTGATATCAAGACAACATCTCTTCATAAGGAATGTAATTTGACTCAAATTGCTACAGTTTGACAGTTAATTCCAGTACAAGATATTTCTCCTGCTGCATTTGCTGTTATTGTTTTGTCTTAGAATGAAATGTTATGTTCTGTAATGGTAAACCAGTAAAGGCTGAACTATTTTTTTAACCTGGTTACCCAGTAGAAAACCTTGGATTTTGTGGGTCATAAACTTGAATAAGTCAAGGATTTTTCCAAAAACTGGGAAGGGGTCTTAACCTTTCATTCTGGGAAATTCAAGCGTGACTTTCAGCCAAATTGACTTCTTAGATACATCAATAAACAATGGCTGACCCAGCACTTCACAAGATGGGGGAAAAAAGAGGCTTTTTGCAATTGGGCAGTCACTGAATATCTGCTTCTATTATAGAAGGAAAAAAGGCCCTGTAAGTGACTTTCCATGTTTAGCCACAGCACATGAGCCATGTAATTTATTAAATGCAACAAAAGCTGCTGTTTCTGGAATAATCGACATGGTACCTCTTTTCAAAAGCTATTGTCCAGTTTAGAATCCTAACGACAGCAAAATTTGATTTCCACCAACATGGAAGAAACATATGATGCTCATAATGCTCTGATTGATGTAAAACGTTTGTAAAAACTTGTATATACTCGTGATACTTCTGTAAATCTATTTACACAATTTAGTTGCACAGTTGAATCTGCAACTTTGCGTTACAAGTATGATAAAATGATAGATTAAACATTAGAAGAATTAAGATTTGCAAAAGCTCTATCAAATGCTTTGGCCAAAAAATAGCAAGAAGTGGTCAGCAGTTTTGACATCTTGTGAAAAGTTCAGTATGTTGTATGTTTTGATATCTATTGAACATGTAGGTATTGTTTTTGAAAAACATTAACAATTGTCTATATAAATTTAGCTAGAGCATATGGTTGATAAACTTCTATTATCTAAGTCAAGCATGTGTTTTCATAACATTTTTGTCTTCACAAACTTTCTATTATATGAATGCCAAAATGCCACCTTGGTGAAAAATCATTTTTTGAGATTTTCAATACTTCTTACTATTATCATTTTGCTACATATACAACTATTTAGGCCACTGTTTGTTGATTATTTATTTCTCAGACCCTCCTACTAAAATGAAATAAAATTAAAAATCTAAAAATTTGAAAATTCAGAAACATCTTTTTTTCACTTAAAATTTTGCAGTGTGACCTTAAATCTATTGTCAAGAATGATTATTATTTCGGGAGCATTCAAAGATGGCGGACCATGCAATGGAATCTAATGTCTGGTTCAGATTATCTGTTTCTTCTTGTTAAAGAAAAAATATTGAAACCATAAAATGTTACTAGAAAACAATCTACATGATACCAATTTGGAAAATTGTGAAATAGCCTAATTTATTCTGAAATTTAAATGGGCCATAAATCATAACTAAAGATGTAATTGATAATTTCTAAAAGTCTCTTGGTGAATATTTTCTATTGTTGAACCACATTCAAATTATAAATGGTGTAACACACCATGTACACAACTTTTCTGTATACAAAATTATGCGATAGGGAGCACAAACCTCATGTTTAACTCTAGTCATTGATTTGTTTAAGAAAAACACTTTTTATTGATTTGTTTAGTTATTGATTTTTATTTTGAGATAAACTAGTCATTGATGTTGCCTTATATGTAAAATGCAGCTTGCAATGTCAAGGACAAATAAATTTAGGGAAAAATGTCATTTAATTTTTTAAAATAAAGATGTTCGAGAAACAAAAACTAAAAAAACAGTGACCTTAACAAAAATTAAGCCTGTTTTGTTGGGGCTTTTATTTGACTCCTGAAATGTTTTTTTTTACTTATACTCATGAGCATTTTAACTAACAGGTCATATTTACTGTTATGTTATTTTTTGCAATTGAAACTGCATGATTTAAATTTCTTATTGCAAGGGGTTATTATTGACCCCAGATTTTGACATCTAGTGAAAAGTTGTACGTTTTGATTTCTATAACATGTGGTCTTTATTGACAGGAGGCCTTTAATCAGAGGTGGTCACAAACACAAGTTAGACTGTAGTTAATGTTTTTCAAAACTATTAACAATTGTGTGTATAAATTTATTTCGAGCATATGGTTGATATATTTCTATTATCTAAGTCAAGCATATGTTTTATAATATTTTTGTCTTCACAAATTTACTAAAATATGAATGGCAAAATGTCACCTTCATTAAAAATTGTGTTTGAGATTTTCAATGTTTCTTTACTGTAATCATTTTACTACATATACAACTATTTATGAATGAAAAAGAATAGGAGCACTAATTAACTTGCAATTTTCAAGCAAGTGGGGTATGGTTAAAAAGTAATTTTTATTTCAAACAAAGCATGGGCTAATATTTTTTATGAGTAATTGACTGTCATAGAGTAAGATTGTATTGTACAGAATTGTAAGAAAATATGTCTGCTAGATGGTGTAAAGTTTGCAAAAATGTTACTCCATTTTGTGCTTTTTTGCTCAAAGATTAAAATTATGCAAGCATGTATTCAGTATTTGTAGGAGTAAAATTTCTGAAAAATCATTATTAATTGACAGATGAGTCATTTTATGCAATTTTTTTATTTTTGGTCAAAAAAATTCAATAAGATGTGCCATTAGGTACTGGTAACAGTTAAATCAGTATGAATCCAGGCACAAAATCCAGGTACGAAAATAATATTTATGCAGTAGGTGTGCCTAGCATATTTATGCATTGTTTTCTGACATATTGAAAACTCACTTTATTTCATCAAAGATTCAATTAATGTATTAGAATTAAGACTTTTATTTAACGATTCAATACAAGACTAGGTAGAGTCGAATGGATGTAGTTTTGTGTGGATATTGAACCTTGTTTTTATGACTTCACAGTGTGTCATAATTTTGCGACTCCGACTCCATTATTTGGATTTGAGATTATTACTGTTTGAAGTGCATTAATCTACTTCTAATTGAAAGCAGATTTTTGGTAGGTTTACTACATCACTTACATTTATTATACTTGGATTGTTTGAATTCTCAGCTTATTTTCACTGCTGTGTGTACATTTTGGAGAAATGTCTGCGTTGATTCTAGGAACATCCTATATTAATTGGTTGGAAAGATATTTGTTCCAGAAGAACTTTACTAATTATTTCGGTCTTGATCCTGAACCTCACATCAGTTTTTGTTGCATAAGAAGAGGGCAAGTACACTGTGCCAACCATGTTCACTGATGGGAAAATGCGATTTGTCAGAGGAAACCAACATATTTGATTTGCCACTTTGGAGGTAATGGCATTGATACGGTGACCATGTCAAACACCAATAGGGAGGTACTAGTATTGAGAATGATAAGTCTCATGTCGACATTCCTGTCCAGATAATTATGGTGTATTGAAAGCAGTTATTGTGCAGTTCCCTCCGAGACCCTCGCCTAGACATTTAAGTCCGCATGTATATTCAGAATTGCTTTTCAGGACAATAGGTTTTTGAAACAGGCATTACAGGACTTGCCATATATTATGTATTGGAGCATAAAAGGAGTAAAAAAAAGAAAACCCAAGTCAATGTTTTCAGAGATGGTGTCCATTTTAATCAGACGGGTTTGGACAAATATGCAAAGAATATTTGGGGTGCAATTATCTAATTACTTACCCTAACATGATAGCTTTGTAGTGTTTTGGACTGACAATTAGTGTTCATGGAAAACAGTGGTTGTGATGATTGTGAATATTCGGATTATCTACACTTACATTTGATTCATTAGGACTATGTTATGTATCAATTATCTATTTACATTACTTTTGTATGTAGTTAGTTTGGGGTGTATATCTTAGTATTTAGCTAATTCTTCACTTGAAATTCATGGATGTGGGTACTTTAAAGTTGTGCTGTATTTCTTCGGTAAATGAATGTGATATAATGTTATCATCTATGAATAGTGTTGACAAATTGCGTTGTTTCAACATTTAGTATAGACTTTAGTAATTATTGATAATTGCTAGAGTCTTTTACACAAACAATTAAGTAAAATTGTCATAGATAGCTAGGTGCTGCCTTTTACGTAAAGTGTAAGGTATGGAAGTCTTATTCATAGGCTTGTTAGCTAATTAATCATGTCTTTTGGCCTGAAATGTATTTTGGACCGTAACTGTCTAATTTACCTTATGGTAATATAAGGGCCATATCCACAGTCTTAACATAGTTATGTGCTGGATGTCTATAAGTAATTTAACTTGCAAGGTAATACAGTATGAATGACTTGACAAGGTTGGTACCTTTGACCTGTTCATGGTACACATACATTATGGCTTACCTTAATTGTAAGGTACCAGCACTTAAGTCATATAGTGACATTTATTGTATGTGTAAGTATGGGGCCTTATGTGAAAGGCTTCTAGCTATGTTTTACCTTATCATAACATAAAAGTACCTTACTTGAAAGGTTTCTAGCTAAAGTCTACCTTAATTATAAGGTGTAGGAGCCTTAATTTTCAGGCTTTTTGCTGTATGTTGCAGTCAGTCAGACATATTTGATGTTGGCTGTTACCAAGGGTATTAATTTTGTAGGTGATGAGTGCTTTAGTAATGATAATTTAGATAATTATTGACTATTTTCTAGCCAATGCATATTGTATATATTCCTTTTAAGTGAAGGTGGCCTGTGTTTATAGGAAGTTTTGCCTTTGCCTTGTAAAAGCATGTCAATATCAGTTTCACACCATGTAATTATTATACTGGCATATTGTTTATATATTGTTCTATATGGTATATTACTACTTCTGGAACAAACGTTTTTTGCTGTACTTACACTGAAATGCTGTATTTTTATTTTTGACATTTTTTTATGCATATGTTGCATATTTTGACATCTGATAACAATGCTTGATTGCATAGAAACATGGTATTCTATACATAATTGCAATCACGTCATCAAGAACTTCAAAGGGAAAAAGTTAAACAGCACACAGTGACCCCAAACATACATGTCTGTCAGTTGAAGATAGACAGAGCACTATGGATGAAATAGTCTCACTGGTTACTCAAAGTGTGGTGGAAACACTAGTTTCTATGCAGGTGATACAGCCACCACATGTTGCCCAGCTAACTGCAGAAAACATTGCAGAGCCCCAGTCATCCAAATTAACTAAAGCAGTCATGACACCAGTATCAGCCAGCACTAATGGTAACACCCTTATGTTAGATTTACAAATAGACAAAAAAATTAATGGGAAAATCTGGGTGAATGAATACATTGATTTAAGCTCCCTTTTGGACTACAAGGATAAGGATAACAATGATCAGTCTTTAATGATGGCTGAGTCATCAGATGAGATAATGGTGCTTAAAAAGGACTCCCATAGGAAAGCCATAGCCACCATGTCCATGTGGTACTCAGTGTTCTATGTATATGTGGCCACATATACTGAAAAGTACCAAGACCTGACTGGCCCATTAATGCAATATATTGAGACGATTAGACATTTGAGCCTGAGAACTACAGATGCAGCAGCGTTACGCTATGTTAGGGCTTTCCATCATTTCAGACAAAAACACCTGGACATGTCTTTTTCTATATACATATACAGAAGCTATGGCTATGGGTCTAAGCCAGAAAAGGAGTGAGAGAGGGCAAAAAAAATTTCATCCCTATAAAGTCGAAAACAAAAACTCAAACCGCAGGCTCATATGCTACAGCTTCAACAACAATGACAGAACATGCCAAAGACAAAACTGCACCTTCAAATATGTGTGCAAAAAATGCTTCGTCCCCTCATAGCAAAAACAATGCAACCAAACTAGCCAAGTTACAAGCACACATGGGAAAATGCCATTTGGTGTTTGCTGCTATCATTAATACAATTTATGCATGTTTGAGACAATTGTTACCAAGTAGGAACATGTGTGGGCAAAGTTACAAATTGGAATGTTCATATAAAAAATCGTCCAAAGCGAAAGATTTTACTATCAAAACATAATCATATCATTGTATCACAGATATATCTGATGGAATTCAGAGAATATATTTCTTTTTGGAGCATCCTCAACAATTTTACTATTGAAACATAACAATCAACAATTTTACTATGGAAACATAATCATATCACTTATCACTGTAAGGCCTGATGGAATTTAGAGAATATATTTATTTTGGAAAATCATCAACAATAAGGGTAATACTGAAATTAATACTAAAACCACATTTATGCTGCCAAATTTATTTCATTTATACATTAAACTTCAAATGTTTAAACAACATATTTACTGAATGTTTATATTAACTTAACTTTTATAGAGTTCTGCATAAAAAAATGCTTAAACTGAGCCTAAATCATCTTGTACATAAATGGGACATTTTGGAACCTTTCTGCAGTGTGTTATTTTGGTATTTTTCACAAAATTAGTAAACTTTTTCCCAAAGAAATATAAATTGTCAAAATCAGATATTTTTTAATACAATACTTTGATGATATAACAGCACTCCATAGATACAGTTTTTGATTACATTTCTGTATTGCTCAGAAACTTTATTGGTGTCTTTTGAAAATGCTATGAGAAAAAATGTTCAAAATGCATTTTTGGGGAATAAAATGGAACACAAATGTTGTAGTTGATGCAAAATGTTTGTATTATGTGCTTAGCATCAAATGATAACAAATCCTTAGCTTTACTCTTAGTAGTTACATTTATATGTATGGGGAAATAAGTGCATGTATTTTTTTGTAAAAAGTTCATGAAATTGTTTATCATTTTTGTAAAAACCATCAGTGGTTTCTTAAAATTTAATGTCTACTGGTTAAAAGTATTATAGGAATTCTAAACAATACTCAATGTTTAATTCTGAGCCAAATTTCAATATTTGGCTTCATTTTTTTAAATCACCCATATATAATATATGTGTTAATAGCAGTTTGCATGCCCATCAGCCCAATTAGCTCAATTGGTATAACAGCTGACTTGCAAGCAGAAGGTAGCGGGTTTGAGTCCCACACTGAGAACTTTATTTTCTGCCTCCTATTACAATGGTGCCGTGAGTGTGTGGCTAGCCTTGGAATTCTAGAGCTAAGGTGAAGCAATGGCTGGGCTAGCGTAAAGAACCTGTGGTTGTTGCATAATAAATTAAAGAAAGGAGCATTGTAACTGGGTTGTGTTAATAGTAGTTTGAATGCCCTCAGCCCAATTAGCGCAGTTGGTATAGCTACTGACTTGCCAGTAGAAGGTCGCCTGTTCAAGTCCAGTATTGGGATTTCTATTTTCTGCCTCCAATTACACAATATTTATTTAAAATGAAGAAGGGAAAGCAAAAAGAAGACTAATCACCAGTTGGTGATTTTTCTTAGTCATTAGTGGAAAAATTGTGAAATAAATATTTTAAAATCTGATGCTGGTTCAACTTCTGAGGTAAAGCCATCCAACCCTTATGTGAGTATAACTCACAGTAAGAGGAATCAAAAAGTTCCTTTTCTGGTCAATTATTCAAGAGAATGATGTTTATCATGTTTTGACCATTATTCAAGGAGCATGAAAGGTATAGTACATGCAGAGGGAAAGCTGTGTTACTATTACATCATAATTTTGACAACCTGATAATCTTTCTGAAACACTACGACTAAATAAAGCATAAAGCAAGAAAAACCAAGATGTGATTAAGAAGATTGTAGATGAAATTGACCAAAGCTGTTTAAGTGACATATCTCAAAATGATTCTGTATTGATTAATAGTGATAGTAAATTATCCCCTGAGTGAGAATCATCAGAAAAATGATAATAAACCATTATCAAAGCTTTAGAATTATTAGCATGTGATGTCCTAATATCAGATTTTGAGATAATCTAGTCAGGTGGTGAATATAACTTTACTTCCTTTGAAAAGCAATTTATAATAAAAGTTCCCTGAAATCTGTTCTTCAGTTTCTGATTTAGTTATTCGAAAGAACAGAAAAGTAAGCATAAAACCAAAAAGAGTAGGAAAGTGAATAACTCTACAGATAATAGTGATTAGAAAACAATCACAGCCAGCCAATTTAGCCCGAATATTGTAGATACAAACATGAATCAAAATGTGGTAAAGGAACCAGTAATTGCTGACCAAGAGCAACATTCTGGGTTAGACCAATTATATGTTTTTGAAACTGAAATCAATGAAGTAACTCAACAAAAAGCTTTGAAGACATGGATCAGGATATGAATTTCACTGATGATTTAGTTATATTAGAACAAGTACCGCTTTAACTCACAAACTTTGAACAAATGGGAACATTGTGTAATGTGTTTGTTTCACTGCTCTTGAACACATACAACAAAAACCCTGACTATTGCAAAAATGCTCCTTTACAATTTGCAATGGCAAGTAGAATATGGGTATATGCAGATTGAATTTAAGTTATTAAACTAAACCAAAGTAGAGATCTATGAGTCATGTGAAAATGACTGAATTTTTTTTTGCCTGATGAGTAAAACTGGACCTAATTAGTATCATAGCAATTACAACCATGTGACCAGGACTAATAGCAGCTGACTATAGATGTTTTACAATACATAGAGGACAATGAAAATCACTGTTCTCAAAAGTATCAGATAACAGACGAATCATCAAAGTGAAATTCGAAAAATAGTGACAAACTGATTATCAATTCCAATAAATACATTATACTACTGTGCTATATATGGTCTGTCCATTACAAACTGCCCCAACTGCCTGGAATTCAGAGACCCCAGTTGGGCAGCATGGTGTCACATACCACACATACTAATTTCCAATGTCTTTAATTAGAGAGCAGACAAGGCTAATTTGAGGAAATTTCAACAAATAAGGGGGAGTAACTCAAAATTAACTTAAGCAAGATATCAAGCCTGTGTATCAACTTTGTCACTGTTTGGATTTGACAATTAAAGGTCAATAATTTAAAATTGCTAAGACTGAATTGGCAGGTCATCAAACTTGGCCTTTGCACAATACATATTGCCAATACACATTGTGACTAAGTTTCATAAATGTGGGTAAAAAATACTCATGTTATTGAGTGGACATCACAATGGATGCTGCCTGCCCAATGCAGGTGAAATTGTATGTCCCATTTTTCAAATGGGTGTGTAAAAACTGAATTTAGAATCTGTGGAACAAAAGTATTGGGAAAAGGGGCAGACACAGAATGAGACTGATTCAGTTCATGCTTGCATTGAAAGGTCAAATCACTCTATTTGCATTTACCAACTCCTGGGCTTCTATTATAAGCACTACCCATCAAAAGAATCCATTTGTAGTTAAGGAAATGGACTTGCCAACATTTTTTATTTTAAGTCTTTATAAAAAAATTCTCAAAAGTTTTGACCTGGACTCTGATAGAAATGAGATCTGTTGGACTGATATAAGGTCATTTTAAATAGTCATAATAAACTTTTTCAATCTGTGTGGTACAAAGTTATGTCCCCTTACATTCAAGAACATGTTTCAAGCAACTAAATTGCGAATGATGTTTAGAAATTGAAACAGGCAGATAAAATGATGTTGAAAGATGAAGTAGATTGTGTAGATTATGCTCACAAAATATTATTGAATTTGAATATAACCATTTTATGTAATGTTGTCAATTGTATCAAGGTATATGATTAAAATACCTAGGCAGATGTTCTTGACCTAGTATACAAAAAATTAATGCTTTAATGTCAACAAAAAGTGAAATTTTCATGTTGTATGTTGCAAGACTCATAAAAGAAGCTTTATACATACAGTCAAACCTGTGAACAAAAAATGCCATTGGGAAAGACAAAATGTGACCTTTATTGACAGATGGCTTTTATTCGGAAGTCAGTTTGCCCTAAATAATCAGTGACGGTTTTTCAAATAATGGCCTTTATTCACAGGGTGGTCTTAACTTGGAGTTGGCTGCAAACACAGGTTTGACTGTACATGAAAATATTTCAGTAATAAACTGATGATTTGTCAACTGATTGTTTATTGTATTGATGTGCTTTTGTGTAATGTTTCTTGTGCTATGTTTTTTGTGTATATTTTTTGTAAATATGTGTTGATTGTCAGTGTATATATGCAACTGTAAAATGACCAAAGGCAAATGTTCTGCCGATTGCTAACAAACTTGAAACTTGTTATTTTCAAGGTTCTTATATCCTATTTCTTTTACTACTGATGCATAAAGAAATTTGGTAATTTATTATGAATCACTTATGTCCTCATCGAGGTACCTCCAAATGAACAATTATAATTACCTAAGTTTGATTAATTTACCAAGTTTGTGTTAAAGTATTTTTTATATGCAATTGTGTTAAATGTTTGAAAATTTGTTATAATTTATGTTTAAGAACTACTGTACACGCATAGTAAAAATTACCTTATTATGTGTATAATTAGCTTGCATTTGTTCCAGGGTTCCCACAAAGAAGAGAAATCAAAATTTCCTGACTTTTCCCTGACCAATACCATTTTTCCCTGATCAATAACAGCGTCAAATTTGCACAATCTTTGAGTATTAAATGCATTTTAAACCCCTTTCAGCTTCTTCTTTAAGAAGTTAGTTACTGTATAAAGAGTTAGACGTTTACAAGAATGAAAAAGATGCTCATAATCATAAATAACAATAAAGATACCAAAAATAATGAAAGAAACTGCCTTAGCCTTTACTGATTTTGCTTCCTAATGTTTGACCAACATTTTTCTTTTACAAAATTCCCTGACTTTTCCCTGACTTTTGCTTATTTTTCAAATTTCCCTGACCAATTTCAAAATTCCCTGACTTTTCCCTGACCTTGAAAAAAAATCGTTTTTCCCTGACCATGGGAACCCTGTGTACAGTTAGTTGTCAAAGCTACCACATATAGTAACAGTTATATTTTCAACAAGCCAATCAAACGGGGCTCAAGGTTAGGATGTTTTGTGATGCAAAAAACACCTGCATCTCCTGCTTTGGAAAGCTGAATAATCTGATATATCATGGAGCTTGGCCATCATGTAGTACTTGGACTGACTGACTAGCTCCATCACTGAAAATGATGTGTCTACTTTGAAAACTGTTTCACCTTTTTGGAGGTGTGTGGCAAATTTACTTAAATAATATTGCTGATAAAGTCACGGTGAAGGCTGATAGGATCCTGTTAAGGGGAAAAGTAATTTCTGTACTTGGCATGAACCCAAATCGCATGGACAGTAAGAGCACTATTCATGTAAGAACAAAAAATATTCCACTCTCTGTAGATGATGGACTATTGATTAGAATGTTTACGCTGAATAGCATAGACCCTTTATGTTGTGTTCAAGAGAAATTGAGGGTCCAAAGAAGACACACAAATTTCGAAATGGGAGAAAGGTTTGTTTTGAAAGTGTCAAATTTGAAGGATGGACCCCTCTTGAAATTTATGCAATTCAACAAGTTCAAGGTCATGTAATACATTTCAGACAAAGTAAACAAATGGCAGCAAGGCCAAAGGAATGGAAAAAGTGTTTCAATTTCAGGCACTCTTTCCCAGAATGCTCCAATGACTGGGTTTGTTAGAAGTGAAAACTCAGCAAACATAAACAATCATAGTGTTTCTATGATTAAGATAGTAGATGCACTGATTCTGAGGGTGATACAAGCACAGGGGAACATTCCTCTGACCTGGAGGACAGTGAAGAGGACATGAACCAAACAATTAAATTTTCCTACATCGTTGCCTAAACCCATCAAGGTGTAAAGCATGTGATTTTCGTGGCTCAAGACAAATCTATGCCAATCAAATCGCAAATAATGGTTCAGCAACACATTGACAAATTCCTATCTTATAAAGGCAAGGCGCCAAACAATGGCAGACAAATGAACACACCAGAGCATTCCCTACCTACACCAACTGAAATGCTCCATGACCCGCAACAGAAGGAGACCAAGGACAAAAGGAAGAAGAAAAATTATTGATTTTGATTATGATGGAGATATAAAACATGCATAGACATGTTGATCGAAATATGAATGCATTTTGTACATTTACAATTTATAAACTATTTTCTGGGTATAAAGTTATGTGTATCATTACAATGATAATACTTTATCAATATAGTTTAGCATTGATTGTGTAATGCATGATTGATAAGAGTATATCATTCTATTGTCTAAACCAGGAACACAATTGCAAACTATATCAAATATTCTACCACAAGTTAAAATGCACTTAAAGTATATCTTATCTTAAACCATGTATGCCTAGTCAAAGATATTTTTTTTCTTAATGATAATAAGGGAAATATTTTATGTGTTCACTTGAGCATGCTCAATCAATCTACAAATATTTTTCTTGTTTTTGTTTCATAAGAATAGTGGTCTGCATCCTAGCCTGCATGAATTTTCTGGTTGTTATACAAAGTATACTTTGGTTAGTAATTATTATGTTTATAAATTTAAGTCTGCTGCTTCTAAAGACGAACTTATCAGTATTTATTGATTGTATAATGAACATATCTTTTATTCTAAATTTATGAACTACTTCAAAATGTCATAAATTCTTATTATGTAAATAATTCTGTCTAAAGAGCACCATGACCAGCTAATCAGAGATTGCTTAGTTGTAAAAAGTGAAGGAATTGTCAATTAGCAATAATACATTTTGAGCAAAAAATCACCATTAAGCACCATTTTAAACAACCACCATTCTACTAAATTGCCGGACATACACTAGCTCCATACAAATGCCCCTAAAGTCAGTATTCATCTTTTGTGTTTAACGGACCCACAACATATTTAGTGTCACCTGTCAAATGCCACTTTGTTGATTCTTATCTTAAGTGCATTATATATGCATGCAATCAATGTTTTAAAATCATTCTTGTCCTGGACTAGCTGTTGACCCCATTGTTTCTGTGATTAGTGATGTTGGAATTCGCGGGAGTTGAACCTCCAGCAAAAGTAATATACAACCACAATCTGTAACTTGGAGAATGCAGGGTAGCAGAGACATTACCCAAACAGGACTTAGTCACAGAAATGATCATTGATGGGATGCCTGCATACATTAACAAGCTTTGCCCTGATTTAATTTTCAAACCTGCAAATGGCGTGGAGCTTGTCAATTAATTTTTTTACAAAAAATCAGGGAAAGGGACTGGGATTTTAAATGGCCATGCATCACTCAACAGAATAAATGTAAGTTAACTCATTACTATATAGATAATACATGTATACTTTGGGCAGATAAAGAAGAATAATAAATTTGATAAAGGCCCATCAAAGGATGCTACAATGGAATATTGGTGTTGACCCAAGTATGCTACAGACCGAAGTTGGTGATATTCCATCCATTGGTTCATGAGAAGAAAATGTTAAGAGAAGAAAAAAAAAATTATTTTTAGCTCTAGCTGCCCTAAAAAGAGTCAACTGGTATAATATGGGCAAATTGCAGTTAGAAGTACACAAGAATACTACAAAGCAAATTTGAATGAAATCTGGCCGGATCTTTAAGAGGTTTTTTTTGCAGGTAGGGGGGGCATAGCTCAGTATGCATCCTTTGGTCAAAGGCAGTTGGCCAAGTTAAAAAGCTCAGACAAGAATATGATATTCTACAAGAATAAGATGCTACATGCCTGGAGCCCCTCAAAATAAGTGAAAATGGCTGTCTCCCCAGCCTTTCTATGTAATAAATCAGTAAATGTACAGTGCCCTCTAAGTCCTTGGACAAACATAATTTGTCATTTAGTAACAAACTTTCATCATCTCTTGAACTAAGCAAAATTCTTTATT
Source organism: Lutraria rhynchaena (assembly GCA_008271625.1). Taxonomy (NCBI): domain Eukaryota; kingdom Metazoa; phylum Mollusca; class Bivalvia; order Venerida; family Mactridae; genus Lutraria; species Lutraria rhynchaena. The sequence goes on from VIBL01000497.1 coordinate 25,890, forward strand.
GTCAGTTTTGTGAAAAACGGAAGTAATCAGTTAAAGTATTTTTAAGGAAATAATGTAAAATAGTTTTAAACAACTAATTAAGTAAGAGGGCCCAACAGCTCTAGGTTGCTCACCTGAGGAATATTGCAAATACTGAAAGTGTTTATGAAACAAGAAATGTTTGTTAAACATGTATGCTCCATATATGGCAACTAAGGATTACTTCGTGATGAGACATACCAAATATCAAAGTTCTAGGCCTTGTGGTTTGGGACATGAAGATTTTTTAAGATTTCATTGGATTACCAAATGTAAAACTAGTGATTCCTGGAACGGGGCCCATCTTGGCATAACTTCATAAAGGTCAACTAGGTGATGCTACATACCAAATATCAAAGCTCTAGGCCTAATGGTTTTTGACAAGAAGGATTTTTAAGATTTCACTATATATGTCTTTGTAAAACTAGGGACCCCGGAGCAGGGCCAATTTTGACCCCAGGGGCATAAACTTAATAAAGGACCACTAGGTGATGCTAAATACCAAATACCAAAGCTCTAGGCCTTGCGGCTTTTAACAAGAAGATTTTTAAACTTTTTCCTTTCGGTTGCCATGGAAACCAGAGTTTTACATGGAATGAAATTCTTTTAGTACTTTTAAAAAAACTTCATGCAAGGAACATCCCTGCCAAGTTTTATTGAATTTGGCTAAGTGGTTTAGGAGTAGAAGATGCTTAAAGAAATTGTTGATGCACCCACGGATGCACACACGATGGATGACGGACAACAGGTCATCACAAAAGCTCACCTTGAGCACGTTGTGCTCAGGTGAGCTAATTATAAAAGTTAATAGTTTTGAACAATTAATTAAATAATAAAAGTTATACTTTTCTTTAAACATCATCTTATGAGTTAAAACAACAGCAATAATAGTTTGTTCAAGGACTTTTGGAGGGCACTGAATATAAATCATTTTAAATATATTTTATCTGTCATTGAATTATTAAAGTTTTCTTATATCTAAATATGTTTTAAAGCTGCAGGACATTTTTTCATGAGATACTTTTCCTACTGGTATGACTCTATAAAGAGATACCAAACAAATGAAATTGTACTTCATTTTATAAAAGAACAATCATAAAAACAAAATCCATGTATGAAGGAATCAGCATTTTCAGCATTATTCCTTATACAGCATTTTGTTCTCAGGAGAACTTTAACATAAGACATACCTACTCCTTCACTAAAGAAAAGAAAACTTGAACTAAAACCTTCTTTCCTTCATGGTAGAAGAATACTAATTCATGTAAACAAATTTTTAATACAACAAATTTGTAGAAAAATGTCCTACAACTTTAATCATTATTTTGAAGTAGTAGTTGATGTTTTTTTAATTGCATGTCAGATGGGGGTAAGCTGCAGCCATGTGTCATTTTTAAAGGATGACACTGCCAAAGACAGCAAAATGGACAAAGGGGATCATTACGTACTATGCAAAGGCTGAATGGATCAGGCTTTGTACTGGATGGGTCAGGAAAGTGTGGGTTTGAAGACCAGGCAGCACGACAGGCCTTACTGATCTTGAATGCATTCCATGCTCAGCAGACCCTGATTGTGACGACAATGTTATAGAGAATTGTAAGACAACACTGCTATCATCCTGGGTGGAATGACTTCAGATTCACAATCCCTAGACCTGCCCATCAATAAGCTGATGAAGGGTACCCCAACAGAAATGAACGGAGTAGTATGTGGACAGACAACATACATATAAATATACATTCATACATACATGCATACATACACGTCCAGAGGCAAAACCCGAGCTGTCAAGATTTGCAAATGGTTGGTCGACACCTGGGACAAAATGGACACAGTCATCAATGTTTAAGCCTTCAAGAAATGTTGTATAGTAGAACCTCATTATCTCGAGGAGTCAATGGAATAGACTAAATGCCCGACATAAATCAGGTGCTTGTACTAACAAGGGACATGTTTGTTGATTGTATAAGTTTTGTGCCATGTGCCAGAACAAGCATATTTACATACTATTACTAAATGCTTACGTAAAATGAAGTCAGAGAGAAGTATACATGTTTGTTGATTGTTATATTAAACTGATTGATTAAGTAAAAGTTTTCTATTCATAAATATATCTGTGTTTTCAACAGTACAATTTCACGTCAGAAAATCGTATTACTTCTATGTGGTTAAACATCTTACTTATACAATGTAAAAGTTACTTTGAAAAGTCAAACATGCATATATAATCTCAGACATGGTTTGCAAATACACACAAGATTAATTACCAATGTATTACTTCATTAACAACATAAGTTTTTAGCATAAGTCTGTCATAATACAAAGTACTCAATTAAAATTCTGTTCTTTGTGTAACTTACACTCATCGGCACATAAATATCATTGTATTAAGTGCAAGCTTGATACAACATGGCACTTTGAGGAAATCAAGGTAATTAGCACTTTCAGTTAAGTCATGGGACATTCGTGCACAAGATGCTAGCAATAAGCACAGAAAATTCTATACAACTAAGATTAAATAGTCACTGGGGTTTAATGCCGTTTTTCATCAATTTTCCAGTTATATATGGCAACTGGTTCACCTAACCAATTTTTCCTGGACTATATTCTAACCAGTACTAACTTACCCTTCCACAAGGAACCGGCAACTTCTCCACATTTGGAGGAAAATCGACATTTTTGTCAAATTTTCAAAGAAGTGTATGACTAGCTACGACTGGGATTCAAACCCGGATTTCCGGGTTACCAGTTGAGCACACTAACCACTGGACCATGGCCGCGGCCCAAGAATTAAATAGACGGGATTCAAAGAACCCCTCGAGATAAGTCAGGTGTTCGTGATAATGATGCTCACAATAACAACGTTTTACTATATGGTACTGAAGACGGCTAACTGTATGAGGAATTCTTGCAGATGCATCTGATGTTCCACTTCAGAATGATGATGATAATGATGATGATGATGATGAAGACTGTATTGGTGATAGAGCTGATTATTACTTCTTAAATGCATATCATTATATATCACAATATTGAATGTTGTTTTGAGATGCATTTGTGAATTTGTTTTGAAAATTTTTATTTTCCGTACATCACTGCGTAAACAAATACTTTAAAGAGAACTATTTTGCTATCACATTTTTTAAAATTTCATACTCGCCCATGATTTTCAAAATATGTGTAGAAACTTGATATAATGTGTGTGTACACAGTTGATAATGTGAGACTAACCTGCTTTTATACATGAATTATGCTTAAAAACAATTTTTGGGCTATTTCTAACATTAATAAACATAATGTTCAGTTATTTAAACAAAACTCAATAATATCAGCATGTTGAATAAAATATTGTGATATTTGTATTTTATAGCTATATCGCAATATACAGATAAACCAGACAACAATGTATTTTGATGAAGGTCAAGTTCTACTTAAGACATATATAGAAAACAGACAGTCCTTCTCAGTGCTGGTAACAGTCCTTTTCAAGACTACAGTCATTTCGAGAGTATTACCAGTATTTCAAATTGTCACACAAATCAAAATCAAAGTTGAAGTCAAAATTTCTTTCAAATCAATTTATTTTTGGTACCCTTGTTCTAACAATTTGTCTTATACCACAAGTAAGTATCACATAGAAGACACAAGATTTCTTTTCATTTTTCATCCGCTCTGATCATTTCCTAGCTCAAAAAGTATATTGGTTTTATGTATGAAATGTTTCCTTTTCCATGATGTGAACATAGGTATATTGGACAATGGCTGTAGATGAAAAAAGGTATTAGGCCATGTTTTAAATTACTGTTACTGAAGGCACAAACCCGAACTGGAAAAGTGAGACAGAATGCCAGATGGTGGCATGGAGTGCTCTGTGGTTGTTTGCACTCCTGAAAAGATCTGGATTCCTTATGATAGATTCAGCGAGCATTGGAAGGCAATTAATGTGCCTGCTCGTTTAGTGTTTAAATGTACAGGGCGCTGATACCAAGCCTTTACTAGCTGAGAGGCCAGATGTTAGAGAGAATGGACACTAACACATGCAAGATTAGCAAGGCGTTGAACACAATCCTCAGGCCAGATGGGAAAATACAGATTTCCAACCAAGGAAGAAAGGGAGGACAGAAAGGAAGTTAACAAGTAAACTGTCGTATATTATACATTTAAACTATTCGGTATTTGACATTGGTAGACAAAAACACAACAATTACAATTGTTGTTGACAATTACACATGATATTTGTAAAATAGTACCCCAAGATACACACACAGTGATGTAATCATTTCAGAAAATCCACATATCAAACATCAACATAGGTAATTTGGAATGATTTATATTTATTAAATACATTTTAGATATTAATATTGTTGCCGAATACACAAAGCCTATGATACCACACACCCTTTATTTAGATTCAAAATGGATGGAAGTCACTTATAGTTTGTTCTACATTATACAGTCTAGACTGTCTATAGAGACCCCCTTTGAGTGAATCAAAATAAGGTCACATAAAATAAGTTTAAATAAAATAAAAATCTTTAATACATGAATATTAAGATTCACATTATCAAAATTTAAAAGATAAATAAAAGCGTTTTAAAAATCAATTAGTTCCTAAAATGTTAAAAAGATAAGAAGACTAAAGTATTCTCCCTTGGAAATAGTAATAAGTTTAAATAAAATACAAAATCTCTCATACATGAATATTAAGATTCACATGATCAAAAATTTAAAAGATAAAAGCATTTTAAAAATCAATTAGTTTCTAAAATGTTAAAAAGTTAAGAATACTAAAGTATTCTCCCTTGGAAAAAGTTGTTCACAATCTGATTGTTCTGGTCATAGGTCAGATCAGACACACAATCATTATAAACAGATCGTTTTTATAACAAAAACAGTTGGGAGAGACAAACAAGGGTCACTATGGAGAGAATGTTGCTGTATACAAGGGGTCACTATAACAGTCCAGACCATACATAAATTCACCCTGACTTTATAAAAGAAGGATTAGTGTCATAACTCACTCTGTTTGAATAACCCAGTACACAAACAAGCATCATGGATGAGTACTGCAAAGAAGTGCCATCTCCATCTCAGGCATCAATAATGGAGAATTAGAATTTTCATAAGTCAAAATTCTATGGACTATTAGAAACTAAAAGACTCTCAGTGGTACATCACACAAAATGTGAAGAATTGAATAAAAATTAATACAGTCCAGTTAATCCGGTAGCAGTAAAAACTAAAAACATCTGATTATAAGGCTGGTTATTATTACAAAAGTCTGACAGTCAACGCGATTTCATGCCTTTTAATACATTATCAGAAACAAAATCCAAAAAGGTGAACACCAAAGTCCTTGTTTTTCCAGAGGTTCAAAGCAATAGGAATCTTACATCTTCCTTATAATTTCTTGCATTTTTTATGCTTTGATTTAAAAACTCATGTACACCTCACCAATGAGACTGTCAAACACCAAGATGCGTTCACTTTCTAAGAGAACAACACATGTGTCTATATATACACATGTTGATTAAATTCTTATTTCTTCTCATCAATGATTTTCTCCCAATACACTGATGATCATATCATTTCAAAGAAATCATTTCTTGCACATCATAGCTTAAAACTTTTACTCCCAAAATTTGGGCTCTGAACATTACTAGTACCCAAATACTTGTATGGATCATTTAAGCCTAGTGCTTTGTTGATATATATATATATATATATACTGTCATCGATATGTATCAGATGACCACTGCAAGTAAATGGTAATAGAACAAATACCTGCTGCTTGGTGTTAAAAATGGCATTTTAATAAGACAGTATTATATTTCTGTCTTGTGAAATATTATCAGGAGCTATTTGTCCAGTTTATATAACTTTTTGCTATGTTTCTTCAAAATTAATGACATGGTTTAGCAGTTCCTGTCAGACGTTAGTAACACCAGTGCCTGGCTGATTTTATTCTGTACTGTACATATATATTGAGAAGGTAAGCAGCACTTCCTTTGCATGTACTACCCTAGTGCTAAATATTGTACTGTGTCCATTCATTTAAAGTAAGACTTTTTATAATGACACTGTCCTGCTAATATAAATTCTGAGTAATTATGTTGAGTTATGTTTCAGTTTTTTTTATTTTAGATGAACGTCAATAATAAAAAGATAATCACTGAGTGACTTCCCATCTATAAGTTATGTAAATTGTTCATGTTATGGCCAAAAATTTCAATAAATTTGCTAGTCCCTGTGTAGGGTCATATATCTAAAACGTAAAATAGGTAAAAGATATACAAACAGAATGCTGATTAATTTCTTAAAAGTGACAGAAATGACTGCTTAACCTCTATGCCCAAATCCATGTTCCCCTGCATTCCAATGTTTCATTTCCAAATACACAAATGTGCGTGCTCCTGGGTACAATACAATTTGAAAACTTTTTACCACAAAATGCTGATAAATGTACTACCATTGTCAGTATAAACCTGATCATGATGGACTGTATTGTGAATAGATCAGTTTTCGGAAAATTTCCACAACCAACTTGCCAACCATGTAACGAGCCTTCTGACTGGTCTATATCAATATTTTCAACTGATCACTGAACAGGTAAAGGTAGCTGATTTAGCTTCAACAAGCCATAATCGGTTGATTTTAGGCCAAGCTGGCACAGGACAGTCTTTTGTTTTAAAGGAAACACAACAGAAATTTACTGAGTCCTGATGTTTCTAGGCCTAAGTGTTGTGTGCTTCCAGGCTTAATTCTGAGATTTATGCAACATCAGGCCAGTCCTGAGTTTTGATTTTTTCAGGTCGTGTTTTGAGAATGGTATAACACATTCCAGTACTCTGCAAAAGTACTGCAGAGCTGGATATTGTATATTTTGTATATAACTGACAAGTTTATCGGCTTTATAATAGTTGTTGTCATTCACATAAGATTTGTGGTTTGAGTACAGAACCTTAATCATCATTGTTCATGTCTCATATTTATCAATGCATAAAAATTTTAATTCTGATGAAATGCTCAGCACAATCAGCAATGAAGGCCTCTAGCTTTTCTGTCTAGCAGACAAACAAACAATCGAAGTTCAGTATCAGCTGTTGACTTGGTAGAGCAGGTTGAACCAACCAATGTAAATGGAAGTGAAGGATCAGACTCAGACATAAGTATTTCTTGTGAGGAATTAAAATTTACAGGTATGGAGGGCACATTAATACCCCTTCATCTACACCCCTAGACACACAACTTAGTGCTAAGTTGAGACACAAAATTGACTTCAACCTCCTTTTATTATCCTATATTAAGGAATTACCACAATTCCATTTAAAACTTAATGATACTTCACATTTATCCATTGTTCCATCTCCTAAGAAACAATCTGTTAAAACATTCACTTGACCAATGGACCATAGCCCTTCAAATGTTAAAAGGCCATTATTCCAAATATCATCCATCTAAAACATCTGAAATATGGACAACTGGTAAGGGATTTGGCTAAAATATTAAAGTTGGGCTTGGTCCACATATGATGACAATTTTGTCTGTTAAGGGAGCATATCCCATTCTTGCGGGACCATTTACATTCAGAATTTTGGATCAGAGCCACAACTTCATCCCTATCGGCCCAGTCCTTTTATTACCAACCACACCACATACAGGATTTAAGGAAACATGTCAGATACTTGTCCAACATTTATTGGCATGAAACATGTTCATATTTTATTGATCTTTAGTTGAGGCAGTACAGTCTAACCTGTATTTGGGGCCACCTCCAAATAAAGGCTACCTGTCAATATAGGTCATTCTTTGAAAAGCCAACATTGTTTGTTTAGAACATACTGACCTCCAAATAAAGATCACCTGCCAATAAAGGTCACACTTTGTCTTTTTGAAGGGTGGCCCTAATTGACAGGTTTGTTTATTTCTGCACTTGATTCTCCAAGATTACATTATAATCACATTAGGTATTGACATATTCACCGGATAAAGAGTAGAGCTGTGCAATATACTGCCACATACAGGTTACTACAACTGGTATTTTGCAATATTTTATATTTAAATTAAAAAGACAAAGAAAAGTGAACTGGTCCTTTTTTTCTTAGCAAGACAGACAACTTACAGTTGGCTAAAACACAGTATTGGTGCAGATCAGGGTTTTTTATGTAATATCAATGACACAGACAAAATATACAGGGTAGGAACTGATTTTAAAAATTGACTAACTCGGCAGTCACCTGCCTTACTCCGTTCAAAATTTCAAAGGCTAAGTGTTACCCATTCTAGAGATATGCATTGAAACATGCTCCAAAAAAGGCCATCTTTAGCGTTATGCAGTCTCACTTATGTCTTATGCACTGGACAAAATTAACAAAAACAAAAAAATGACAAAGGGAAGAAATGCCATAACCTTAGAGTTATAGTTCAAATTCCTGGACTTCTCCTTATCAAGATCTATTTACCTAAGAAGTTTCATGGTGATACCTGTTATAGATTTTGTGTTATGCTCCAGACAATACTGGAATGCATGCACAAACACCTGCAAACATTTCGGCAGATAATAACGTGAAATTTACTTGTGGTATACAGCAAATAAATCATAAGAACAAAGGTACCAAAAGTAAATCAATATACAGAAGGAATATATGTTTTTTGTGTGACAAATTAAAGTACTGGTAATCTCAACAAAATTTGTATAGTCCAAAAGTACCATGTCTTTTACATATAGGTCAGAAAGAGGAAGGTTGTCAAAACTCAAACTCTCCAACATCATCCAATGCATCAAACTCATCTAATTCATTCTGTTATGTTTGTATCAGTGTAATACACATTTTCAAAACAGTTTCACCATCATCATCAGTGTTCCTCATACAGTACGCATTTTCAGTACCACTTAAGTTGTTAGATATACAACATTTTTTGAAGGCTTTTACAATGATAGGTATTCCCAATTCACCCCAGAGGTCGAAAAGTGTTTTGCAGGCCTTGTCTAGCTCGGGATTTCAAATTCTGTCACCGAACGTGCATGTATGTAGGGTGTCCGCACACCACTCCGTCCATTTCTGTTAAAGGATTCCCTCCATCAGCCTGTCGATGAACCTGCCTAGGAATTGTAAAACCAAGGCCATTCCCCTAGGATGATAGCATGTGTCATCCTACAACCCTCTGTTAACATCATCTTCACAACCAGGGTAGATGAACAGGAATACATCCAACAACAGTGAAGACTTCGTCATCCTGCGTAGTGTTCTCCCCCACACTTTCCTGAGTCCAGTACAAGAACCTGTCCATTCAGTCTTTCTCTTGTACAACAATCCTCTTTGGTCATTCCACTGTCTGGGACAGCATTATCCTTTTGAAAATGACACATTGTCATCTCAGTGCAACAACATTCTATCTGATCTTTTTTTTCAAAATCGATTTTTTTGTAGAAAAAGATTTAAAATAAATATAGCAATATTCAACTTACGTTATTAATTTTAACTTGTCAAAACAATATTTGTCCAAAGGTTGTATTGCTAATTAAATTGTTTGGTGCAACAAGTTTTATCTCATATTTTAAATTTAGATTTGTTTGTACATTTCTTACTTTTTCAATAATTCATTAGCATTTTTTAATAAAACAAGTAAATAAGTGCATTTAAAACACTTCTATAAACTGAAACCTGAAACGTAGGATTTTTATATCAACTTACTGTAGATGAATTAAAGGTCTAAATCTTAGTACTATATAGATTTTTATGACAATGAAAAAAAGTAATTTCAATTTATAATCTTGAAGGTAAAAAAAATTGCTTGAATATGATAAATAATGCTAAATATATATAGATAAGAAAAGGATTCCTAGATAACAGCACAAAAATCAATTCAAGTTATTAATAACCCTAACTATCAGCAAGTAATCTCAAGCAAAAATGGTGGTCAAAATAAAAAGAGTTATTTTTGTATTAATATAATTATCAGTTTGGTATTTCATTTAGTTAAAGGTAAAACCTTGTTGCACCAAACAAATTTTGTTGCGCTAAGGTGACAATTCAGCGACAACTTCCTTCTGTCAGCACCATGTTCGGACATTGCTCTCATTAATACCATATTCTAGTCCGGCTACCCTATTTCCATGAGCTTTGGCAAAAGTGACAGCAGCTAACTTCTCACAAACCATATATGATGCTCAAATTCTGCCTATTATTTCATGCAGACAATTTACCAAAAAAAGACAGTTACAAAAGTGACTAATAAATGTCAGTGAGCTCCAAGTGAAGACAATTTCATAGAAGAGTGTTAGTAGGTTATGATTGGATCTAAAAAAATCCAATAGTTAAATTGACTGAAGGACATATCTGGTAGTTTATTCCTACAAACATTTTTTTTCTTGTAACTTTCTTAAATACTTCTATCACATATAAATGTCAGATATCAATGCATAAAATGGTAGGTTGCGGTGCTTTCAGACATACCAGCATTAAAGAGAGACAACCCTAGTGAAAAAATGAAAAATTTAAGTACTCCCTTTCAAAACAAGGAAAAAACAACAAATACATATCAAAAATTAGTTTATTTTATTCTGTTTAGTTGGTATGCAATGCATCGACATATTTTCTCACAAAAAAGCATCACATATAAATATTTTACCACCAATTAAAACCAATGTTTTATGGCCAAAAATAATGAAAATTTTGATTATTTTTCAACATAATAAAAAAATGTATGAACACCTTTTTATTTTTATGTGTAAATCATTGAAATAAAGACCTATTTGATGTATAAAAAATAATCATACTTTGTGGTGCAAATTTTTGCCTAATATTAGAAACTAAAGTCGCTAAATGGCAACATATTGAGCCCACTAAGACACTTGTTATCATCCGAGAATGTTGTCCATTGGTTCTTAAGGGAATTACCTTGACATTTTGGATGCACGCACATACGGATGGACAAATAACCATCTTCTTTTTTAAGTTGAATGCTGTTAATTTCAAGATGAAATAATTTAGGGTACCTTAGTTTGATTATACAGAATCAATGCTGAATGAAGATGCAGTCAGGACAAGGTAAAACATGCAAATTTTTGTCCTTAAACCTTGAATGTGACTTTGACCTTTGAGATATGGACCTGGGCCTTGTGCATGAAACACCATCCCATCATGGTGAACAATTGTGCCAAGTTATTTTAAAATCCAATGGTGCATTAAGAAGTTATGGTACTGACAAAGTCAGACATACTAAAACCTGCCAATTTTGTCCCTTTAAACCCTTAGTGTGACCTTGACATTGAAGATATGGACCTGGGACTTATGCATGACACACCGTCTCATCAAGAAACAATTACGCCATGTGGTTTTAAAAACCATCATTGCTGAAAGGAGTTACAGTCTGGATGCTGTAAAACACACCAATTTTTTGCCCTTTAAACCGCAAGTGTGACCTTAAGTGCTAAAATGTGATCAATGATCTTGTGCATGATACACCATCTCATCATGGTGAGCAATTGTGCCGAGTCATTTTAAAATTCACTGATGAATAGGGAAGTTATGGTACAGACAAAGTCTGATGGACTAGCACACAGAAGCACCCACGGACAGACGCACAAACACAGAACCATCATTTTGACAACTATTTCAAGCTCACTGCAAGTGGGCTCAACAAAAAAAAACATTATTACCTCCTTTGCATAAAAATCTGTGATTTCCAAAATTATACATTAGAGGGTAAAAACTAAAAGTAACCCACACAAATAGACATCCATTTATGTATACAATAAGTCACTGTTACAAACTGTATGCTTGAATTAGAGTTTATGCCAATTCACCACGGCAAGCTGGTATTAGAATAGGATTTTACTGATAAAACAACAGAAACTAAGCCTAAACTTCCAAACCATCCAAAATTTCATGGCATGTTTCCACATTTTGGGAAATTTGAGAGACTTAAAAAAGTTTTAAAAACTTTCTAGTTCTGGTATAATGCACTTTTTTTCATGTATGTGTATGATGTAATAACTATTACTTTTTTTGATGAACTTCAGCTCAAAAGTCAAAACAGTGCTTGCTAGTGTGCGACATTATTCAGGTTTCACAAAATCTGGTGATATTAGGGTTAAATACAATGAATGGCAAATCAAATTGCGCCATAACACATATCAAGGTCATTTTTTGCAGCTGTTTGGGAATTTATTTTTGAAATTGAGAAAAATTAGACTATTTTGGATTGGGAACAGGGCCTATATTTGGCGCCTGGTGATAGAAAAGAAATGCCCTGAACTTTCATTCAAACAAAGTGAAAATTACTAAAATCACCTTAACGGATTTACAGATGTAATGGAAACTACCAGAAATGTCTTTAAATTTCTCAACCTGTCAACTATCAATATCTACTCAACCTTCTCACTCTAATCACCTATCTATGCCAATCTATGAGTGGCTAAGGTCAATGCCAGTAATTGGTTGTTTTAAAAGCATGCAAAAACATTTTTTGATCATTTAATTTGAAATTAGGCATCACTTTGCTTTTTATAAGTTTATTTGTTTGTTATTAATTTCCAAACATGTACATGTCTACACTATATAAAATATCTACCCTATATAAAATACAGAACAAGTATAAAACCGTAATAAACTTTAGAGAAACATTTTAAAGAAATCATAGAAAAATCACTCATTATAAGTTGATCAATGTCACAATGGTGTATTGTGTCTTAATCATTATCCTTATTGTTTAAATACAAGTTACAGTTATAGCAAGTACAAGTTAGACCAAAGCAGTAGAATGGTCAGTTTGTGACTGAATATATTGTGTCAAATTAGCCTGCATATCTTCACACTACAGTAATTGTATGTTCTGAGAATAAAACATGAAATTTTCACCTTTTATAGAAGTTTCAATGTCTTAACTGAACTCTATCTAAACAAACCCATGCACAGTAACAAACAATGATAATACTCAGTATTGACAGGGTTTTTTTCTTTTGTAGCAAGGGCCGTTTATAGGCATTTTCCCCTCTGGAGAAATCTTTAGAATCATGCCGTTTTCCCCAAAAATTCAGTTTACATCAAGTTTTTCTTCACCCCCTTTTGCGAAGACTGTGTAAATTTCCCCAAATTTGAAAAAAGGCCCCTTCCCCTACCTATGAAAAAAGCCCTGATTGAATAATAAATAATTTCATTGGAGCAACAACAATGACTTACTTGAAATTGTCTGCATGTTGTCTTAACTTCCAGTCACAGCTGTCAAAGAGAAGTTGAACCCAGGACTCGTTTTCATTTGTAACATAGTTTGTTGGTACGTAAGGCCAGATTATTCATAGTATGTTATCATTTTCTAAACTTATGTAAATGTCTACCCTATATAAAATCTGGAATGTCCAGAATCGTAACGAACTTAAGAGAAACATTAAGTATTTTAAAGAAATCACAGACAAATCACTCATTATAAGTTGTTCAATGTTACAATAATGCATATTTTCTTAATTGTTATTCTTATTGTTTAAATACAATGTGCTTTAGTTTCATGTTCATCATTTCAGTAATGAATAATTAAGTAAATAAACAATTATTTAGGATTTTGTTGCAATTGTCAAAAGTTACAGTTATAGCAAGTACAAGTTAAACCAAAGGATTAAAATGGTCAATTTGTGACTGAATATATTGTGTCACATTAGCCTCTATATTTTCACACTACAATAATTGCATGTTCTAAGAGTAGGTCATGAAACTTCCATCTTTAATAAAAGATATAAATATCTTTAATTGAACTCTATCTAAACAAACTAGCACAGTAACAAACAATGGTAATACTGAGTATTGACAGGTTTTTTTTCTTCTGTAGCGGGGGCCATTATTAAGCATTTTCCCTTCAGGAAGAATCTTTAAAATCATGCAGTTTTCTCCAAAAATTCAGTTTACATCAAGTTTTTTCTTCCCCATTTTGCAAATACGGTGAAATTTCCCCAAATTTAAGAAAAAGGCCCCTTCCCCAACCTAAGAAAAAAAGCCCTGATTGAGTAATAAATAATTTCATTGGAACAACAACAACAAAAACAGCAACAATGACTTACTTGAAATTGTCTGTATGTTGTCTTTTAAGATCCAGTCGCAGCTGTCAAGGGGAAGTTGAACACTGGACTCGTTTTTCATTAGTAATGTAGAGTTTGTTGGTATGTAGGCCAGATTATTCGTAGTATGTTTCTTTTGATCTAAAAACAAAAAGTTTTCTTTAAACTATGTGTATAAATTAACAATCTATTACATACACCTAAAACATGGTATTGGTGCTGATCAGGGTTTTTTTTATGTTATATCAATGGCACAGAAAAAATATACAGTAGAACCCCGCTAATAAGACCATCTATGGTTCTTTGAAAAAGTGGTCTTAATAGCGAGGTGGTCTAAATATAGGGGAAGACTGACCAAAAAAGTAGTTTAGGTTAAAGTATCCAGTATGTTATGGGATAGTTGCTATTATGGGATAAAACACACAAATGTGATATATTGACAAATACATGTCTGAAAATATATTACTATTCATTTTAGTTAGTGACCATGCTTGAATAATACACAAGGCAGCATAAAACAGAAAAATATCTACTCCAATGTTTCCCGTAAAATATGTCTACGTACGATAATTTGATAACGGAAAGATCAGACCTTACAACAGGCTTTTATTCATAATCATTATAATTAGTTTATGTTCTGGCATTATCCTTAAACATCGATAGAAAATCAACAGAAAATCTAAAATATTGACAAATTTTTCTTAAAGTGAAAGTAGATTTTCGGTAAACCTGTAGGTTTTCAAGGCAACTACTGCAAATAAGTTAATATTTAAACTTAAATCCAATGCGATTTAGCCTAGGAGTCATTTGTGGAAAAAATGCAACATTGACACATGATTTATGCACCAGTGATTTTCAAACAATTTCTATAAATTAATCAACATCTGGTAGCTCTAAAAACAACAAAAAGTTTCAACTGTACGTCATTAATCACATGTTGCATGGCGACCAACTGGGGAGCGTCTCCCGATACCTGCTAAACAAACACAGTGACCGTCTCAAGGTCATTTAACACAGCCAAATTATCAGTTTGGGAGATGGTAATTATGGTCGTTTGTCAGGTAAGACAGACCATTGTTATATACAGACCCATTATATAGCAAAATCTCTCAGGAGGAAATTTTTAGGTCCAATTACACAGCAAGTCGTTGAATACAGCTGGTCGTTAAGACAAGCTCAACTGTATTTTCAATTGTCTGCTGAAGTGGTTTCCCTTGATTACTGGCTCCCAAATTTGAGCCCAAATCTAGTTTGAAATGGTCACTGGTTCCATTATGTAAACAAAAGCAGAAAGTTGTAGAAAGTTTAAAACTTGAAATAAAAACTAAACTGAGGAAACTGAGGAAAAGGCAGTTGTTCCAGCTTTAACAGGCCATAATCTGTCTTAAGTTTTTAGGCCAAGCTGGTACAAGAAAGTCTTTTGTTTTAAAGGAGATACTACAGAAATTGTCTAAAAACTTGAAAGTAGCTAAAATTACATGATCCATACATGAAGACAAAGCACATTTCTATGATGTTGATGAAAACCTAAGAAATATTGATCACCTAATCACAGGTGAGTGTTCAATGATAAGTGAAAAGACATTAGAATCAAATGTAACGGATGAAGACCAGATGGACTAATGGACTAATTCCCTTATAAACACCCCTCCCCTAATAAAAGCCCCCCCCCTTTTTGGACAAGAGAAAACTAAAGTGACTTACAATGACGGGCTATTTTGATCTGAGATGTAAAGAAATATGAGATGAAATTAGTAGAAAACACTATTTAAAACCAAGGAATGACATAAACACATTTTAAATCCAGTACACCCAACAGTTCCCTACCAACATTAAAGGACTTGAGCCCCTAGACGTAACCTCACTTCAACCTAGATCGTAGCGGCAACTTTAAAGAGATGAGAGTCAGCAGTCATTGCCGTATATACCCCACTTATAAGACCAGTGTAAAGAGTGTAATTATATCATGCCAGTGTACAACTTTCCCCAAATTTGGTGCTGTTTGGATTAGAATTGTATGAATTATAGAGCAGACAAGGCCAATTTTACAAAATTTTGACAATTAAACAGCAATAACTCAAAAACGGTCTGAACCAAATTGGCTGGTTATCAAACTTGGCCTTTGCATTATGCCAATACACATGGTAACTAAGTTTTATCAATGTAAGTAAGAAACCTCACTGTAGATGGAACAAAAATTCGGCCTATTTTACAAACAGGCCCATTAAAAGATACTACTTCATCACAAGCAAAACTGAATTGTTTCGAGACTTGATGAATTGAAACCATTTGTAAAAAATGTCTTTTTTAAGTCAGTAATAATTATATTGCATTGAGAAAAATGTAAATTGAGATTTGATTGAAGTTCAAAAGTTCCAAAAACTTTTGTAACAAGTTTATCTAGCTTAGCATCAGTGGTTAATATGCTGAACATGTAACCTGGCAATAATCAATCATGTTCATGTTTTATTGATCTTTATGTATACAGGCAGTACATAATTTATTATCTTTTTATAGGTCACATTGTTTTGTTAATTGGAAATGAAAACCAATGTGACATTTTCATAAGATGATTACCAAGCAGAGCAGCAGTATTTACTTCGTACTCACTTCATTATGTACACAAAAAGATCGAAAAAAATCGGAATGAACCATGTCAGGTGTCAAAGACAATGTGACATTTTGAATTTTAATGTGACTATGGCGCATGGCACATGCCTTTCCCAATCACTGCATTTTGTTGATATCTGCCAATAAAATTGATTGTTAAAGGTAGATACACAACACTTAATTCTCAAAGATTACATTGTATTCACATTAGGTATTGACATATTCTCATGGTAAAGTGCAAGAGCTGTGCAATATACTACAATATACTGGTTGGGCCTAAAAATAAGGTTTGTTTTCAGTTATGTGCCCAAAAAATATAGTTTGGTAGGTAGGGATTTTTTTACATAAATTAGCAACACTTTATGTGCACCAATATTAATGAGTTGTGAAAATTACTATGCAATACTACGATTTGTACACCATAAAAACTTGTTGGGAGGTAAATATTGGGTTGGTCGGATAACTAGAAACAAACCTCTTTTTATTTAGGCCTTATAGCAATATTTTTCCAAATACTAATATTTTGCAATATTTCATATTTCAATTAAAAAGTGCCAAAGAAAAGTGAATAAGTTCTTTTTTCTTAGTAAGACATACATTACTCACAGTAAACACTTATGTAAGGGTTGCTCATATGTATATTTGAAGATGCAGATAAAAAAATCAGATGAAATCCTAGGGAAAAAAAATCATGTATGAAATTAGCTTCCTTTTTGAGCAAAGAAAATGTTCAAAATGGAGAAAAATGAAAAAAATGGCACCATTATGTTTATTTGTGTGCTTCATAACAGTTTTTTTTCCAACTTTGAGGAAAGGGCCTGACCTTTTTAGAGGGGAAAAACTAAACGCGAAAAAGCTGATTTGGGGGAAAAATATGGTAAGCACTAAATTGGTGATTTTTGGGAAAAATATCAACAACTATACATATGACATGGTACACCGTATAACCTTTTTAAGTATACATGTTGGGAAATTAAAGTGCCAAGGTCAAAATTCAGGTCATTTGTAGACTGTGTTTTAGTTATTCTTCATATTTGTTTTAACAGCTAAAAAATTATAACAAGTGACAGGAATTTTCGCAAAAACCAGGTTTTCATTATCATGACGCATACCATATTACTACCTTCAGTCATAGCAGGTTCCTGGTCATAGGGTGGAAACATTTGCCGATTACTTGCAGGACTCAAATTTAACACTCGTAACTCGAAAATTGCGAGTAAAAAATAAAAATGGCAGTGTTTTTTCCCTAAAATGAAAAAATATAAACATACCATTGATGACGTTTCACCACACTTAGCAGTCCACTAGTTGAACAAATAGTACGAGTTCGAGGCTATGAAAAATGGCCCAGACTATAAAATCCTCTTTACATGAAGTCTGATCAGACTATCAAATCTGGGAAACCATGAAACTTGATTTTTCATCGTTACTTAATTAATATAAATATTTGGCAGAGGCATGTAAGATTATAGTAGTCATGTACCAAGATACACGCAATACGTCATCAATGATGAACTTCATTTCGAAATAAGTTGCACTTCGGTGAATTAAATGCTGGAATGACGTTTGTGTCTCATCATTAATGTGGGTCATTACTTGCACATATTTGTACAACAATCATGTTTTCAAGAAAAGATATATGCTCATGCACATTGGTTTTTTACATTTGTTAGTTATTATATCTAAAAGTATTTGCTGGAGGAAATGAATTGTTGGGGGAAAATTCGACTGAAGGGAAAAATATTCCCGTGGGGAAAGGGCCGTTATTTGGCAGGTGCCAAAGAAGGAAAAAAAACCTGCATAAATATTGCAAACATGTGATATTTACTTGTATAATAAGGCAAAAAATGAAAGAACAAAGGTACTGAAAATGCAGTAAAATCCCGCTATTACGACAACCTTTCATTCTTAAGCAAAGTGGTCTTAAATGTGGGGTGGTCTTATTAGTTGTACAAGGTGTCCGAGCTTAAGTATTTTGTCAGTCATATATGACCTACAGGCATATTATATTTTTTGTGCGTTCATGTATTCAATATTACTCATTAACATTCCTTGTTTCATTCAATATCAGCAAATTATGGCAAATACAATACAAATTTTTAACAACTCTACAACATCATCCAATGCATCAAACACATCTATTCATTCTCTATTAGGCTTGTATCAGCAGTAAACGTATGGTGATACTAACAATGCCTGAGACATTTTTTTTCTTGATGGGAGTAAATGTACTCCCAGTTTTGAAAACAAGAGAGTACATGTACACCAAGCTTGAAAACATGGGGGTGAATGTACTCCTATGTTTCAAAAGTTAAGAGTAAATGTACTCTTTATAAGTGAATACCAGTGAATCTATTTCACAGCTTGACTGCCAGTTGAAAAACCCTTGATCAATTTCAATGCATGTTTTTAGAGCTGGGCCGATACGACCATAGTGTATCGCAATATGGACAAGGCAATACAATATTTCCCGATATGATACAGACATCACAACTAATCCTAAGACATACTTCCGTCCAAGTCATAAAAAAACTACTAACAGTCAAATTTTTTTGGAATTCAATGATGTTGTTGTAAGAAATTAATCAAGAATAAATGGAATATATTTTCACGTTTTTTTTTTGCATTAAATACTGAATAAAACAGTGTTATTTCTAGTAATTTTTAAAGAAATATGTTAGCAGTGATAATCTAATTAGTTTTATTTTCTAAATCTGAAGAACGGAAATAGTTCAAGATTGATCATCTTGTAATACTTGCACTCAAGTCTATGGCTAACAATATCAAAGTCAAAATGAGAAAATTCAAATTGAACAAGGTATACAGTAAGTGCATCCAAACATATCTGAATAAAAAACATATTTCAATACCCAAGGTCTCCATAGTCCTGTCTTAGTCAAACATCCAATATAGTCTCTAAGACAAACTGACAAAATAAATTGTGTAAAATCACCATGTTGATAATAAACTAGTTATTTGAAACAAAGAACATACTTCAAGAGCTTGTATTATTCAATAAGGCAGTAATAAGCATGGTAAAATCAGAGGTGCCATTCCACATTTACCACGTAGCACAGTGAATCATGAGTCGTAAATCACCCTAGTATCAGTGTAATATGCATTTTCAATACATCAGATCCCTACTTCAGTGATAATTCCTCGTACAGTACTTCATCTTCAGAGGAAAAAATTTGAGGAAAAAATAATAACATGGTATTTTTGCAAAAGGGGAAGAAAAAACTTGATGAAAACTACATGATTAGGGGAAAACTACATGATTTTAATGTTTTTTTTCCAGAGGGAAAGACCCCTATAAATGACCCCTGGGTTGTTAGATATAAAACTTTTCATGAAGGCTTTAACATGGATGGCTATGTCCAAGGCGTCAACAACGCAACTGTAGATCTCATCTCGCATCAGAGAAATTCAGATTCAGATCTTGAATTCTGCCTCTGGGCATGCATGTATGTTAATAGTGTTTCCTGCAGAGGGCGAGGCATGGCGTTTTGTGCGCGAAAGGGGCACTTTCAGAGCGCAGTTCTGTTCAAGATTTTTCAGCAAGGGCAACAACTCTTACTAACTGTTTTACATGTGTCATGAAATAATTTTTCTAGGGTAACTATCAAAGAAATAACGATAATAGGGCAATACTATTTTCATAATATTAACATTTTGGGTTGCACTGAGAAAATATGTAAAAAATACAGTACGTCATACTTGTCTGAACAGATTCACCTAGCGCGTTAGAAAAGGTCATGGCCTAAAGTTCAACTGACTGAAATTGTTGTACTGTTGATAATAATTACTAACACGGTTTAATTAATACTAATTTGTTGTGAATGTTCTTCAGACATTAGGCATTGAAATCGAACAACATTGAATGTGCAAGTTTCAGCTTAAATAACGCGAGTATGAACTGTGAAAAACAAATTGATGTTGTGACCTTAATTATCCAGGTACTAACGAAGTATTTATTGGCAGGTCAGTTTATAGATTTTGAATTACTATCAGCTTCAGTATACAACAGTAGGTATTAACACAGGTGTGGTTTGTATGACACATTTGAAAAATAAATTTACAAGGTGTTATCCATCACTTCTTGATTAAGGATAAGACAAAGGCCTATGAAGGGCACATTAATGACACATGGCGCAATATGCAATTAACAAGGGCAGCATGGTGGGTTGTTAATGAGGCATGGCGCAGTGCCACCCTGAAAAGGTCTGCAGGAAACACTAATTAACTGTCTGCATACCACTCACTCCATTCTTGTTGAAGGATACACTTCATCAGCTTGTAAATGGACACCTCTAGAGGTTGTAAAACCGAGGTCATTCCCCCTGAGATGGCAGCGTCATCTCACAATCCTCCGAGACATCATCTTCACAACCAGAGTCCAATGAACACTGAATGCATCTTAAGACCAGCAAAGACTTTTGCATCCCACCAGGTCTTCTATCCCACACTTTCTTGACGCAGTCTAGTACAAGAACCTGGTCCAGCCAGCCTCTCCCTTGGCAATGTACAACAATCCCCTTTTGGTCATTGCCTTGGGCAGTATTATCTTTTTTTAAAAATGATAAATAATCACCTCAGTGCAAGAAGGTTGTATCTGACGTTTTATTCAAAATTGACTTTATGGTAGAAAAAGATTTAATATACTTGAATACATATGATATAACAATATTGAACTTTTATTATTAATTTGTCCAAAGGGTGTATCTCAAATTGTTAACATTGTTTGGTACAACGAAGTTGTATCTTATGATTCAACCTTCAGGCAGTTTACTAAACACATACAAAAGCAGGGGTGTAGAAACGAGCCAGACACCAGAAAACTCAACCGGTTATTTTAGCATTCCCATCAGCTACTCTTCCCGCAACAACAGACACAATAATGTATTAATCCCCAAAATCCCATTCCACTTTTAGTAGTGTATCAGCGACACGAAAGCACTTCTACACCCATGCTAAAGTGCTCTGTTTGGTGCAACAAAGTTGTATCTCAACACATATCACAAAACAAGAGGGCCAAGATGGCCCCTTTTCGCTCACCTGAGTAAAGATTGCATCTTCTAGGGTTTTCCTGTGATTTGACCTGGTGACCTAGTTTTTAAACTGAGTTGACCCATGTTCAAACATCTCCATATCATTAATACATACATTCTGACAAAGATTGAGGAAGATCCAATCAAAACTGCGCCCTCTAGAAGGTTAACAAGGTTTTCCAGTGATTTGAACTGGTGACCTAATTTTTTATCCCAGATGACCAATGATCGAATTTAACCAAAATATCATTAAGACAAACATTTTGACAAGGTTTGGTGAACCTCCAATCAAAACTGTGACCTATAGAAGGTTAACAAGGTTTTCCAAAGATTTGACCTGGTGACCTAGTTTTGACCCCAAATGACCCACGTTCGACTTGTCCAAGATATTATTAAAACAAACCTGACAAAGCTTGATGAAGATTCAATCAAAATTGCAACCTCTAGAGCATTAACAAGGTTTTCTGGCGCATTGACCTAGTGACCCAGTTTTTGAACAGAGATGACCCATATTCGCCCAATTTAAACAAAAATCATTATTACAAACATTCTGACAAAGTTTCATGAAGATCCAACCAAATCTGTGATTTCTAGAGTGTTAACAATTTTTTCATTCTATTTGACCTGGTGACTAGTTTTCAACCCAAGATGACCCATGTTAGAACTTGTCCAAGATATCATTGAGATAAACAATCTGACTAGGTCTGATGAAGATTCGCTCCAAAGTGTGACCACTAGAGCATTAACAACCACTAAGTGTGGACAACGGATGACAGAGCATACTGACTGATGACTGTAGGTCACAGAGCACTACATGCTCAAGTGAGCTAAAAAACTGAGCTATAAAAAATTTTTTGTTCTATATTCTAAGAAACATGACGGGAAAATTATAAAGATTTATGAGAATGTCGTAATATCTAACATCAAAATGCATTATTATCAGAGATTTGTTTGTATGTTTTATATTTTTCAATAATTTATTGTAATTTTTCAATGAAACAAGCAAATAAATGAATTTAAAATATTTCTGTGAACTTATGAAATAAACAATAAAAAAATAACATAAAATTTGAGTGTATTTTAGTAAAATGATTCATTAGCATTTTTCAATGAAACAAGTAAATAAATGAATTTAAAATATTTCTGTAAATTTATGAAATAAACAATAAAAAGATAACATAAAATTTGAGTATATTTTTTATGAACAAAAATGTAAGCGTTGATGATAATTCCACATAATTTTAACACTTAATTTTAAAATTAGTATCAATAGTTTGTAGAGCCCATCAACAAGCATATATTTTTTCTGTATTTTAATCTGGAACATATGGTTTTTATCTTATTGACTTACTGTAGATGAATTAAAGATGTTAATCACAGTACTATATGAATTTTTATGATAGTGAAAAAAGTAATTTCAATTTATACATTTAAGTTAAAAGCTGCCTTCTTATTTTGTGCCCAATAAATAATTTATGATTTATCTCAAGTAAAAGCAGTCAAATTAATGCGAGAAGTTTTTTCTTAAACAATTTGAATCTTATTATTACAATAATATGTAGTTATTTTACTTGTTAAACAAAGTAAAACCTTGCTGCACCAAATAAATGGAAAGAATAAAACTTTTTCATCAACAACCTTGTTGTGCTGAGGTGACGATATGGCTGCAACTGTGAAGGATAGCATTAGGAGAAACATTGAATATTTTAAATAAATCATAGAAAAAACATAAGTTGATCAATGTCCCAACAGAGTATTGTTTCTTAATTGTTACTTTTATTCTTAAAATATTGTGTGCTAATATTATAGTTTCACATCCATTATTTCAATAATGAATAATTAAGTAAATAACTATTTAGAATTTTGTTAAAAATGTAACAAGTACAGGTTAGACCAAAGAAGAATCAACAATTTGTGACTGAAAATATATTACACTGCAGGGCTTTCATTTGACCCTCAAAACAGCATTTTTACTCTTAAATCAGTAAAATTTAAAGCTTTTAACTCTCGAGAATTTGTACCTTTCAAATTTACAATAAATTCAGGAGGAAATTTTGTTGACCCCCAACTTTTGATGTCTAGTGAAAACCCTCCACTGAACTTTAAAGAAATAAATGATGTAAATTAATGATTAATAATTACCTAGAAATATCACCACTTCAAGAATGGAAGAACAATAACAACAACTTACTTGAAATTGTCCGCCAGTGATTAAACTGCCAACCTCAACTGCTCACATCACAAAAACAGAATCTCCTAAAACATCAATTTTGTTTTATTAAAGAAATATCGCCACACAAAATGAAGGAATTAGTCCGTTATCTCAACTCAAGTCCATCAACAGATGAAAAGTGTCTAAACTGGAATCACTTTATCAACATGGAGTCTCCTTGTCGCGCCATTCGCTGGATCAAATTAAAATTCTGGTGTCATTGGAACACAAAACAGAACACAGAAGACTTGGAGCACGTGCAACGATGATTTTTCAGAGATAGTTGATATCAATCGTCCAAATTACGAATGTTTACACACGATTTACACTTTTAAAAACACAAATGAGCGGGATTTTAGGCTTCCGGTCCAAAACGGAAACAAATAGAAAATGGGGCATAAACGGGATCCAGTCAGTTACTGGTTGTTGAACTGGTTCCCGTTGACTCTGTCTTTACAGAGACCCTTTGGTGCACTGCAACATGGAACCAGTCTCTATCCAGAGTTGTCGTTCGTTATCTCTTTCCATACATCTCCGTCAACGTCTCAGCGTTTTACAAGATTCTTGTAAAAAAAAATAAAGCCACAAATGGTACAAAATTAACAACTAAGCGAAGCAATTTATTTTGCACAATACATTCGAGACAAAAGATGAAAGGCAGAAATCGAAGGTAATCATGTAAAATTATGACAACAAATGTACATTTAGAGAAATAAAAGGGTGATTCTGTGTATCAGATGAAAGGCAGAAATCGAAGGTAATCATGTAAAATTATGACAACAAATGTACATTTAGAGAAATAAAAGGGTGATTCTGTGTATCAGATGGAAAGTAAAGGAGACAAGGACACGTGTTTTGGAACTACTTTCCAGACGTTGACAGAAATGTATGTGAGGATAACGAACGACAACTCTGGATAGACATTGCCCTTGAAATAGTTGTATGCAAGTGTAATCCGCGGAAAAGCACGGAAAGTGTGAAAAATGCGGAAATTTTTCGTAATTTCCAGACGAAGTAAAATGCTTTATAAATGCATTATTTTTGTTTCGACCAAAGTTTTATTTACTTCTTATTGAATGTAAGACATTTTTATGTGACTTATTATCACCGGGGTTTAATGCCGTTTTTCAACAATGAATGTAAGACATGATATTTGAACTGTATGTAAATATAAATTATGACAGCATTAGAATTAAACAGTGAATCGCTTCAGAAGTTGGTGTATTTTTCTGTTTTCACTAACAAATTATTAGGGCAACCTTGCATCCAAGATGGCAAAGTACTGAACTAAGACAATACGAATATCCATTTAATAATATTTATAAATACAAAATTAAATATGTTATAATAATGCAATCATAACATATATGAGATCACTATAATTATTTCAATATTGTGTTATAAATATATAATCGTACAACAAGACAGCAATAGTTAATAGAACACAAATTCATTTTATAATAACTACCATGTATAGCTCCCTACCGAGCTTAGAGGACGGACAGACTAAAATGTATGCAAACTAATTATACTGCACGTGCTCTTTTTTTTACATATTTTAGACGTTTCAACGATTCCAGCCACAAATTTTATTCGGAAACAACGAAAAAAGACAAGAAAACGGTATAATGCATTTTACATCATGCAGAAAAAATCTTCGTAACAATTATAAACAGTGAACCATAATGCTTAAGATTAAATGATCAAAACAGAGAGAACAAACAAACATATTTGCAGCACAAAATATTTGCCGCATTTTATAGATTCCGATAACGTGTTTTTATTCGACTTCCATATTATACATGTACATATCTAATCAATAATTTTGTACTCATAGACAACCACTACAAATACATGTATTCTATTTAATATATTATGAATTGATTTGACTTTCCTTAAAAAGACCGACCACAGAAAATACTGCTCATTGTGACATGCGTTAGTATCAGTATAATAAATTACTAATAGACCAGCTATCTAAGATTGTGTTCATATTTGACGTTGTCATTGTCCAAAACGGACGTCATTTGGAGCATGTGCTGTAAAATGGACTGTTAGGAAAATGATGTTTTATATGTACCAAACAAAACATTAATCTGTCTATAATTTAACTACATGTACAAATATTAACATATCCAAAAATGCTTGGAATCACCGTTCAGCCAAATAAAAAAAGCTAAGAATAGAATATTGAATAAAGATTTCCTGGAGATTTCATTTCTTATTGAGAGTTTGCAACGCATTCTATATTGACGACGATATTAAACTGGTTCCCGTTGACTCTGTTTGTACAGAGACAACGTTCCTTTGAAACACTGCAACATGGAACCAGTTAACGACGATAAACTGTCCCAATAGAGCATATGTAAAACATTACGATATATAAATGCCCTAAAAGAACATATGTAAAACACATAACTAAAATATCGAAGTATCGCATTCAGAGGAAACAAAGGATTTCACGATGAATTAAATTAGCATTCCGTCCGTGAACGGCGACACTGAAACTCAATTTACCCAAAGAAAAGTCGTATTAAAATCATAGTTGCGTAAAGTGGGGACAGTTATTATGAAATAGGTTGTACTTATAATCACTAGTGTTTACAACCATTATAGACGGGAACAAATCTTATACACAGAAATCAAACATGAATTAGATTAATAAAATGAGAAAAAATGAAGATTACTAATTATGTAGATAAATCATTAACTATTCTACATACATACAGTCGACACACTAACTTTTTACGACAAATACTATGCTGAATGGCAAGCCAACGGCATACATGTAATTTCTATGTGTTCGTCAGTAACTCTGAAGTTACGGAACTAATAACAACAACAACAATCACTTTCTAGTACAAGGTTCCTTCATGTTTTCAGCGAAGGTGTTCAAGATAAGAACGATTTGTGTTGCCAGGACATTGATGACGCTGTTGCTAGGAAGAAAATATTGGAATGCTTTTGCAGTTATAATTAACTTAAACATTAATGGAAAATCGAGTGTGTAGTTTCTTCTCATTTCCGATAAACTTTCTTGTAAAACTTACACTGCTTGTATACAAAAGACATCTTAATTGGCCGAAAACAAAACGATTTTGTCACATATGTGCAAAAACTCTTCGGATTGGCATGTGCAAAAACTCTTTGGAAAAATGCATGGTATCTTATTTGCATCGGAAATGAAATGTAATCCAGTCTGGTTTTCTCTTAAAGACTTCAAGGATCAGCGTGTTTACATACCCGACATCATCAAATACAAACCAAGTACAAATGAATAAACTACAAACAAAACTAAACTATCGATGGAACTTTTTCAACATCCCACACATGGAAATCAATAGTGAACAAAACATTAAAACTTTATTATGACAGTGATTGGTGAATTTTAACGATTCAATTCCAATAATAGCTCAGTAGTGCCACCTGTGCTTTGGACATCCGCACGAAGCCATTCATAAATTATCCATGCGATGAGCAGTGTTAGACTTTTATTAGAAAGCTGATTTAAAACGACATGTATTTGTCAGAGTGTAAATTATGCATAAATTATCTCAGACACACATACCACCATCTGCTTAATGTGAACCAAACCACCAGTTATGGATGATAAGGAGTCTATATGTAGACAATACATCAATAATAAAGATACTCGAGTGAGTGTCATTCAGAACAAATTAACAGTTAAACATTAATATACTGATCCGGTGTGAAAATATTCTCTTAACATCTCATTCAGATAAGCTAAGTTCATTTCCAGGCTCTCATAACAGAATTGCATTTAATGCATTCGGCGTTTGTCTTTGTTTTAAAGAATATGCGTGTTCCAGCTCGTGATTACAGATGACAAAGTGATCACGTGATGTCTGATCTGATAGTCTCTTTGTTACATCTTAAAAAACTAACTTGATGCACCAGCTCCGGTAATTATTTTGGGGCTAAATAGTAGGCGAACACAATTTCGTCAACAGACATTTATAGATAGAAAGAAAAACGACAGAGTTCGTCCACAATTGATATAACAGTACTTCGCGCATAATTTCAGTGTTTAAACCTAGCCTAGCCTATCTAACTTTAAGATTGAAACGAATGAATGAATGGCACGATTACCCCACCTACCAACTTGGAAGCTCCGTGAATAAAACTATTTCAGTGACATACAATTTATCGTTCAATGTTGTTCTTATGTCACTAATTTAGATTGTTAACGGATATGCAAGAGTTATCTTTTCATGTAAAAGACTTTATTTTTCTGAATTAGACCAGCATTAATGAAACGTCACTTGACAGGATCTATTTTGAAACGAGACTCAGTTTGATCAATTATTTTGAAGACCATTGCTTAATGAATCATTGCATTATTTATGATAGACAAATTTTTATTAGGAATATATGATAAAGACTCAATGACCGGCCTTTATTTTACCCACATACAATTTAAGTCATTTTAATTTCAACCTTTTCATATTACATTGATTGTTGAGGAGTAAATGGTCTATAGCCATGCTCAATGAATGTATCCCAGGTTTTACACCCTTCCTAACCAGCTCTACCTGTGAGACCAAAGGATTTGGATCTTGCAGTTCAGGACATTTTAAATTTAGAACAAAACACTCTCTAATAACTTAAAACATATCCAGTGATCTACTGCTGCACGATGGTCTGATTAAAATTATTATTTAGTTTATACTAATTTATTTTAGCTCGATGGCGAAATAAGCAATTTTGCTTATATTAATCATTTATACACCGGTACCGAAAAATGGGATTGTGAAGTTCATGAACGAAACCTGTCGAAGCCAGGACCTTCGGATCAGAGGGCAGATGTTCTACCTCTTGACCAAGATGCCTCCCCCACCAAATTACTATTTAAACTTGGTCAGAAATATTTCTAATGAGCTGTTCCATTTTCATGATTGTGGACTTCTACAATTTGATTTTTATATAAATATTAAAATATTTTACAAGCCCAGTCCACTATGGAAACAGATTTGTCTGATTGTTGAGCTGCACAGTGTGACCAAGCTGATGTTTTGTGAAGACTGCCAAAACCCTTTGCATGTGATGAGCATCGTGAAAACTGGATTTGGTTCTTTATAGGAAATTTAGATGTTAATGTCACCTTTAAATAAACTTTAATGTGTAGAAAATGCAGCTCGAATAACTATGAGAAAAGCTCGTTTTGAACATGTGGAACCACTACTGAAGGAATTACACTGGCTACCTGTACGCCTCAGGATCGAATATAACATCATCTTACAAACTTATAAGGCAATTCACAATCAATCGCCACAATAAATCAAAGATTTGTTAAAATTGTATCCTCCGGCAAGAAACTTACAATCTAGTGACACGGAGACATTAGTGGTGCCAAGAGGTAGGACAGTCACTTTTGGTGAGCGAACTTTTGAATATGTGGCTCCAAGAATGTGAAATCTGTACCCTCGAAGATCAAATGTGCAAAGTCTGTTAACATTTTGAAGAAACCTTTGAAAACTTACTTTTTTAACGGCTACTAGGTGTAATCTGTGATAATATTTTTTTATTTAATTTTATTAATGCTATGCACACCATTACAAATACTTCATTCATAGATCTGGTAATCAATTTTATGATCATGTTTCTTAGATTCTTACAATTAGTATGCCTATGTTTTATGTAGCTTGCATTATATTTTAATGGTTTTAGTGACTTTGAACTTAAATTACTTTCACCCCTTTTTAGCTCACCTGAGCATGTAGTAGTACACAAATAATACAAAGCAGACTGTAAATAGCGCTAACCTACAAAAATAAAAACATGAAAATAACACATCGCACAAGAAATGCGCTAATCTTAATTAACATTATTAAACGTGTTTTCTTTTGTTCTTCCAAACAGAACGAGTGCACCGTGGGCTCCCCTGTAGTGCGAAGCTGTAAGACTACGAAACTTTTCCTGACCTGAGTAGATATGATACTTAGAGTGTATAGAGTTTGTTCCCAAACATATTCTAGGATAACAACAGGGTAGATTCCAGTATACCCCAAAAACTTTGTTTGCGGATGGGTATAAGAACAACATTTAATCACAATGAAGATGACTAAACGGAGAGAACAGAAACAAATTTTCAACAATTTTTCAGTTATATATAAAGTAACGGTTCACCTAACCAGTTTTCCTGGACTGTATACTAACCAGTACTAACCCTTCCACAAGGAGCCGGCAACTTCTCTACATATGGAGGAAAATCGGCATTTTTGTCAAATTTTCTTAGTAGGGTATGAGTTGCGCGACCGGGATTCGAACCCAGATCTCTGGGTTACAAGTCAAGCGCACTAACCACTGGATCACGGCCCCAATAGATAAGGGAGCTATATGAAATGTACAGAACAGAATGAAACCACCATTCAAAGTGACGGTCTGCCATGTTACACTGCACACTGCATGGCACAAAATGACAACTAAATATGTTCGTAGTTTCGAAGTCGTCGTGGCTATGTTTCTTATAATCGCTAAATTTTATGATGGATTCACTAATGAGATGTATTTTCACCGTTGAAGATAATGATACAGATTACAGATTATTATACAAATAAATATAAGGACATATTGTCAAGGGCGTCTTTTACATGTACGAACAGCGCATATGTATAGTGTATCGTTAACAAACTTCAATGAAGCCCAATGGCCATATGCATGTATCAACTCATGCGGCTAAAACATTCATTTGCATCACTATGATAGAGAATGTCTAAACTTATACACCAAAATGGCACAAATAGATAGATAGTGCATGTGTTGGCTTTAATACATCGGAGAACATTAAGATATCAAATCAAATGGTAAACAGAACCGCTAAACATTGCGACAATCCATCTGATTTACATTTGTTTGCACATGTATTTTGATTTTACAGCCAAACCTGTTCACAAAGGCCACCCTAAGGAATGACAAAATGTAGCTTTATTGACAGGTGGCCTTTATTCGGAAGTCAGTTTGTTCTAAATAATCAATTAAGTTTTTAAAGAACGGCCTTTGTTCACAGAGTGGTCCTTATTAGGAGGTGGCCGCAAACATAGGTTAGACTGTAATACATGTATATTCAGACTGTTCGCTTGAAATCCTTCATGGTCAGTGATACACTGAAGGCCCTCTGCCTTTCCAGCAACAATATTCATTGTCTTACAACACCTGCATTCATCTACAGTTGGCATAATCATACAACCTTCACACTGACACCTGTATTGTAAGAGCATTAATTAAGAAATGTTTTTCTGACTCATTTGATAAGAAATTTTATAGAGTATCTATTTTTGAACGAGGCACATGTAATTTTTTTACTGATCCGATGATGTCCGACTTTTAGAAACCAGTCAATTTTTAAACACATATGAATACATCAAGGTTTCCAGCCATTTTGGGAAAAGGCCCCTAGCTTAAATTGGGGAAAATGTGCAGAATGTTGCTACATTTTGGGAAATTTGAGTCATTAAAAAAGTTTTAAAAACTAACTTGTTCTGGTATATATGACTAATATACATGTAAAGGGAGGCAACTCAGTCTATTTTTAGACCCGGTACAAAATTCGTGAATTTGAATTCCATTTTTTTTAAATTGGAAATGTTCACAGATTAACATGCTTTTGTGTAAATAAACCAAAAATAGTGAAATCTAGACGTACAAACTTGACCTTTAAATGTTAGATATGACATAGAACTGTTCACTAACTAGGAGAAATTTGTGTAGGTATCTGTATAGCTCGGTAGAGCAGCAAAGTGTGTTCTGAGGGGGCCCAGGTTCAAGTCCCGATCAGTAAACACATTTTTTTTACCCTGTATGCATGTATAATATACGTATTTGTTTATACTGTGTAGAAATTTTTTTTTCAGGCTACATAGCACTGTTGGCCAGAGTAAGACCAAACACCGAGGACAAAGACCCCCTTACCAGTCTTAAATATTATCAGTGCTGGGTTATACTTGAATCTTCAGGGTGCATTCATTCAGCCTACTGTACATGTAAAGGAGGGTAAGTTAGGTATACATCATTTAATAGTTACTTTCCCAATTAAAGTTGTTAATTTTTCTTTGCCTTTTTTACTTGTGGAATTAACATAATGCTATAAAAATATGGGCTCTCTACCACTTAGACTTGAATCCAGAATGTACCAAGGTGTTTATGTGGTAAGCTGAAACATTGGAAAGAAGATAAAATCATCTGCTTTCAAAATATAATGTTTTAACAATTTTATCATTCGAGTATTTTAACTTTTTTCAAATTATCTTACAGGATAGATGGTTATTGCAGACATTTCGTGGAAACACTGTTTGAAGTGCTGGATTTTCTACATGATGAAAGAAAGACTTCTTGTACATCCAAGCCCTGTACATAGAGAAGAGCTTGTGAAGCAGAGAAACTGTCTCAACCTATACCAGCCACACAGACACCTCTGTTCTCACAGCAAGGTACACATTGTTAAAGCATTCTGTTGTATTAAGGATATAGTTTCTTATGTTAGTCACGGTAATTTTAAGCTGCATATAATGCATTCACTGTTGATAAATGTACTTTATATATTAATTAATACTTAATAAAAGTGTTTCCATCCAAAAAATGCATTGCAATTTTCAGGAATGTGTGTGGAAAAAGATGGAATTCTTGTTGTCAAATAAATATAACTATCAAATACAGGGTAGGATGGCACTTACTGGTATTCCAAAATCATTTCTAGTGTTAAATACTCACAAAAGAATTGTCACTGTACACATGGACTTTAAAGTAGATTTGTGGTCCTCTGTAGGAAGTAAGCTAGTGTCATTCTATAGAGACAGCTACTTCAAAGTGTTAAAGGACTTAGTAACTTGTATAACTTATGCTCTTGTTGACTCTTGTATGTTTAAATCGTGACAAAACTTGAAAGTATATTATGAAGGATATTTGCTTTGCATGTAAGATGGAAATATATTGCACGGAATGAGCACCAGATACCTGAGTGATCTGGTGTTCATGAGTGAAATATAACATCTGGTGTTCACTGGTGAAATATAACATCTGGTGTTCACTGGTGAACTATAACATCTGGTGTTCACAAGTGAAATATAACATCTGGTGTTCACAAGTGAAATATAACATCTGGTGTTCACAAGTGAAATATAACACCTGGTGTTCACAAGTGAAATATAACATCTGGTGTTCACTGGTGAACTATAACATCTGGTGTTCACAAGTGAAATATAACACCTGGTGTTCATTGGTGAAATATAACACCTGGTGTTCACAAGTGAAATATAACATCTGGTGTTCACAAGTGAAATATAACATCTGGTGTTCACAAGTGAAATATAACATCTGGTGTTCACTGGTGAAATAAAATTTGGTGTTACTTGCTGAAGAATTATTTCATGCTTTTTAACAGATTGAAGTAATTTAAATGATTTTTGTTATCACAACATCATCAGATCATCAGGTTAATTTTTGTCAATTTGAAAAATAATTCTGTACATTTTCTCAAGTTCTGTTTCAATTTAAGATGTGTGTAAATATTTATAGCGTGTAGATTGTTATGACAATCTTTTTTGCTGAGATATTAATATGTTGCTTTGTATAATTTATTCTTCTAGTCCAAGAAATTCATTTTACTTTCCTCTGAAAAGCATGTAATAAATGCATAAAATGAATTATTGTACCAACACTGACATTATGACGTGCTGTGTCAGAAATGAAACTTTACAATAAAAAGTAACTACAAATGTTGATACAATTTACAGTCAAATTAGTCTAGAACAACATATATTATATATATGCATCTTGACCTCTTCAAAGCTTTAGAACTGAGCACTTTACCATGTGTAAAAGCAGGTATATTTAAAGTAGCTTTCTTTGGTAACAGAAAATGCCGAATATTAAATCCTCTATCAGCCATAATGTCATCATTTTCATCGACTAAGTCCACAAATTTGGAGTCTTTAACAATAGCTGCATCAGATATTGAACCACAATAAACATCTGATAGAAAAGATATAGTTCCACATGGGGTTATTGCAATCAACTGTTTTAATGTGTTAGAATGTTTATATGTAGACCAGGTAGCTTTCTGGGCTAAAGGATGCAAAGGCTTTTAAACAAAATATTCTGTACAGTCAATTATCTCTCACGTTCTTGGATAATTAGTAAAGCTAATAGGCAAATTTGACTTAACTTTGTCCTTTGTTGGCCAA
This sequence comes from Lutraria rhynchaena, assembly GCA_008271625.1. Classification (NCBI taxonomy): domain Eukaryota; kingdom Metazoa; phylum Mollusca; class Bivalvia; order Venerida; family Mactridae; genus Lutraria; species Lutraria rhynchaena. Next base: position 60,027 of record VIBL01000497.1, read on the forward strand.
ATGATAAGCTGACTTACACACTGGCTGAGCAGATTAACCCAAGCTAGAAAAATCCTACATACGTGACTTTCTGAGACATCAAACATGTATGAAAGATGTTTATTGTCATAGTTATTTCTTATTTTGACTAGTGTTAATATCATTTCCTCAAACAGTGATAACTTTCTTCTTTGTTTTAGAAGAACAAACATTTACATTTTGGTCATCAAATATGTCATGAAATACTGGTAGGTTTAGGGGAATATTGTTATTATTAATGTTACTACTAAGAAAAGAATCAGCTGATACATCTAGTGTTAGAGCAGGGCTTGAGTGGTCAATATGTTTCTGTTTCACAGCTGATGGTGGTGTAGCTTGTGTACACTCAGTTTTCCTCTTTCTATATGGCCTAAATTTCAGTGTTCTGGTTATAGAGGGGCATGCTGCTGCAACTGGGTCCTTATTTATAATCCTACTATAAACCTATTGGTACAATATTCTACAAATTCTACATATGGCAGCTTTATTATTAACAGCAATAGTTTATTTGTGATGTATAAACTGAGTAAAATATCTTTGCCATTCTAAAATTTTGTGTCCTTGTTGAAAAGTACAGGTTTCATATACATGTTTTTGTGCTAAAAACTAGTTACTTTAACAATATTAGATGCTAGTCATTTAGATACTTAAAACTGCACAAATTATCCAAGTATATACATGTAGAGTATTGTTCACATACTTTTTGTAAGAAGAAATGTTTTAATAGACAGACATTATCACTACAAGTATACCTGTACTGTACACGCCTTTCTATGTATATTCTTAGTATCTCTATTAGGTTTAGTGAACATGTTTATATCGACAATTTAGTTTTACAAAGCCTTTTTGCTTTGCTGATTACGTAAATTATTTTCACTTGCACAATAGTTTTGTACACTTTTAAACAATTTAAACAATATTCAACTTCATAGATATGCAAATAGCCGCCTATATTCATATTTCTAGAGAAAGTATTGCATAATAAAGATATGATGTTCTGATCTTCGAGCAAACAAAGTGATGAGGTATAATTTTGTCAACTGAAAGGTCACTATGATGACCGCACTGCTTAATCCACATCCAACATAGATCTAGATCTACTGTAGGTTTAGGAAATGCATGGAAGGATACATATTGCATATAATCCTTATCTTTATATCAACTGTCACTATTGCAAGTTCCCCAAGAACATGGCTTGGTGGGCATTTTAAAATATTGTGTTAAGTTTTACGCAGTCAAATATGGCGCCCAGCTGACTTGTTTGTACCAAGTCACGTGACATCAGTATCGGAAAAACCCATAATTACAATGGATTACAACCATTCAACAATGACAAAATACGACAAAACAGATAACATTTTAGTGGTCCTTTGGAATTTTTGGAGGTCCCACACTGAAAATGCCATTTAAAATTCCGAGTCAGAAGGGGTCCTGAGGATGCAGTGATCACTCTCAATGTGCGTCCCTCGGCTGAATATCGCGTCAGGGACGCAAGAGACCTGCATCACGGAAATCCCTGAGTAATGTATATATGAATCAACATGATGAAGAACTAAAAAGGTAAAATCAAACTAGACTCAATAAATTGATCTCTCTATTGCCTTTCAGTCAGAGAAGATGTGACAGAGGCCTGTCTTAATGTGCTCCAGTATTGAAAAACAGATAGAAAAGTTAAGTAATAATAAGGTAATAATTTGATCTTCATTTGTTACCTAGAAACTTTAAAATGATAATTGTTTTGATATAGTACTTGAAATGATAACTTGAAATGATAATTGTATTGATATAGTACTTGAAATGATAATTGTATAGATATAATACTTGAAATGATAATTGTTGATATAGTACTTGAAGGTGAATCTTAATATTCATCTTGGCATATGTTTTGGGAAGTGTTTTGTTGCATGCACAAAGTTTGTTAATAAAGCATGTTATAGACCTGAATACTTCTTTCATTCAGTATTACTTCTGAGGCTGACAAGTATGAACAATGCTTACTTATTGAAGAACACTACTGCATGGAATACCTATAAATAGCCAACAGACATTTTGGAAAAACTTACACAATGACAAATTCTGTGAATACATTTGACTTACAGCAATATTTGATATACCAGAATTTATCTGCTTGATGAAGAAGTACTTTGTTATATAAATCATGTTCTTCAAAGCAAAGTGGATAATTTAGGTTATGAAAATGTCAAATTATCCCTGATTTTCTATGCCTAGGTAGGAATTTGTTTCAATGTAGCATTTTAGTTGATCGAAAAAAGTGAAAGTTGTTTTTTTCATATACATGTAGCAACATATCCCGTATATTTTTTTCTTTGGATTTTTATGTAGTACTGAAACTTCAGTATCTAGAAGATACACCAATTGTCATTTGATATCTTCTGATATCTGGTGTTAGAACCACAAATTAATATTAAATATGGTATGTATTTAACCTAAGTTAGTGACCTCCTAAATATTAACACCACCTCATTATCAGGACCAATAATTGTTTGGCAGAATTTCTCTTAATATTTAGACTATTTTTTCTTAAGATGGTAAAAAAATGAGGTTTTACTGTAAATGTAATTGGAAAAATATAAACATAATGGAAAATTATGAGGAAATGATTTGCTTCGATGGAATTTACATTTTTAATGACACAATCATAATATGTGGCATTGATATAATACAGACATGTTGAAATAAAATTATTTATGATCAAGGAACTCAGCACATACAAATAATGTGAAGTTTAGAGGCTTTCTTTTTTAAGTATCTTGAATGGTAGTTGCTGTATGAAAATAAGAATTTTCTGTAGAATATGTAAGTCATATGTGCATAAACTGTGTCTGATATAGACTGTACTACTTTAATTGATTTTTCAGGTGGAAGCTGTAATCATACATTTCAATGACACTAGTGAGGAATGTGGCTTGAAATCTCTGTGATTTGCAGGCTCTATGCTGTGAAGTGCACTCCCTGAATCCAAGGTAACTAATATGTATTTATATAAAGGTAATTGGATTATTTTGTATCATAGTGCATAGTGATGAAAGAAAAAGAATTTCATTCTGTGGTTTATTATCATGTAACTTTTGAATTTACATTATGTCATGTGGTGTGGTGCACAGTGTATGGTTTGGTGTAGTGTAATGTAATATGTTGTGTAATGTAATGTGGTGTATAATGTAATGTGGTGTGTAATGTAATGTGGTGTGTAATGTAATGTGGTGTGTATATGTGCAAACAGTTATTTACTAGGGAAAACCAAATGCAGGTTTGTTGAGAAGATAAGATGGATCTTCCCCTTAAGCACCATGCACTCAGTTTGTTTGATGTACATTAAGTGCATCAAGGAGAAGCTCTCTGTACCCTGATCAGACATGATTTACATGTTTTATACATTAAAATTGACTACATTTCAGACAATTATTTTTTGAATATTTATATATGTTATGGAAATTTTACGTGGATTTATGAATTAGTGATGCAATTGATTTGCAAAAATAAAAACACTGAGAATAATATTGGATTTACAGTACTTTCATTCAAAAGTTTCTGCATATCTGTGTCTTCCCTAAGCAAAATTACTCTCTGAAAGTCAAGAACACTTTCAGACATTGATGAGCTCTCCAAGATTTATTTGAAATTGTACTAAAATTGTTGCTTATTTTATTTCAGAAAATATGCGGATATTACACTATTGTTAGACATTGGAGATATGCCCTGCATGCAGAAACCAGATTGGAAATGTGTATTTACATATGTTTAAAGTTTTGACAGAAAGTTGTGTAAACATGAAAGAAATAAGATTATGTGTTGAAAAGGTTGGGGGCAGAAGATGATCATTTGACTTGTTCAAAATTTCTAAGAATAGACTCCAATAGTGACCCATAAAGACAGCAATCATGTTGCTTATTGCCAAGTATAAGTGTAAAAAAATGAACTCAGAAGATCGACACTGTATATTTATTTTTAAAAATAATTTGATAATGAATGTCTTCTTATAATCTATCATCGAAAATAATTTTTATTAAAAAAATGTTCACATCAAAATAACTGCCTTTATTAATATTCAAAGCATTAACTCTGTAAATCAAATTGTACCCATGTAGCTTAAACTGATGTTCAGAAAATATGGTGTTTTTTTATTAATCATGCATTTTGAAATGTGTTCTCATACAATATAATATCATGTTGTGACGCATTTTATGTTTTGATTTTTGTGAGTGTGCACCATTAAGATAGCGTTTGTTTTTTGTATTAAGTTGAATTTGTCTATGCTAAAATCTACTGAACAAGTATGATGCAGAATTATCCTCCAATCATTCTTTAAGTCAGTGAACAGTGACGTTAAATTTATAAGATATTTATTTTTTATTCAATGTGTGCTTTATAACTTACATCAGGAAAGTATACATGTTAATATGCTATTTTATTCTGATAATATATTAATTGGATTTTGATTATATTCCTTAGTAATTTTTTATATGAAATGTTGAGAGTAATTTTGTATTCTAGATGATTGATAATACTTTGTAATTGCTAACTATGTATTTATATATTGTTACCTTATTTGGTCATATTGTAATTAAAATCTGCAACCTAAAATTTCTTATACCATGCAATATACTGTATATATATATTTGGTAGGTTTGTAATTGTGGTTACTATGGTGATGTAAAATGCTTTCTTGAGTACATATATCATTATTGGAGAGTTTTTAGTCTGTTTATAGATATAATTTAAGAAGTGCAATATACTATAAATTTGTGCATTTTAAGTGATTTTATTGATAGGTTTTAGCTCACCTGAGCAAAAAGTTGAAACGTAGATAAAAAATGTGTATTTGAGGTCTGTGAGCTTAAATTGGTATTCAAAAACTTGCTGTTGACTATCTAACAGTGTGTTTCTGACACTGAACATGAGACAAAGATAAAAATAAAGACTGAACTAAATATTTTGGCTTCTACAAGATCAATGTTGTACTTATTTAGTTTTGGCTTTTGCTAAATGTTAGTTCATAAAACATTTTATGTTGTACAAATAGTGAGAACAGGAATAGAATAGAACTAAGTTGCAATGTTTGTCATATAGTCCCCACAGACATTAGTTTAAATTCTCATGATGCAAAATTTAGAATGAAATTTATAAAAATGAATATTGCATTTTGTACTAGAATTATGGCATATTGCAATATTTATTTTTTATTAACTGTTAAAGATAATGATGCGTTTATTTTTGTATGTCGATTCTTAATTTATTAAAACAGTGTTTTATCGTACAATGGTGTTTCTAATTGTGGTATTATTGCATGTTGACTTGTTTTTGTAGGATATTGTTACAAATAATTATTTATCTATAGATTGTTGAATTTATTTCAAAATAAATAATTTTGTTAAATTTATATTGTAATAAATTACATTTTAACTTCAGTTGCCATTTTGTTTAAGTCTTTTACTTTAATACTGCTGCATAATATATCCTTCATTTTTTTTATTCAGAGCTGACTTGTACTTCCTGTTTCAAATGTAGATCCAAAGCCTTCTTGTTCATCCTTCTTACTCCTTTGTAGCATTACTATTTATAGTATTAACAAGAATACCACATTTTCATTATCTTTACTATATAAAACTTATGTTAACCTTACTATACATATTTAACTTTTAGTTAGACACTTGGGTTAGGGTTAGGGTTTGGGTTAGGGTTTAGTTAGTTAGACTTGCTGAAACTCTAAATATGGAGTTGTTCCCTTTTGAATGTAGAATATTACTGCTGATGAATTTACAATACAGTGTTGTGTTGAATGTAAATGTTCAAGATGATTTTTCATGTGCACAATATTTTTAAAGCGAGCAACAGCATACCAGAAAAATCATTAAAAAACATATCATGGGATTTATTCCAATGAGTATATTCCAATTGCTTCATGCATCCAGCAATAAATCATGGTGTGACGGAGAACAAGAAATACAATATGTGAACTGTGAAGACGTTTATTTCGTTGATAACAGAGCAAAATCTCAATACCGTTACAAATCATTTACAGTAGTTGTTTACAGGTGCATTGAAATGAAGTAAAATTTTAAAGCAATCAATGTTTTACAGACTCACATTGCTAATGCATTTCCTAAAGCACGAGTTGAGAAGTCATAATTTATATGCTTTATTGGTATAACGATGCTCAAATTTTATTTCTCATTAAAATATATTATGTAGGAGTATATCTAAATTTTGTACGAATGTACTCTTTACAATAATAGTTACGCAACTGAGTACAAATAAATTACTGAATTACGACTCATTGACAGAATAATACCTGCAGAAATGCGATTTCGAAAGAAATGGCAACATGTGTGCTGTAACGGTGATGATTTTCCGTAACGGTAGATACACTTACATAACGGTACTGACACGGGAAAAAAGTGAAAAAAAACTAATGTGGAACAAGAACTTCAAATGCAAACAATATTTTGTTCCTTCGAAACATCAATTTACTCTGCAATAATTAAGTCATAAATCAAGTTTTTTCTCTATAAGCTTCCAAATTATTGCGGGTATCTGGCAGTGCCGTGATGTGACCTTCTCTGGTTCCCCGGGTAGGAGCGTGACAATCTTGTTCTGGTTATACCATAACGTATCGTCAAGCAATGGCCAGAAGAATCTGTTATCTCCAACTCTGTGCATTGACTGCAATACATAAAAAGGAAATCTTCATTTAAATGTAAACTTTGCCATTGACCTTGGTAAATACTTTACATACTTTTAACAATACATACTTTTAACAATACATCAGATAGACTTTACACAAGGAAATCTGGAAGATCTGTAATTGCTAGGTTTAATCGCAGATCGTTGTTTACACACATAAGATATCTCACCGTCACCTCAACATCATCCTCATCTACCGACAACACAACACCAGGATAAGGTATTCCATCGTATGATACTACGATATAGCGTCCAACCAACGATTCATCAACCGTAACCACTGTCTCTAACTGAACAGACATCTCTTGTGGTGGATTGGATTCAAGTATTTCTCTGGACCTCTGCTACAATGCAACAAGCCAACAGTAAAACAATAAACGGTAGCCATTTTGTTCTATTACAGCTTGGTAATAACATAGTTTATTAACATATACATATATCTGCATATAGAAAAAACAATTATCTTAGAGTGAAATATATTTTCACATGTGTATGTACTTCAAAATACAATGTATAACAAACATGATATTGCATTTACCTTTATCATAAAAATTTATGCAATTTATGTATGATTTTTATTTTTATTTCATGCACTATGAGCTCCTGGCCATATAAAGTAATTTCACAATTTAAAAATCAGAAAGGAAAGGAATTAATATAAGTGTCGCTATGACCTTGTTTTCCAATCCGAAGCCTAATCCAGTTGGATACCTGTTGATTAACACCCATATTTTTTAGTTTGAGGATTAACTTGTGATGGTCGACTTTGTCGAAGGCCTTTGAGAAATCCATCACAATAACATCCGTCTGTTGTCCATTATCTAGACTATCAAAGACTTCTTGGGAGAAACTCAGCAACTGAGTTTCACAACTACGTTTAGACCTGAAACCATGTTGATATGGACTAAGGATACTGTGCTCATCGAAATAAGTCATCAAGTTTGAGACTATGATGTGCTCCATTAATTTAGAGGAAATGCAAGTGAGGGATATTGGTCTGTAGTTGCTGGCTTTAGATTTATTGCCCTTTTTGTATACTGGTGCTGTAGTTGCATTTTTCCAATCATCGGGCACGATACCTGTTTCTAAAGATAACCTGAATATGTAAGTGAGGATGGGGGCTATTTCACTGTGGAGTTCTTTAAGGACCCTTGGTGATATTTGATCTGGACCTAGAGCTTTATTGGGGTTTAGACCTGATAGGAGTTTGTCAACTCCTTCAACCGTTATTTTGATACAGGGCATACTGTGGGGGGAGGATTTAATTCATGTTTGCAAATCTGTTTTAGGCTTAATGGCTGAGGCTGCGAGAAAACAGACTCAAACTGTCTGTTTAGGATATTTGCTTTATCCTTTGAGTTAGTATAAGTTTGACCTTCAGACTTGAGGGGTGCTACTCCACAGTTTTCAGATTTGTTATGTTTAACGATGTTGTAAATTTTTTTGTTATGACTTGTTTGGGAATCCCTGTTGAATATAACTGACTCCAAGTATGACCAATATGAATTTCGAATTTTTCTTTGGATGATCGCCCTTAAAGTCTTAAATTGGGGATCGGATTTAGGAGCTACATTTTTCTTTACAAGTTTGGCAAACAATTTGTCACGTTTCCGTATTTGTTTTAGTATATCAGTAGTAACACAGGGGAGTTTTTGTTTATGTTTGGTAATTTCAGTTGGTATATACAAGCCACAGAGTCTATGGAGTTCGTTCTTAAAATCGGTCCAGGCCATGTTTGGGTCTGTATGTTTGCAGTCCCAGAACTTACTGGAAAATTTGTTCAATTCAGATTTCATTTTTAACCAGTTGGCCTTTTTATAGCAGTGGATTTTCCTTCGAGGTTGAGCGGGACGACCTCTATTTATGCTTAATTCATGGAAGATGATATCATGATCGGAATTTCCTAAGCTAGGGAGGGATTTGACATTAAATACCAGGGAGGGTAGATTAGTAAGGAATAAATCTAGGACATTATTATTTCTTGTGAGAATTTTAACCATTTGCTCAAGATTGAGACTGACAATATTTTCAAGGAAGTTTTCATACAGGGCTTTAAATTTACAGGAGTTCTTGAGAGATTCTGATGACCAGTCTATGTCGGGCATATTAAAATCACCTGCAAGCCATATAATGCTGTTTTTTGGGACTTTCTGCAGGGACAACCATAACTGAGATAGTGCATCCGGATCATTTTCATGGGGCTTGTAGAATGAACCGACATAGATATTTCGGGAATCAGGTATACTCAATTTGGCCCAACAGATATTACAATCTGCTTTGAGATCAGGCTGTTCCTGACTCAATAGGGTCCTTGTCACAGCTATCAGGACTCCTCCCCCTTGACTGTAAGTTCTATCATCCCTATGGACTGTGTAACCTAAACTGTCTGGGAATATCTCAACAGTATGGATGTCGGATTTGAGCCAGGTTTCACTACAGCAGATTATATCAGGTTTTACCTGGTCGATCATCTGATGTAATTCGGGGACTTTATTTTTGATTGACCTACAATTTATGTTAAGTACAGTTATGCGTTGTTGTTTATTGATTAACACCTTTTTAGGTCTTGTACTGGCTCTAGGTTTGGAATTTGGGGTAGGAACTTTTGATTTTGGGGTGGATGAGGCTTGAGGTAGGGGATGATGATCTAAGTTCTGGCCCAAGGTGCTAAGGAAAGACCCAACTTGTTGAAGAGAAACATCATTTTCAATGGATTGGTTTGAAGACTCAAGGTGACAGTAGATATTTGTATCATTAAGAGAATCTAGGGAAACTCTTAGGGACATGGAATAATTACAACTACCGCAACATTGACAATACCAGCTAAATTGGGAGTCTGACAGTTTTTCATAAGTTGAATTACCTATCCCTTGGCAGTCTGTATGGAACCATCGATCACAGTTGTCACAAAGGATGGCTTTCTGGCTCCATTACGAGTTGCATTGTAAGTATGCTATGTCTTTGGCAGCAAATGTATGAGTTCAGGTCCTTCTTAGGAAATTTATAAAAGTTTTTGTGCGTGTTCATGTATTCAATATTACTCCAATCCAGGGATCCTACATTACAGGGATATGCAACTTGGAAGCCTCGCGGAAAGTCTGGGTTTTCGCGAGATAACGCTAGAGCGTCAATTTCAAAATGTAATTTGCACTCGAAAGAACAGCCAAGAGACTGGTTCAAATAACCTCTTCAATCTACTGAAGTAAATGATGTTTTACATATCTTTTTTTGATTATTGAAGTTAAAGGGTTAAACATTTTACACATGTTCTATGTTGTATCCCAGACATATTTGTGTTGTAAATTTTCCATTTTTTTTTTGTGACAGACCGAAAACGAAATTGACAGGGTAATTGAGCAGTAACAAAGTTGAAAGATGACCACTTTTTTTGGACCACATAGCATGTTAAAAATGTATTTTAGATAAGATTTTTCTTTGATTGTTTGAGGCGCGAATGTTTCTGTAATCGACAGTTGAATTTATATTTTAAGAATAATTTTGTTTTAGTAGTTTATTTTGCTCTCGATGATGACCCAGTTTTACAATTCCTTAATGGCGGCTTGTTACGATGGGAGAAAAAGACATTTTTTTTGGACCACAATAGAACATGAAAATGGATGATAGATCAGATTTTTCTTCGATCGTTCGAGGCTTAAATATTTCTATAATCGGCAGTTGATCTAATTTTATATGAATAACTTCGTTTTAGTAGTTTATTTTTCTATTGATAATGACCCAGTTTTACAATTCCTAGATGACGGCCTGGTACGATGGTGGGTACTAAACGCCAGTATCCTCAGGTTCCGGTATCCCCCACTACTATCATTAGTATACATACATGTACAGTATTTTTCCATAAGTTGTGCAAGTTTGGAACTCAATAATGCTTTGTAAACTAATATTATGTTTTATGTATGAAATTAAGGATATCATAAGTCGCATACATATTGTGTGGATGTATTAAATTAGGATTAATTTGACTTAATTTTATTGTTTAATCCTTACTGATTTTGATAGATAGTCAAACCCAGTGACTGATTAATATATTCAAACATATTCAACAAAGTTTTTCTACGACATTTTTTTTTAAATTTAATGATGACCCTTTTTGGCTCCAGTAGATTTTTTCGCACAGGATATGACGTTTGTAGCAGATGACCTTCACATGTCAAACTTCCGCTTTCGTTTTGACGGGATTAGCAGTTGATAGAGTCGCTACTTATGCAAATTAGCGCATTTTCGGATTACCGCAGTATCATCGGGGACGCGGTACCAGCGAGGATGACTATAATTCAACTAATGGTCAAATTATGGTGTCGTCGGGGCTTATCACTTTGTCCGATCTATAATCCAATATCGCTAAAATTTACAGCAGAGTGAAGTATGGTGGAATTAGAAACATGTTTGTTTATGCATCAGTTACTAAATAACCATAACAACCAACAATAAACATTGTACATCAATAGAAAGCAGAGAAAATAATAATTTGAATGGTATAAAACTTTTCTATCAAAATTACGTGGCAAAAAACTATGAAACTGGATAACAAATTGGGCAATTGCTTATGCATGTTTGCTTAACTACAAGTAGCTCTGTAAATATTTTAGTACATTTGTAATTTGATAGAACTAGAAAGGATACAAAATAAATTTTGTAATGATTATAAACGTGCATCAGAAAAGCATATATAAAGAAATGGTGCATCAAACCACTAGACGAGAATTGTTTTTGACAGAAAGGAGATTGGTGTTTTTTATGTAAATTGGTTCAACCACTTATATGTTGATTCATATTTTAGTAATTAAATCTAAAAATTTTGTTAATTTTATAGTTGTTTATAAATATATATTATATTATTATTGTGATTCAGTTTTTTGTTAATCTTTTAGTTGTTAATAAATATACATTATATTATTATTGTGATTTAGTTTTTTGTTAATGTTTTAGTTGTTTATAAACATACATTATATTATTATTGTGATTTAGTTTTTTGTTAATATTTTAGTTGTTTATAAATATACATTATATTATTATTGTGAGTTAGTTTTTTGTTAATGTTTTGGTTGTTCATAAATATACATTATATTATTATTGTGATTCAGTTTTTTGTTAATATTTTAGTTGTTTATAAATATACATTATATTATTATTGTGATTTAGTTTTTTGTTAATGTTTTAGTTGTTTATAAATATACATTATATTATTATTGTGATTCATTGATTTGTTAATGTTTTAGTTGTTTATAAATATACTTTATATTACTATTGTGATTCAGTTTTTTGTTAATGTTTTGTTTTAGTTTCTTAATTATGTTAAGTTACTTTATATTATTATGTTTCTGTTACATTTTGTTACAGTTATATATAAATATAATACTTGAAGCAAACTGTCTTATGATTTTATTATCATATAACACTGATCATATGTGACCCATAAACAACAAAGAAAAATAAATATACCACCACCAGACAAAATTGAGTGCAATAAATCTGTAAATAAATGTGAAAATTATTCGGTAATGTTTATGCATCTATGCATAACAAGTACACAACCTTTAACATTTCATCCACACATTTTACTTCATCCAATGATTGGATTACTAAAATAAACGATGTGTAATAAACGTTTATAAATACCCCCCCCCCAATAATTAGATGATAACATTCACAAAGAATCAAACCGATTCTAGAGTTGTTGTAATAAGTTTGACTTTCAAACACACTCTTGACGAGAAATCAACAAAAATTTTACTGGGTTGTGAATTTTATTAAATAATGCCTAATAAAAGTTGAAATGCAACATTTTGAGGCAGTGATATATATGGGGGTCGAATTGTCTTAAAGGTTGAATTGGCAGTCGCCACTCGTGAAAATATTACATCAAATGTTCACTCGGTGAAATAAACCTCCGTCATACACCGAAACAAACAAATATTCTCTATATAACCTGGGACCAATATACACATATATATGTGTATATTGGTCCCAGATATAACTAATACACTCAGACAGAGATAACCAAAAATTTAGATTAATTCTTGCATGTTACTTTAGGAGAACTCGGCTATTAGCCATTACTTACTTAATTACTTAATACTAGGGACAATTAATGTTATATGCTTGCGAGAGACTTAACTACATCAACAGTGTATTTGAGTGAATAGATACATTTGCCAGATGAAACCTTTAATCACGCGTGTTCGTCATCCAGTGGATGTTAAATCTGACATGTTTATATATCACTCGGAAAGGGAAATACAAGATTTATTTTGTGCATGTATCAACAGGAAAGATTTATTAACTGGACTGAATAGGACACTGTAAATAATGATTCTCAGTTAAACCCTTTATCACATTCTCAGTAAAAAGATACTAGTACATTGTGCGAGTACATGTGTGACAATTCTGTTTTCACTTGTGTAAATGCTATGTAAATGAGTTATGTCGCGGCAACTGAACAAAAATAAATGAAAGATCAGTCCAAAACTGTTATGAGTTTATTCTGTTCGTTTTGTCCAAAGTCATCATACTGTGTAGGAGGTGATATTCTTATGTCGAAAATTGAATTCAATAGAAAGTCGATATTCATCGTACTTGTGCCCAAAACGGTTTGGAGTATTAATTTACTGATGTTCATCATATGTAAGGTGGTCCGAAACGGTTTGGAGTCTTAAATGGGCCATACAAATCATGTTTATTAGGGTCCAAAACGCTTTCATATTTAATGCGGTGCAAAACGGTTTTGAGTCTTAATTTATCGACATTCGTCATATCTAGGGTGGTCCAAAACAGTTTGGAATGTTACTCTGTCGACATGCATTATATTTAGGGTGGTCTAAAACGGTTTGGAGTCTTATATCGCCCATGCTTACATATCTAGGGTGGTCCAAAACGGTTTGGGGCCTTAATTTGTCAATGCCTATCATATTTAAGTTGGTCCAAAACGACTTGGAGTCTTAATAGTCGACAGACATTATAATTATATAGAGAGTACTCCGAAAGAGTCTTAATTTGTCGACATTCATTGTATATATATATATATATAAACACACACACACCCTCACACACACATACCCTCACACACATATATATACATATATATATCCAAACCATCTTTAATCATCTTATCTAATATTTATCATAGATCATCATTGATTATAGCGGGACTGATACACAGCATTATACGCAATGATTATGGAAATCATCAGTTGGTCGAATCCTCTTTACCTCCAATATTCTTATTGAATCGACCAAACGAAGTAGTTCCGTAGTTATTGTTTGGAACTTTGACATTTCGTATAATAAGCGAGTATAGAGTATTTATTTCAGTAACTTGCTCGTTATTTGATTATAAATGACAGAAATATAAACAATATTATTAGTGTTTTATTTACATGACATTTTCCAGATATTCATACGCGATTAGTGGGGGGTTAATAAACGGTTTGGACCCATATTGTTCCGCATCGGTTTGGAACTTAATGCAAGTCGAGTAAAATACCGCGAGGTTAGTGTGATGTTGTGAGCATATATTCTACAGAAATTCTATTTTAGCTAGCGTTGTTCGGCTTTTTCTGTAACTAAGATATAAGATCGATATTATTTCCACTAAATGTAAGACAGTTGATGGAAATGAATAATTTTGAAAAATTGCCGCTTCGTGTCGCTTCTTGTCGCTTACATTCTTCTTGTCGCTTTTTAGTGAGACCGGAAAAACGTGCAAAATTTGAATTTTTCACGCGCACCTGCTAAAGCTGTAAAGATGGTCGACACTAGAAGATCTTGAAGGCGTTTGGACGGTCGTAATTCAGATGATTGATGACAATTTGCTCTGAAAAATCGTCTTCTTGCTGTTGGAGATTCTGTTTTGTTATGTTACCAGCTGAGGTTAGAAGTTAAATCGACTCACGGACAATTTCAGGTAAGTTGTTCTTTCAATCAACTTGATATTGTCACCTCGTGCAGCAAAGTTGTATCCGCATGAAAAAAGTCATATTTTTTCCATTTATTTGGTGCAGCTAGGTTTGTCAAGTTATTGTTTATCCATCCTTGTTTTATGTGAATGAAGACAATAATTAGTCATTTTAACAAAATTGAAGAATTTTATTCTTCGCCGCAAAAAAGTGTAATGTCCGTCCCATGGGTGTATTAACATAAAATATTGTTGGAAATAATATTAAAATGCATTACACCATGTATCTATGGGTCTTATTCCCAAACATCTCACTTTTACTAATTTTATCTATATATTTTGGAATAATTTTGAAAAATAAAAATGTTGTGTGTAATGTCCGTCCGCTTTTTCAGACATCTGAGAGTCAATAATTTGTTCATTTCTCAGCAAAATGTTTTGTTTATTCAGTTTTCACATGTGTATTAATAATACAAATTATGTTTAAGTGTCAATATCTTCTTTTGTTGAAATTGTCAACCCAATCCATGAGTATGTTCTTTCATAAGTAAACACAATAATTCTTTGTTTACAAAAATGTCGCAGTAACCATGAATGCTGATGCAATGAAACATGCTATTTAAGGAAAGAAAAGGAAAATGGTGAAAAAAGTTTAAACATTAATTATAACATTAATATTTAAACATTGTACCAATAATTATGATAATTGTGATCTCATCTACTTTTAACCTCTAATTTGATATTAGATTGTGACAAACAATGGTAATTCTGCTATTAAATTTATTAAAGTTTTTTACAATCTTACCAGCAGATAATCATTGATTTTTAATCATTACCAGCAAATCTGATTTTGAAATTTGAAAATTAGTGCCAACTATTAATATCTAAATTGACATTTTTTTCTCTTTATGTATCTTAAATTCAATTTAAGTTAATCATTAAGTGTCTATCAGTAAACAAAGTCAGTGTGTAACAATACTTGTCCCAACTCAAGAAATATAATGTAGATATTTTATTTTTCAAATGAATCATTTGTAAAACTGGAATTTCAATTAATTGTCAAAGAAATGTACTCATTGCAGTGACCCATGGTTGTTTCAATTTGAGAAAAATCAGTAAAAAAACATTGTGAGGTGCTTACATCATTATAGAAATTGATTATTTGGTATAATGAGTAGTGAACTGGATGTATATATTATATTAGCATCTTTTGACATTAATTTATGTTATTTCAGACATATTTCATTGTTTTGATGCTGTTTAATGTATGTATAGATAATGGTGATTCATGACCAGCAAAAGTGATTGCTTTCCATGTCACTGAGTGCCACATTACTTTTTGTAATGTCCATCCCAGTTTAGTGTAATGTCCGTCCCGGTAATGTGTTATGTCTGTCCCACTGTAAACTGCTATTATATTTGTAGAGCATACTGATTGAATGATTTCATTTATTGATCAATTGATTTGATTGATAGATTTAACTGAATTTATTGATGGTTGATCTATTCATATGGAACATACTGATTGAATGATTAGATTTATTGATTAATTGATTTGTTGATTAATCACCAAACCAATCGATTGATCGACCGACCCATCAATCAATCAATCAATCAATCAAATAATTTAATAAAATAATTTGCATGCATAAGTGTCATTAAAGAACAAATCAGACTTTCAATCCATAAATCCAATCAATAAATATCAAGATTAATCTTAATATTTATGAATTGGATTTATGGATTGAAAAAATCTGATTGATTTGTACTTCAATGACACTGTGTGCAAATTATTTTGTAAAATGTTAAGTTCATAATAGAGCCATAGTGATGTTGATTTATCATTTATGTTGGGCCTAAATTAAAGTATGGTTTATTTCCCCTCCCAATTAAAAGTGGGTAGGTTGGTATGAAATTTTTTTTAAATTTTTTTCATCAAAAACAGGTTAAATGTAGTGAAAAGAAATAATTAGAAAAGTAACTGACAGGGGAATCAGGGGCATGCTCCAGGAATTTTTTTTTGCTAGTGTAACCTAGTTAATGTAGTATATATTGAATCTTGATTGATTTATAGTGGGGTTATATTTGTATCTTTTCCAAAACCAGGCAGTAATTTGGATAAATGTAATAACATAATCAACTAAGTGCTCTCCCTTAAATACCGGGGAGCGTGGTTAACTAGCTGCTGTCATTAGGTCAATTGTGTCTCATGAAAATCGCTATGCTCATGATTTGGGGGTTTTATTCTAAGTTTGGCTGAAATTTAAAAAAATACTTTATTTGCCCTTTTCTGACCCCATATTTTAAGAGGTCGGTCAGTCAGAAGAATAATTTATTTAGAGAATATTCCTCATATGACTCATGAAATATAACTTTAGTAGATCTAGATACCACTGAAAACATTTAACAATATGGAAGGAGGCTTTTCTCTGTCAGACGTTTGTTGGACTTTTCAGGACATTAATAAGTGCCCTAGCGGGCTCGACACGTTGCCATTTGATGACTTCTAGTTTATTTGAAATAAGGATGTTACTTCGGTTTTTATTTGCATACCAGCTTGATATTTTTATACTGATGCTCCGAACTGGTCTTATATACGATATACTGCTCATTTTGGCAGAACGTGATGACCCTAAAATAAGGATTGACAGCAGCAATGTCAAATTCTTGCATCTCACATGGACATAGCTAATCAGTCCACCCATTTGCGTGTTCCTATTGGCCATCTGGGCTTTTATTTTACCCTTAAAACAATGTTTTGACTCTTGAAATCGGTTAAATAAAGTTTTTATGACTCTTTAGAATTTCTACCACAGGGTCAAATTTACAATAAAAATAGAAGGAAATTTTGTTGACTTCAAATTATCATCAGCCAAGGGTCATTTCTGACCTACAACCTTTGACGTCTAGTGAAAACCCTGATAATATCTAAGTCCTAGGTCTTCTGATTTCATGGCCATTAACAAGTATCTATGGAGCAAATGCATATAGGACGTACTTGTAATAGCCTCGGGCTAATAAAAAGTTAAGGTTACCTGACAAGGTTTGTCAGGTAACCAGAAACAAACAATTTTTTACACCTCACAATGCTGCAAAGCCAGTCAACAACAGTCGTCTCAGTGTGTTGATTTATCTTAGGTTGTGAATATAATGAACCTTGCTGACTATATCTTTAAGTGGACTTGACATTTATTTATTTTGATTGAAGTAAGCTGAGTGCTTTTATTAAAGATGAATTAAATATTTCTGGAACACTTAATAAATTTGGACCATTTGATAAAACAAAGCTATATGGTATCAATTTCTTCCATTGATTTTTTTTATTTTTATTTTGTTTATGAATGAATATGCATTTCTATTTTTACTTGTAATTTTCAGGAGTAGCCACATTGAGATCAGATGGCTTCAACTATTGTCCATGAAGTTGGTTACAACATTAATGTGGATCATTGAAGATCATACTGCAGGAAAGCAATATTAAGGGATGGTTATCAGAAACAGGTGGATGGTAAGTGTTTGTATTTTTTGTTATGTTTTACATTTCATTTCTTCTGTATATGTTAAGGTTTCACTTGGTGCAGAATTGCATCCTGTCTGAAAATCCTCTAATTACCAGTGTGTACACACTGGGGGATGGAGGATCTGAGTTTGGCATTGGAACCATATGTTTTAATGTTATTCTCAAAAGCACCAGGTGGATGGTAGGTGTTTGTATTTTTTGTTCCCACATTTGACACTAAAGTCCTCCTAACTCGCACTATGATTTCCCTCACTCATACTTAGGTCCCCTCATCTCGCTCTAAGGTTCCCCCAACTTGCACTGAGGCCCCCCTATCTCACACTAAGGTTCCCCTTACTTGCATTTGGATTTCTGTATCTGACACTGAGGTTCCCCCAGCTTGCACTACAGCCCCCCTAACTCACATTCAGGTTCCTCTGACTTATGCAAAGGTTCCCTTAGCCCACATTCAGTTTCCTCTTACCCACACTAACGTTTCTGTAAGTCTCACCAATGTTCCTGTATTTCGCACTTAGACTCTCTCAGTTCATACTAAGGTTCCCCTCACTCAGATTCGGTGTCCTCTAACTCTCCTCAAAGTTTCTCCAGCTCATATTTGGGTTCCCCTGGATCACATGAAGGTTCACATGGCTCGCATTGAGGTTCCCGTGGCTTACACTGATGTTCTCGTATTTTACACTGAGGCTTCCCAAGCTCACGCTTAGGTTCCCCTAACTGGCATTCAGGGTACACAAACTTTCTTTTGGGTTGTCCTAATTCACATTTGGGTTGCCCTTACTCGCAGGAAGGATCCTGTTACTTACATCAAGGTTCACATAGCTTGCACTTAGGTTGCTTTCACTTGCACTTAGGTTCTCTCAGATTGCATTCAGGTACCCCTAACTTACATTAAGGTTCCCATATCTCATATTGATGTTATCCGAAACTCTAATGGCAGAATGGCATCCAGTCTGAAAGTCCTCAAAATTACCAGTGTGTGCACACTGGAGGATTGAGGATCTGAGTTTGGCATTGAAACCTTATGTAGAAATTGTGCGATGATCAGTTGCGCCCTCTGGTCAAAGTGCGGTATCTACGTATTGTGTCTTAATGTCATTCTCAAATACATTGTGAGCCGCTCAGTATCGCCCCTGATCGGAATGCAGTGTATTGAAAGCCTAAGAGTTTTGGGTGACATTGATGTGAGGTGTGTGAACCTTGATGTGAGTGACGGGTACCTGAGTGTGACTTGAGGGGATCTGAGTGTGAGTGAGAGTGACTTAAGTGCGAGTTGTGGGGACTTAAGTGTGAGTGGCAGGGTCACTTTTGTGAGTTAGGGTAGCCTGAATGCGAGTTGGGGGAATTTGGAAGAGGGCAAGTGTATCCTGAGTGCGAGTTGGTGGAATCTAAGTGTTTGTTTGGGAGGACTCAATGTGAGATACAGGAACGTTGATGTGAGTTGTGGGAACCCTAATGCGGGGCATGGGAACTTTCGTGTGGTTTGGGGGGGCCTGGATGTGAGTTAGGGAAGTCTTGGAGAGAGTTGGGGGGCACTGAGTTTGGGTAGGGGGAGCCTTGGTGTGAGTTGGGGGGGTCTGGGTGCAAGATACGGGGGCATTGTTGGGAGTTGCAGGAGCGTTGATGTGGGTTGGAGGAGGCTGAATGTGAGTTGGGAGAGCCATTGTGTGAGTTGGGGGTCTGGATGTGAGGAAGGGGGGCCATGGTGTGAGTTGGGGGAACCTTGGTGTGATTTATGGGAGTCTGGGTGTGAGTGAGGGGAGCCATGGTGTGAGGTAGGGGGACCTTGGTGTGAGTTGGGGGAACCTTGGTGTGAGGTGTGGGAGCCTGGGTGTGAGTGAGGGGAGCCGTGGTGCGAGGTAGGGGGACCTTGGTGTGGGATGTGGGTGGTTTTTTTTGTATTCTTATCAGTCATTTTATTTTTGTTTTATTTATATTTATTACAGTGTGACTTATTGTCACTGGGGTTTAATGCCAGTTCACCTAACCAGTTTTCCTGGACTGTATACTAGCCAGTACTAACTTACCTGTCGACAAGGAGCTGGCAACTTCTCCACATATGGAGGAAAATCAACATTTTTGTCAAAAACAATTTGTATAAAGAATGATCTATTTATGTTATAGGCTTTATTGTTATATTTTAATTAATGTCTTACTTTATTTATAGGATAATTTTTGTTATTGTTTTTTATCCTATCTGTCAATATTTTTTTAGTTTATTATTACTTAAGTAAATTAGAATGCATTTTAGGTGTAGGTTATTTTGTTATATTTTTTATTAATACCTTACTTTTTTGATAGGATATAACCTCATGTAGAAATTGTACGATGATCAGTAGGGCCCGCTGGTCAAAGTGCAGTATCTACGTATTGTGTCTTAATGTATTATTTTTTAATCAGTTAATATTTTTTTACTGTTTATTATCACTTAAGTAAATTAGAATACATTTTAGGTGTAGGTTATTTTGTTACATTTTTTATTAATATCTTACTTTTTTGATAGGATAATTTTTGTCATTTTCTTTTAATCTTATCAGTCAATGTTTTTTTCAGTTTATTATCACTTAAGTAAATTAGAATACATTTTAGGTGTAGGTTATTTTGTTATATTATTTAATTAATGTCTTACTTTTTTGGATAGGATAATTTCTTATTATTTCTTATTTATTTCAGTTGTTATTGACTAATGTATAATTTGTTTGTTTTTATGTGAAATATTGTCACTGGGGTTTAAGGCCGGTTCTCCTGACCAGTTTTCCTGGACTGTATACTAGCCAGTACTAACTTACCTTTCGACAAGGAGCTGGCAACTTCTTCACATGAGGAGGAAAATCAACATTTTTGTCAAAAATAATTTGTATAAAGAATGATCTATTTATGTTGTAGGCTATTTTGTTATATTTTAATTAATGTATTATTTTATTTATAGGATTATTTTTGTTATTGTTTTTTATCTTATCTGTCATTATTTTTTTAGTTTATTTTCACTTAAGTAAATTAGAATACATTTCAGATGTAGGTAATTTTGTTACATTTTTTTTAATATCTTACTTTTTGATAGGATATAACCTTATGTAGAGATTGTACGATGATCAGTTGCGCCCGCTGGTCAAAGTGCAGTATCTACATATTGTGTCTTAATGTATTATTTTTTAATCAGTTAATATTTTTTTACAGTTTATTATCACTTAAGTAAATTAGAATACATTTTAGGTGTAGGTTATTTTGTTATATTTTTGATTAATATCTTACTTTTTTGATAGGATAATTTTTGTTATTATTTTTTAATCTTATCAGTCAATATTTTTTTTACAGTTTATGATCACTTAATGAGAATACATTTTAGGTGTAGGTTATTTTGTTACTTTTTTTATTAATATCTTTTTTTGGATAGGATAAGTTGTTATTATTTCTTCTTTATTTCAGTTGCTATTGACTTATGTGTAATTTGTTTGTTTTTATGTGACATATTGTCACTGGGGTTTAACGCCGGTTCACCTAACCAGTTTTCCTGGACTGTATAACAACCAGTACTAATTTACCCTTCTACAAGGAGCTGGCAACTTCTCATATGGAGTAAAATTGACATTTTTGTCAAAAATAACTTATGTAAAGAATTGTATTTTAGAAGTAGGTTATTTTGTTATTTTTTAAATTATCATTTAACTTTCTTTTGTTATATTTTTTTTTGTTTTAGTTTCCTGATTTTTTAAATTTTTTTTTGTTATTTTTTAGATCATCGTTTCCCTGGTGCAGTGCAATGAACTATCATCAAATTGGAACCATTCTTTTTTAAGAATGTATAAAAGGTGAGTGTCATAATCATTTTTTACAAAAGTACATCGTTACAACAGATAACATACTAGATATGTGTACAAGAATTTTTGTAATGACTTATACAAAAATCAAATCAGAGAAAGTCTCCGAAAATATATGTACTAGTGATATGTTTGTGTTGCATTCTTAGCTTGATTTAAAGTGACAGAAGCTTGTTGATTGCTACTGAATTATTTTGTTGTACTTTTTATGAACCTCATAGAAACACCCATTGATTCCTGGCGTGGTAGTTAGTATCCAATCTTTGTAGACTATTTACAGTGTTTGTCTCATGACAATTGTTGCACTTGATTGATGAGCAGTTTGTTAATGTAACATGATTTAAGCACCTGTATATATATATTTTTGCAATTTTTACTCGAAGTTGGACTTCAAATGTTGGGCCAAACTGAGATTTTCCACATTTATTTGTCTGAATCTGTTTTGCATTTTAGACCCAAAATCAATCAAATTTGAATGGGGCCCATTTTTGCAATTTTTACTCGAAGTTGGACTTCGAATGTTGGGCCAAACTGAGATTTTCCACATTCATTTGTTTGAATCCATTTTGCATTTTAGACCCAAAATCAATCAAATTTGAATGGGGCCCATTTTTGCAATTTTTACTCGAAGTTGGACTTCGAATGTTGGGCCAGCCAAACTGAGATTTTCCACATTCATTTGTTTGAATCCATTTTGCATTTTAGACCCAAAATTGTTCAAATTTGAATGGGGCCCATTTTTGCAATTTTTACTCAAAATTGGACTTCGAATGTTGGGCCAAACTGAGATTTTCCACATTTATTTGTCTGAATCCATTTCGCGTTTTAGACCCAAAATTGTTCAAATTTGAATGGGGCCCATTTTTGCAATTTTAACTCAAAGTTGGACTTTGAAATTGTACATACAATTTCAATTTTGATGCCAATAAACTGGAAATGGCCTTATCTAAAGAGATTCTTTACTTGTTCCATTTTATCTTTTGTTTTTATACCATTCATATTATGTTTTGGTTATGTGACAGTGTATTAAAATTTGATAAATTCCCCAACTTTCCCTTTTTCATGTGATTTTTCCCCTTTTGACCAGCTTCCAGTGTCCCCAGTCCCTAAAAAAACCCTGCATTTGGTGACATTTAATTTATTTGAAATAAGGATGTTACGTCAGTTTTTATTTGCATACCAGCTTAATGTTTTTGTACCGATGCTTCGAACTTGTCTTATTTACAATATACTGCTCATTTTGGCAGAATTTAATGACCCTTAAATAAGGATTCACAGCAGCAATGTCAAATTCTTGCATCTCACATTGAGATAGCTAACAGTCCGCCCATCTGCGTGTTCCTATTGGCCAATGCAAAATATGTAATCAGGGCATTTGACCCTTAAAACAGCATTTTGACTCTTGAAATCGGTAAAATACAGTTTTATGACTCTTGAGAATTTGTACCACTGGGTCAAATTTACAATAAAAATAGAAGGAAATTTGGTTGACTTCCAATTATCATCAGCCAAGGGTCATTTCTGACCTACAACCCTTGACGTCTTGTGAAAACCCTGATAATATCTAATTCCTAAGTCTTCTGATTTCATGGCCATTAACAAGCATCTATGGAGCAAATGCAAATAGGATGTACTTGTAATAGCCTCGGGCTAATAAAAAGTTAAGGTTACCTGACAAGGTTTGTCAGGTAACCAGAAACAAACAATTTTTTACACCTCACTATGCTGCAAAGCCAGCCAGCAACAGTCCTCTCAGTGTGTTGATTTATCTTAGGTTGTGAATATAATAAACCTTGCTGGCTATATCTTTAAGTGGCCGTGACATTTATTTATATTGATTGAAGTAAGCTGAGTGCTTTTATTAAAGATGAATTAAATATTTCTGGAACAGCTAATAAATTTGGACCATTTGATAAAACAAAGCTATGTGGTATCAATTTCTTCCATTGATTTTTTTTATTTTTATTTTGTTTATGAATGAATATTTGTGTCTATTTTAACTTGTAATTTTCAGGAGTAGCCACATTGAGATCAGACAGCCTCAACAATTGTCCATGAAGATGGTTACAACATTAATGTGGATCATTGAAGATCATACTGCAGGAAAGCAATATTAAGGGATGGTTATCAGAAACAGGTGGATGGTAAGTGTTTGTATTTTTTGTTATGTTTTACATTTCATTTCTTCTGTATATGTTAAGGCTTCACTTGGTGCAGAATGGCATCCTGTCTGAAAATCCTCTAATCACCAGTGTGTACACACTGGAGGAATCGAGGATCTGAGTTTGGCATTGAAACCATGTTGTAATGTTATTCTCAAAAGCACCAGGTGGATGGTAGGTGTTTGTATTTTTTGTTCACATTTGGGTTGCCCTAAATCGCGGGAGGGATCCTGTTACTTACATCAAGGTTCACATAGCTTGCACTTAGGTTGCTCTCATTTGCACTTAGGTTCTCTCAGATTGCATTCAGGTACCCCTAACTTACATTAAGGTTCCCATATCTCATATTGATGTTATCCGAAACTCTAATGGCAGAATGGCATCCAGTCTGGAAGTCCTCAAGATTACCAGTGTGTGCACACTGGAGGATTGAGGATCTGAGTTTGGCATTGAAACCTTATGTAGAAATTGTGCGATGATCAGTTGCGCCCTCTGGTCAAAGTGCGGTATCTACGTATTGTGTCTTAATGTCATTCTCAAATGCATTGTGAGCCGCTCAGTATCGCCCCTGATCGGAATGCAGTGTATTGAAAGCCTAAGAGTTTTGGGTGACATTGATGTGAGGTGTGTGAACCTTGATGTGAGTGACAGGTACCTGAGTGTGACTTGAGGGGATCTGAGTGTGAGTGAGAGTGACTTAAGTGCGAGTTGTGGGGACTTTAGTGTGAGTGGCAGGGTCACTTTTGTGAGTTAGGGACTGTATACTAGCCAGTACTAACTTACCTTTCGACAAGGAGCTGGCAACTTCTCCACATAAGGAGGAAAACCAACATTTTTGTCAAAAATAATTTATATAAAGAATGATCCATGTAAGTTGTAGGCTATTTTGTTATATTTTAATTAATGTATTACTTTATTTATAGGATAATTTTTGTTATTGTTTTTTATCCTATCTGTCAATATTTTTTTAGTTTATTATTACTTAAGTAAATTAGAATGCATTTTAGGTGTAGGTTATTTTGTTATATTTTTTATTAATACCTTACTTTTTTGATAGGATATAACCTCATGTAGAAATTGTACGATGATCAGTAGGGCCCGCTGGTCAAAGTGCAGTATCTACGTATTGTGTCTTAATGTATTATTTTTTAATCAGTTAATATTTTTTTACTGTTTATTATCACTTAAGTAAATTAGAATACATTTTAGGTGTAGGTTATTTTGTTACATTTTTTATTAATATCTTACTTTTTTGATAGGATAATTTTTGTCATTTTCTTTTAATCTTATCAGTCAATGTTTTTTTCAGTTTATTATCACTTAAGTAAATTAGAATACATTTTAGGTGTAGGTTATTTTGTTATATTATTTAATTAATGTCTTACTTTTTTGGATAGGATAATTTCTTATTATTTCTTATTTATTTCAGTTGTTATTGACTAATGTATAATTTGTTTGTTTTTATGTGAAATATTGTCACTGGGGTTTAAGGCCGGTTCTCCTGACCAGTTTTCCTGGACTGTATACTAGCCAGTACTAACTTACCTTTCGACAAGGAGCTGGCAACTTCTTCACATGAGGAGGAAAATCAACATTTTTGTCAAAAATAATTTGTATAAAGAATGATCTATTTATGTTGTAGGCTATTTTGTTATATTTTAATTAATGTATTATTTTATTTATAGGATTATTTTTGTTATTGTTTTTTATCTTATCTGTCATTATTTTTTTAGTTTATTTTCACTTAAGTAAATTAGAATACATTTCAGATGTAGGTAATTTTGTTACATTTTTTTTAATATCTTACTTTTTGATAGGATATAACCTTATGTAGAGATTGTACGATGATCAGTTGCGCCCGCTGGTCAAAGTGCAGTATCTACATATTGTGTCTTAATGTATTATTTTTTAATCAGTTAATATTTTTTTACAGTTTATTATCACTTAAGTAAATTAGAATACATTTTAGGTGTAGGTTATTTTGTTATATTTTTGATTAATATCTTACTTTTTTGATAGGATAATTTTTGTTATTATTTTTTAATCTTATCAGTCAATATTTTTTTTACAGTTTATGATCACTTAATGAGAATGCATTTTAGGTGTAGGTTATTTTGTTACTTTTTTTATTAATATCTTTTTTTGGATAGGATAAGTTGTTATTATTTCTTCTTTATTTCAGTTGCTATTGACTTATGTGTAATTTGTTTGTTTTTATGTGACATATTGTCACTGGGGTTTAATGCCGGTTCACCTAACCAGTTTTCCTGGACTGTATAACAACCAGTACTAATTTACCCTTCTACAAGGAGCTGGCAACTTCTCATATGGAGTAAAATTGACATTTTTGTCAAAAATAACTTATGTAAAGAATTGTATTTTAGAAGTAGGTTATTTTGTTATTTTTTAAATTATCATTTAACTTTCTTTTGTTATATTTTTTTTTGTTTTAGTTTCCTGATTTTTTAAATTTTTTTTTGTTATTTTTTAGATCATCGTTTCCCTGGTGCAGTGCAATGAACTATCATCAAATTGGAACCATTCTTTTTTAAGAATGTATAAAAGGTGAGTGTCATAATCATTTTTTACAAAAGTACATCGTTACAACAGATAACATACTAGATATGTGTACAAGAATTTTTGTAATGACTTATACAAAAATCAAATCAGAGAAAGTCTCCGAAAATATATGTACTAGTGATATGTTTGTGTTGCATTCTTAGCTTGATTTAAAGTGACAGAAGCTTGTTGATTGCTACTGAATTATTTTGTTGTACTTTTTATGAACCTCATAGAAACACCCATTGATTCCTGGCATGGTAGTTAGTATCCAATCTTTGTAGACTATTTACAGTGTTTGTCTCATGACAATTGTTGCACTTGATTGATGAGCAGTTTGTTAATGTAACATGATTTAAGCACCTGTATATATATATTTTTGCAATTTTTACTCGAAGTTGGACTTCAAATGTTGGGCCAAACTGAGATTTTCCACATTTATTTGTCTGAATCTGTTTTGCATTTTAGACCCAAAATCAATCAAATTTGAATGGGGCCCATTTTTGCAATTTTTACTCGAAGTTGGACTTCGAATGTTGGGCCAAACTGAGATTTTCCACATTCATTTGTTTGAATCCATTTTGCATTTTAGACCCAAAATCAATCAAATTTGAATGGGGCCCATTTTTGCAATTTTTACTCGAAGTTGGACTTCGAATGTTGGGCCAGCCAAACTGAGATTTTCCACATTCATTTGTTTGAATCCATTTTGCATTTTAGACCCAAAATTGTTCAAATTTGAATGGGGCCCATTTTTGCAATTTTTACTCAAAATTGGACTTCGAATGTTGGGCCAAACTGAGATTTTCCACATTTATTTGTCTGAATCCATTTCGCGTTTTAGACCCAAAATTGTTCAAATTTGAATGGGGCCCATTTTTGCAATTTTAACTCAAAGTTGGACTTTGAAATTGTACATACAATTTCAATTTTGATGCCAATAAACTGGAAATGGCCTTATCTAAAGAGATTCTTTACTTGTTCCATTTTATCTTTTGTTTTTATACCATTCATATTATGTTTTGGTTATGTGACAGTGTATTAAAATTTGATAAATTCCCCAACTTTCCCTTTTTCATGTGATTTTTCCCCTTTTGACCAGCTTCCAGTGTCCCCAGTCCCTAAAAAAACCCTGCATTTGGTGACATTTAATTTATTTGAAATAAGGATGTTACGTCAGTTTTTATTTGCATACCAGCTTAATGTTTTTGTACCGATGCTTCGAACTTGTCTTATTTACAATATACTGCTCATTTTGGCAGAATTTAATGACCCTTAAATAAGGATTCACAGCAGCAATGTCAAATTCTTGCATCTCACATTGAGATAGCTAACAGTCCGCCCATCTGCGTGTTCCTATTGGCCAATGCAAAATATGTAATCAGGGCATTTGACCCTTAAAACAGCATTTTGACTCTTGAAATCGGTAAAATACAGTTTTATGACTCTTGAGAATTTGTACCACTGGGTCAAATTTACAATAAAAATAGAAGGAAATTTGGTTGACTTCCAATTATCATCAGCCAAGGGTCATTTCTGACCTACAACCCTTGACGTCTTGTGAAAACCCTGATAATATCTAATTCCTAAGTCTTCTGATTTCATGGCCATTAACAAGCATCTATGGAGCAAATGCAAATAGGATGTACTTGTAATAGCCTCAGGCTAATAAAAAGTTAAGGTTACCTGACAAGGTTTGTCAGGTAACCAGAAACAAACAATTTTTTACACCTCACAATGCTGCAAAGCCAGCCAGCAACAGTCCTCTCAGTGTGTTGATTTATCTTAGGTTGTGAATATAATAAACCTTGCTGGCTATATCTTTAAGTGGCCGTGACATTTATTTATATTGATTGAAGTAAGCTGAGTGCTTTTATTAAAGATGAATTAAATATTTCTGGAACACCTAATAAATTTGGACCATTTGATAAAACAAAGCTATGTGGTATCAATTTCTTCCATTGATTTTTTTTATTTTTATTTTGTTTATGAATGAATATTTGTGTCTATTTTAACTTGTAATTTTCAGGAGTAGCCACATTGAGATCAGACAGCCTCAACAATTGTCCATGAAGATGGTTACAACATTAATGTGGATCATTGAAGATCATACTGCAGGAAAGCAATATTAAGGGATGGTTATCAGAAACAGGTGGATGGTAAGTGTTTGTATTTTTTGTTATGTTTTACATTTCATTTCTTCTGTATATGTTATATAAAACAGCATTTTGACTCTTGAAATCGGTAAAATACAGTTTTATGACTCTTGAGAATTTGTACCACTGGGTCAAATTTACAATAAAAATAGAAGGAAATTTGGTTGACTTCCAATTATCATCAGCCAAGGGTCATTTCTGACCTACAACCCTTGACGTCTTGTGAAAACCCTGATAATATCTAATTCCTAAGTCTTCTGATTTCATGGCCATTAACAAGCATCTATGGAGCAAATGCAAATAGGATGTACTTGTAATAGCCTCAGGCTAATAAAAAGTTAAGGTTACCTGACAAGGTTTGTCAGGTAACCAGAAACAAACAATTTTTTACACCTCACTATGCTGCAAAGCCAGCCAGCAACAGTCCTCTCAGTGTGTTGATTTATCTTAGGTTGTGAATATAATAAACCTTGCTGGCTATATCTTTAAGTGGCCGTGACATTTATTTATATTGATTGAAGTAAGCTGAGTGCTTTTATTAAAGATGAATTAAATATTTCTGGAACAGCTAATAAATTTGGACCATTTGATAAAACAAAGCTATGTGGTATCAATTTCTTCCATTGATTTTTTTTATTTTTATTTTGTTTATGACTGAATATTTGTTTCTATTTTAACTTGTAATTTTCAGGAGTAGCCGCATTGAGATCGGACAGCTTCAACTATTGTCCATGATGTTGGTTACAACATTGATGTGGAAAATTGAAGATCATACTGGTTATCAGAAACAGGCGGATGGTAAGTGTTTGTATTTTTTGTTATGTTTTACTTTCATTTCTTCTGTATATGTTAAGGCTTCACTTGGTGCAGAATGGCATCCTGTCTGAAAATCCTCTAATCACCAGTGTGTACACACTGGAGGAATCGAGGGTCTGAGTTTGGCATTGAAACCATAGGTTTTAATGTTATTCTCAAAAGCACCAGGTGGATGGTAGGTGTTTGTATTTTTTGTTCACATTTGGGTTGCCCTAAATCGCGGGAGGGATCCTGTTACTTACATCAAGGTTCACATAGCTTGCACTTAGGTTGCTCTCATTTGCACTTAGGTTCTCTCAGATTGCATTCAGGTACCCCTAACTTACATTAAGGTTCCCATATCTCATATTGATGTTATCCGAAACTCTAATGGCAGAATGGCATCCAGTCTGAAAGTCCTCAAGATTACCAGTGTGTGCACACTGGAGGATTGAGGATCTGAGTTTGGCATTGAAACCTTATGTAGAAATTGTGCGATGATCAGTTGCGCCCTCTGGTCAAAGTGCGGTATCTACGTATTGTGTCTTAATGTCATTCTCAAATGCATTGTGAGCCGCTCAGTATCGCCCCTGATCGGAACGCAGTGTATTGAAAGCCTAAGAGTTTTGGGTGACATTGATGTGAGGTGTGTGAACCTTGATGTGAGTGACGGGTACCTGAGTGTGACTTGAGGGGATCTGAGTGTGAGTGAGAGTGACTTAAGTGCGAGTTGTGGGGACTTTAGTGTGAGTGGCAGGGTCACTTTTGTGAGTTAGGGACTGTATACTAGCCAGTACTAACTTACCTTTCGACATGGAGCTGGCAACTTCTTCACATAAGGAGGAAAACCAACATTTTTGTCAAAAATAATTTATGTAAAGAATGATCCATGTAAGTTGTAGGCTATTTTGTTATATTTTAATTAATGTATTACTTTATTTATAGGATAATTTTGTTATTGTTTTTTATCCTATCTGTCAATATTTTTTTAGTTTATTTTCACTTAAGTAAATTAGAATACATTTTAGGTGTAGGTTATTTTGTTGTATTTTTTATTAATATCTTACTTTTTTGATAGGATATAACCTCATGTAGAAATTGTACGATGATCAGTAGGGCCCGCTGGTCAAAGTGCAGTATCTACGTATTGTGTCTTAATGTATTATTTTTTAATCAGTTAATATTTTTTTACTGTTTATTATCACTTAAGTAAATTAGAATACATTTTAGGTGTAGGTTATTTTGTTACATTTTTTATTAATATCTTACTTTTTTGATAGGATAATTTTTGTCATTTTCTTTTAATCTTATCAGTCAATGTTATTTTCAGTTTATTATCACTTAAGTAAATTAGAATACATTTTAGGTGTAGGTTATTTTGTTATATTATTTAATTAATGTCTTACTTTTTTGGATAGGATAATTTCTTATTATTTCTTATTTATTTCAGTTGTTATTGACTAATGTATAATTTGTTTGTTTTTATGTGACATATTGTCACTGGGGTTTAAGGCCGGTTCACCTAACCAGTTTTCCTGGACTGTATACTAGCCAGTACTAACTTACCTTTGGACAAGGAGCTGGCAACTTCTCCACATGAGGAGGAAAATCAACATTTTTGTCAAAATAATTTGTATAAAGAATGATCTATTTATGTTGTAGGCTATTTTGTTATATTTTAATTAATGTATTATTTTATTTATAGGATTATTTTTGTTATTGTTTTTTATCTTATCTGTCATTATTTTTTTAGTTTATTTTCACTTAAGTAAATTAGAATACATTTCAGATGTAGGTAATTTTGTTACATTTTTTTTAATATCTTACTTTTTGATAGGATATAACCTTATGTAGAGATTGTACGATGATCAGTTG
>VIBL01000352.1:0-332102 GCA_008271625.1 Lutraria rhynchaena
AAAAACTGTTCTATATTCAGAAGTCCTTAATTGATAAATGAAGAACAAAATTAAACTTTGCAAATTATGTTAATTACTCTATAATCAAAAGTCCCTGATTGATAAATGAGAACAATAATTAAGCTTTGCAAATTATGCAAACTATCTTTATTAAAAAATCCCTAAATTTATCCAGAACAAAAATGAAGAACAAAATTAAGAACAAAAATAAGAAGAAAAATTAAGCTTTGCAAATTATCCTGGCTATTCTATATTCAAAAATCCCTAACTGATAAATGAAGAGCAAAAATATACTTTTCAAAGGACCCTGCATTCAGAAGTCTGGTTGAAATATAGATAAATGTAAATTGCCAATCCAATCATAAATATGAAAAACACAGCCAAATTGGTTAAAGATTCAAAATCACTGCAACAATCATTAGAATTAACATGATCAGTTTTGTTCAATTAATAAAATGAAATACACTGATATGCATGTGATTTCTCAAATAATTTAATTAAATCCAAAAATCATCTAAGTATCAAAGTGTCAAATAAATGAAGTATTAAAGTGACAATCTACAAAGTAGCAAAGTCTGGAAAATCCTTCACAAAATATTCTAAATATCAAGAATCAATGTGATCAGAATCCTCTATGTATCTGAAATATAACATCAACAAAGAAAAAAAAACTCTAATTGTCTAAACCATATTAAATACAAATAGTAAGTATTTATCAGATTAAAGTTCAGTGAGTCTTAGCAAAAGGGTGAATATCACAATTAATGGAGGAACAAAATCTTACTTTAGCATAAAGGAATGTTTCTACTTGTAGGTTATATAAATAACAATTTTGCTTGCCACATGATTATGTTACTTTTTGATAATGTTTGTTTGCTTGGATTTGTCATTTTGAGTTACTTAAATACTGTTATAGTCACCTCATATCAGTCAGCTCATGTAGCCAGTATGCCTGGGTTTCCCAGTATGAGCCACATTCTCTGTAAGCAACTGAATGAACCTAATACTAATCAGTGGTGAGGGACATATGACCCTCGGACTCAGACGCAGTGTTTGGTATCAGCAGCATTACATAGAAAGACCTAAAAATAGACCTGTGTGGAGATTAAATGAATGAACCCTGGACTCCAGATTAGAGGGCCGGTGCCTATTGATAATGTGATAATGTTACCTTGTGGTGATAGAACTGTGTTACTTGTTTGTGTGTTTACCTCACCTAGTGTACGCGATGTATGTATGTTGTGTATGAGGTAGACTGAGTTATAGGCAAGATTATGTCAATTTCAGGTAAGCGTCCTGGACCAATTTTATCCCCACCGGCAAAGGAACTATCAGAGGTAAAAAGCAAGGTAAACAAAATTGCTTGCCATTTATATTGTGCGTGTTGAGTGCACTAAAATAGTATGTTAAGTACAGCAACTTCTCAAAACAAATGAGGTAAAGTTGACAACTTTGACTGACTGCGATGCAGCACAAATTGCTGGAAATTTCATTAAGGCCAAGGAAACCTCATAATTAGGCCTTCCATTACATAACATTTACTGAATTAAAATTTTGAATATCTTTTACTACGAAAATAAGTTCTGCAATGATAAGCTAAGATTTGACAAAAAGTTTATAAGATCGTTGAAGTGTGTTAGTTTGAAGCCTTTTCTATTGTAGCCATGAAAATCCAGCAGCTGTCAAAGGAACAGAGCTAGCTGCTTAGTCAAGTGTTCAAAGCAAATATTTCACTGCGACATGAACTAAAAATGATTAACTGTGTCAACGTTAACAAGAAATACAAGATGAGGATAAAAACACAGTACACTACTGGATCATGGCGTAAAAGTGTAAATTAAAACGCTTGTAAACTGACTGTTTAACTGTTCATAATTCAATAAACATCATTCTCAAGACAAAGCTTGATGTAGGGTGTAAAATAAGATTTGGGTTAGTGATTTTATTATGTTGGCAAAGGTGCAATAAAATTGTTGATGTTTAATGTACTTGGAGGTACAAAAATTGATCAGAAATCAAGAAAACATTTGTTTTTGAAAATAAATTATGTCTAATTTTATATATAATGTATGTAAATTTACATACCTAATTACTATTTTAGAACTCGGTACAATATGTTTTCAGAACATGATGGATGAAGTGAGCAGGCACGTAAATGGTAAAGTGTTGAGGATGTGTTATCTATTGTTTTAAGGAGTCTAGAATGAAAGGGAAATAACTCTTGAGACATACTGCAAAGCATTCTCGCATGAAGGCACCTAGCAATATTTTTAGGTTTTTAGAAATTTTCTATTTGCACCCATGTATTTAGTTGGTTGCAAATAATTTTGGTGTATGTACAAATAAAAATGTAGCTGAAGTCTGATAAATAATTTTGTTGCTCAATATCTCAAACTAAACCAGAAACCCGTTGACAATTACAAAAATTGAATGTTGTTTTATAGTTAGTGAAGTTGAAGACATGTTTTGCTAGTACCAACTTTATCGTGTTATTTAGCTCTGTCAGTCATATGGTTACTATGATATGTATTCTGTTTAACCATGCCTTTGATGAAACATCCTAATTGTTTTACCTGTATTATTAGAATAGACACAAATACAAAGTGTTCCATTTATATGAAATGACACGAGAAGTCATGCTGCACTCAGATATTGCTGAACATTGTGAGTTGGTGCAAATCTAAATGATTCATTTTGGGACAGACTAATTTGCCAAGAATCCATGGAGTGTAAATTGTATGTTGTATTGTATCCCAGAGAAGTTCATAGCTAAATTGGAGTGAAATGATTATTGTGTGTATCATTAGTTACAATTTGATATAAATTCTGTGAGAGACAACTTAATATATATATATATAATTTTATTGAGCCTCCATTTTCTGGAGAGATTACATTGTACATTACAAAATTAGACAAACCTATTTACGATATAAATGCAAAAAGATCAAACAAACAATATATGATGAGAAAAGAGGCATGAAAAGTTAGTATACATGTATATGTATATAGAAAAAGCGGCTTAGAAGGTAAGAACATACAACATATCATGATTTGTATACCTGCTACTTCGGAGAATCAATTAGTAATAAATAGATCGAAGAAATAAACTATTTTCAGTGAGAAACTTTATATGTTCAGGAAGGCTTAAATAACGTTGTATGTATGCATCAGAACGGCCTAGGAAATAGGCACAGAACATTTCTTGGTTATTCCCGAAAAGAAAGCTTGCAAATTCGTGATCAAAATGTTCGCTTATAGTCTGAATATATGCGTTATAATGACGTACAGAGTCCGAACATTGAAAAATGCAATGGGTGAGTTTATCAGTCAATAAGGAGTCACATTTCAAGCACGTAATATGATCTTGATACGGGGTTTCACAGAGAATTTTGATAAGGAATTTCATGTGTTTGGTACACTCGGGATTTGTCCTGGAATAATTCCACTGAGCACAAAAAGTCAAGAGTGATTAACAAGTCTGAAACGATCGAAACAAGGGTCTTCTAGTTGGCGAGATTCCCAAAAGTTTGATTAGTGTTCGAAAATGGTTTTCTTACAGAGTGTGTTCTATTGAGATACGGATGGATACTCTCCTGTAGACTGATATGAGGACAGGATATGGTAAATATTGTACTTGTGAAGAATACAAAAATGTCTTTGATGAATCAGGCATGATTGATATGATTACATGTTTGATGTTGAGAGTCTGATGTTGAAGACTTGGTTAACAAGATCTGAAGATGGAACACGGCACAATCTACCCAGAAAAAGTAATTTTCGGAGATCAATGCAGGCTTCAATAGATGTAAAACCAAGTAGGCCAGTTACCATAATAGATCTGGTGAGTTGTGGTAGTCCTTGAATGTATTTGAGACAGAAACGATGATACGATTCAAGCTTTTTCATGGAAGTAACAGAAATATTGTTCCGCAGTTCATAAGAAAATAAAGCTCTAGGAAGAACACATGACAAGTAAAGTTTCACTTTGGTAGAAGGATTGAGATCGTTGTTACCGGTAAGTTTGTTGATTATGGCGATTAATGTTCCTCTCATGGATTGCCGAACTGCGTCTATGTCGAATGGAAGTTTACCACATGTGGATTGAGTTATTCCAAGATGCTTGTAATGATTAACGTTGGGTATGGTCGTGTTGTAGACCAGTTCAATTTGGTTATTTGATCGTCGAGGAATAACCCTGTTGCTCAAAACCAACGTAGCGCATTTCGAAGCGTTGTAACTGTGACACTATCTGGAAGCATAACTTTCACAGATATTTAATAGACATTGAAGGCTGTTTTTGGACAGTGATAGTAGAACAATGTCATCAGCTTGAGTTGGGGAGACGAGTGGAATGCCGGCAATTCTAAGCCCATAGTTTTAGGATTGAAAATCATCCAGTAGTCCTATGACGAATACGGTATAATAGAATGGTGCGCAAATGCTGCCTTGTCTGGTCCCTTGTCTAATAGCTAAAGACTCCGACAGATGTTTGTTTAAAAGTACACGACGGAGGCACCAATAAATGAGTCATTGACGATGCGGAGTAGTTTCCCTTTGATCCCAAAGTCGTGAAGTTTATGAATAAGTCCGGCTATCTAAACTTTGTCGAAAGCAGCACGAGCGTCGAGGAAACAAGCAAATACGGGACTATTACGTTCACAGCAGTAATTCCTTGCCTCTTGAAGAATAAATAAAACCATCTTGTAGTCTTTTCCTTTTTGAAAACCATGTTGAAAATTGTTCAATGATGGTAAAAACGATGTTTGTTCGATTCGTGATAAGATTTTTTTTCAAAGAGTTTTGAAATGACAGGAAGTAGAGAATATAGCTCAGTAGTTGTTCGGATCTGTTGACGATTTTCCCTTGCCTTTGTGAATAGTTATTGTTATACCGGATTTGAAACTACGAGACAATCGTTCTTTATCAAGTATAGTGTTGAAAAGTTTGGCACCGGATAAATTCGGGTCCACCAATGTTCAAATGTTCGTATGTTAGACAATCAGACGAACCACTTTGCCCATTTGGAAATGATTTGATGAGGTCGGACACTTCTTGGAGGACACTTAATGGGTTAGGTGATAATGTGAAGTAGGATCTTTATGCCGCAGCGCCAGGGCGGTTTCATTTTTTATGAATAGTTTGGATTTATCGTTGAAAACTTGGTCGGAGGATATGTCATAGAGATTACAGAAGTATTCGTGCCAGCCAGACAACAACTCGTCCGTGGTGACATCGTTGAATATTATTCTAGATTGTTTCTTGCACTTTTGTTTCTTTTTAGAGTTCAGAATTTTCCAGAATAAGTTTTGATCTAACCCAGACGTAGCACAGATTTGTTCGATTTCTTCAGATTCATAGTAATGTGATTAAAAGTAGAAAGTTTGACTTAAACTAGAACAGTGTTGGCCATGAATATAGTCTTCTCTACTAAGCAGTATCATCAGGTACATCATTTTATGTTACAAAGTATCATAAAATAAAATTGTGAGTCACACTAACTGGACAACCACTACATATTAAGCTGAATGACTCATTTGCCTTTTGTCTGAAAATGTATATTTTTGAAAGGTATCTCTTGAAAACAAATAGTTTTTAATTTTACTTAACAAGACAAAAATGTCCACCCTGTGGCAGCATTTTAGTTAATATTGTATGGAGGAGAAGCTATAACTGGTCACAATCTTATGTTTGTCAATACAAATGTTAAAAACTTAAAACAGTGAACATAGGGTAAAAAGGGGTCAAAATGCACAGTTGACCCTTGTGTAGAGGTTTGTTTAGTCTCATATTAAGTGATCTAACATTGGACTACTTTAATCTAGATGACCGCTGACTCAGATTTGACTGATTATATACCACACAAGGTAGTATCAAATTAATAATAAGACAAATG
Source organism: Lutraria rhynchaena (assembly GCA_008271625.1). NCBI lineage: Eukaryota > Metazoa > Mollusca > Bivalvia > Venerida > Mactridae > Lutraria > Lutraria rhynchaena. The sequence continues at coordinate 5,894 of VIBL01000352.1, forward strand.
AATGAACAGATACAGTTATATATAATAATTGAAGTTCTGTGTTGTGTACCCGCGTCTTGGCAGCATGTGGTATGCTGGGTTCTTTCAAGCTTACTAATTGCAACTTCTTATCAGTTGTGATTTCTGTTATGTGTCAATATAATTGTCAGGAAGACACGGCTATAATTACTTGGGCTAACCGTTACCCGTGAGATAAATGAAATTTATTTACAGATTACGATATAAAATGAAAGACAAAAGCAGAAATCAACTAAGAAATCTACTTTTAATGTTTAATGTTGGTAATCAAAAGATATTCATCAAAAAGTACAAAACGCAATTATGACTATAAATGATGATCGTAAATGAGAGCTGTACGAATACTGATCTACTGATAATTCTGTTTGAGATAAGCTAACGTCTCTGAATTCCGTTCAAAACTAAGAAAATAGAACTTCAAAGAATATTCGGGAAAAATATGAATTTACAAATGTAATATCACACAGTTCTCTACAGTTACAAAATAATTTGGATTCGTGTTTTATTTTCATAGTCATTTATCTCATTAATATGAAAATATGAAAGAACTATTTGAATTCTTCGACTTAATTTGCTAAATCCTTTAGGCCATGCCAAATTGATGATTTGTTCAGCGGGTAAATTTTCAAGGCTTTTGACAAAAAACAGGCATGGCATTCGGCAGTACTTTTCGCGCGTATTTACTATACCACAGACGCTTATTAAGCTCTTGTTAAGCATTTGTCGAATGGTACCACGATGAACAAAATATTAAAACAAACTATTTTTGGTAAATCTTCAACATTCGTGTGTTTTCTGAACTTTATTCGCCGTTATTACTTCTTTACTTGATAGGGGGGACAGTTGTATTTATTAGCAAATATGGCTAGAGTTCAGAATGGCATGCCATTGTGGCGTGTCAAAGAAGGGCCCTAAAACAGTTCTTAATTGGTATGCCATTCAAGTAGGCGACGAAATATTTGCTTCTCTATTTGAAAAAAAACATTCATGGTACGCCTGTGGCAGGATTTAAACGTCCAACTAACTTACAGGACAATTCCTGCACCCAATGTGTAGTCTCCTTAGCAGAGGACAATGCGGCAATTGAAGCAGGGTGGACTTTTTATTTTTCTAGTCATTTAAAATATGTTTTACTGTGTATTTGTGCTCACATGTTAGTCCTATTAACAGTGGTCCATATAATCAATTGGTCATACAACAAACTATTACTGTTATAGGTTTTAAAGTTCGATAAACTTTATTTTATAATTGTTTTTGTCGTGCCATAATTTGTTTTTTCTGCCTGGTAGGTAGGCTTTTGGAAATCATCCGGACGACAAACAGAATCAATTTGGCATGGCCTTATTGCTGAAAACAGACACATCAATGTATAAAACGTCTGTGTATGATTTATAATTAATACGTATCAAATGTTGGCAATAATTGAGATCATTTTGATCAGTTTAGAATAATATAAACAGAACTCTCGACAATATAATATTTCTTTTTCTACCTCCAAAATCCGGTTATTTAATTCAGCATTATCAGTAAATAGTGAGTCATTGAAAAACAAACCTAGTTAATCTACCTGATGTATCAGGTACTAAAGCGCTGTTTTCCTGTTTTGATCTTACTTATTGGCGCTTATATATAAACGTGTTTTCCACTCGACTGTTCACTAAATTTTCGTTCCTCATCCCTTTTTTAAATTGTTAAAGCACGTGGTTCTCATAATACACGTGTACCATTTTCGGACACATGTTACTGTTTAATTTAGTTACATGAGTTTTTTTGTGTTTAGATTTTTATTCTAGTTGCTGGAGCTACATTCGTGGATGAATTAGACTGGTTTGACAAAGGTAAGGGTTCTCACGAAATACTGAATTGCATGCGTATTTGTACGTGAAGGAATGTTACACATATAACAACTGAGCGATTAAATGCTACATATAATATGAACATTAATTAATACTATTCATTGTCCTTATGTTTTTTTGGTCATGTTGTCGTTCATGTGTATTTATTATAAATGTACTAACTACATGTCTCGCACATATATGTGTATTGTCTTATTTTATCCATTTCGAGACTGCTCAGTTACGTGGAAAGAATTTGATATGATAAACTTCTCCTGGGAACATGAGATTCTCTTATACAATAGTTTGACAGTATATCACAATTCAGTGTAATTTTTTCACCGCTCCAAGGTTTTATGTGGAGAGAATCCTGACAGTTCAGTACAAGCTTGACAACCAGACGTTTATAGAGCGTGTATCGGTAGTGAGGTAAGATTAAGTGACCTGAAAACCTTCAAATATCTAAATATACATGTACGAGATGATGAATGTCTCCATTTAAACAAAGATGTCAAATTTCTTATGAGAAAAAAAGCGTTGAACGTTACACATTGTTCTATTATGTTGGAGCTTGTATTTGCCAAAATTTGAGATGACAGTCACTAGTGAATTGTTTTTATATTACATGAAGAGATTTCAAAGTTTACTGAAACTTTGTTTATCATTGTGTAACGGTCCATGCAACAGCTATGGTCATTTCAGAGCCGTCCCAGAGAGAGAAGGGAGAAAATACAGGAGAACCGGAAATATATATTCCTACTCTTTTCGAATATACCTCCTGGTTCTTCATCATACCACCAGCGGACTTTTAGCGACGATACACGCCTCGCCCGTTTCCTGTGATTTTCTGAACACAGTACTGGGCTCCTTGAATCTTTGTTTTATATGATAAATATTACGTAGATACAGGAAACTGTGGTCAAGTCATGAGGACACACCTCCAATGTCTCATAAATTGATTGCATCTCATGATATATAGTACAGTAGATGTCTTAACTTATTTTAAGCTATCCGTATTACAAATATTATTCTAATACAATGTAATTTAATGAAAACGTTTTGTAAATAATCCAATACTTAAATGTTTTCGGAGATTTTTAATGTTTCATGCTGCTACTAAATTCACGTTTCTATTTTCTGCTTAAACTATTTTTGTCCATGTTTTTGTTCTGTTTAAGTGTATTGCTTATTCAGACAAGGGTCCAAATATGTATGACTTGAGATTGGTCTCACCGTTCCAGTATAGAATATATGTAACTTGAGATTGGTTTCAAAGCTCCAGTATAGAATATAATTATATAACTTGAGATTGGTCTCAACGCTCCAATATAGAATATCTATAACTTGAGATTGGTCTAGTAATGATGTAAGTCATACAAAAATGGAGATAAAAATTAAAATATTGCATGTATATAATATTTTATTAGTATAATGGTGTGTATAAATCTGTGACCAGGAATATCCGAAAAAAGTTGAATGTTTCTTGCCAATACAACCACTGTATATGTATACCATACCTTCTATTACAGTTGTTGTATCAGCAATAATTATTGGAAATTTACATCAATTTACAAATGAGAAATCGTATGAGAACCGAACTTGGTGATAAAAATTGCGAACTGTAAAGTGGACTTCAAACGGCAATCTATCGATAAGTAGAAACAATAGATCCTACTCGAGTTTTCATTGAAAGCCGCTGAGAAAATTCCATTTTTCTATGATAATATGGTTTTATTTATGTAATCATTATGTTGAGGCTCTGTTTCCACTGCTTTCAAAACAGCTACCAAAATGCTAAATGTGTACATCGTTTATGCACGTTCCGCTTTATGTAGAAATTGTCCTTAAATCTTGACGTCACTCCGGATCGTTGTGCAAATGTTGTCAAATATGATTTCTTAACATACTTTTAACACATTGAACCCCATACATAAATTATCATACGTTTTCCCCATGAAATAGAGGATCTTGAATGAGTGCTCATTCCTTACCATATTTATTAAACGAGTTGACTAAATAATATGACACGAGGCTTTGCCGAGTGTCATATTTTTTGTCAACGAGTTTAATAAAAATGGTAAAGGATGAGCACGAGTGTAAGATTCTATTTATCACATACCCGTAAAAACGACCACAGAAAATGAAGCAGATTACAGGATGACGTCAAGATGACGTCAGTACATGACGTCTAGTGTAGACTGTTCACTACTGTGCGCAAAAAAGTAATGCATGTTCCTATTAATCGTTTGGCGATAAAATGCAACATAAAAGACATAAAATCGTTATTTTATTAACACAAACATCATTTTATTCATTAATAAAATCATTACGAATCGAAAGTCGACCATGTTTACAAATATCGTAGTAGCGCAGTAATACAAAATATGCAAATATAGTGATTTGGCTAATTTGAATATTTATTGCACGGTTTGGCAGTGCCGAACGATATTTCCGGCACGGGTTTACGGCACTCCTGGACCGCAGGTTATGTGATAAATATTTATTATAAAGCAAAAACCGTGACTTAGAAATGTATAGAAATTGGCAGTAAGTACATCAAAGCGCGAAATTGGATTCATTTACTGAACGCAAAAGAATGGTCAAACCTGCATTTACAACCACCTGCGCAAGGGGAAGACACTATTTTAACAATGTCTACACTTTATCGCATGTTTTTCAAAGTTTATTTCATTAATTACCGGAAGGTCATTGACCCATGCGGCAAATATTTACAAAATGACAGAACGACATTCATATTTTTACAATCATAACATGAGCATGTATATACATTAAAGTGCGCGTACACACCTGCTCCCTCTAAGACAACATGCACCACTAGAATACTACAGTAGTGACTCTAAATCGAACAGTAGAACCCCGCTAACAAGACCATCTATGGTTCTTTGAATAAGTGGTTTTAATAACGGGGTGGTCTTAATGTATGGGTGTTGAAGGGTAAGTTAGTGCTGGTTAGTATACAGTACAGAAAAACTGGTTAGGTGAACCGGTAGCCGTATATCACTGAAAAATTGTTGAAAAATGGCGTTAAACCCAAGTGACAATCATCGGCCTCCGTCCGTCCCTGTTGACGATGGATTGCGCTCTGTTGTTACACTGGAGCAACGTCTGCGGTGGCTGTGCAGACCCATCCTGGAGTGACAGTCCTTCAAGAAGTCCACGCAGGTAAAGACTGTGTCATCTTGGGTGACTGATGTCTTTCTCCTTCTTTCTTCGTGTCTCTCTTTTTTCACAGCGATCAGCCTCTGATTTCTTGATGCCAAGATTCTTGAAATCTTTTCCGTTGTTTGTGTTTGACGTAAGCAAACAGAGTGAGAGAATAAAGAGTTCAGTCACCAGCATCCAGGTTAAAGCCCAGTTTAGTGCTAACGTACCTGCTGGTACAGAAGCTTTCGCCGTTGTAATAAGCGACAAGACGCTTAACTTTCAGTCCGATGGAAACAAGATGAGCTTTGTTTACGGCTAAAGTTTACGGTTAAAGTTTGCGGTTAGTATAAAAAAAATCGGTATACTGTGGTATCATTTTTGTTCGCGCAGGACGAATTTTCGCGTATTTCGCGCTACGTTTGTTGCGCAAATTTAAGACCGCGCTAATAAAAGACCCCCCCCCCAGAAGGAAGTGACTATCCGAAATTTTCTTGTCCGAATACTATGTCACTTAAGTTGTGTATCTACTTCCGACTATGTTATTACCGATTTGCGAGAAGTTAAGCTTTTTTCAAGAATTAAAAAGGAAACGAGACATACCTTTTAGGAAAAACGTTAATGATATTTTCCTACGGAGAAAGAATAAACATATTTAATTACTGGTATTCTCTTTCGGAGTTGAAGCATTGGCTCGGTCAGGAAGGCCCGGTTCCCACGAAGAGCGTGTAGAACAGATGAGAATGAAACAAACTATAAAATTGTATGTTTTAAAACCATTCCTTGTGGAAGGGATTATTGGCACCTTTGACTGTTGTTTTTTTTTAGTAATTGCTCGGGCGCCATAACAAGATGTGGACCCGATAATTGTCTAATTTACATGCTAATCCATGCTTTGATCTCGGACACGCTTTATCTACATAAAGTGACAATTAACAAGCAATTATCAATGACAACTGTCATATTGTTTATTAATCATGGTGACAAAGGGCGCCACTGTGATAAGCATGTACGTGGTCAAGTGATGACACGCGCTGAAGCGAACAACGGCGTGATTCGCGGCAGTATCTGGATTTAAAAAAAAATCTAAAATTCAAAATGCGCGAATTTACGACCGCGCGAATCTTTCTTTTTTCCCATTTGCGCGAAATTTCATGCCAGCGAAATTAAATGATACCACAGTATAAAATGTTTTATTACTTACCGGAACTGAAAGAATTAGCTAAGGAAAATAAGGTTCGTGGTTCCTCAACGATGAAAAAAGCGAATTAATAGAATTACTAGTTGAAAAAGATAATTTCGAGACCGGCGGGAAACAAAGTAAAAAAAAAACGAAAGATCCGAAATACTATTATTTACGGTTGATAAGGAAGAGCCCAATTCGAGTTACTTTAAAAGATGTAAACACTAATGAAGAGATAAATTTACCATCTTTGTACTCCGCGGGAGATACTTAAGAGTGGGTACAACAAATAAAAAAAATTGACGGAAAAATCTATAAAAACAAATACGAAATTAAAGTTGCTTCGTAAGTTGCCTTAAAAAAACGGGTGTTTACACGTTTTACATTGACTTGCTGTACATGTCTAACAATAAGATGGAAAAACGAGTTCTACTACTCGCCTTTGATCAAACGACAAAAACGTTTCACGAAAAACAAAGAGGCGGGTGTAAGACAATAGTATCATTCACCACCATACACACAGACACTAGGGTATCAATCTACCCCTTAACTTATAAGGAATTTTACTTTACTAAGGGGTACATAAGGTTGTATTTCAAACTTAGCTAGGCGTTTTACATGATGCATGTAGAATACATACATCATGTTATAGACCCAAATGGGCCTGGGGGATCCTTACGAGGCAACTTTAATTTCGTATTTGTTTTTATAGATTTTTCCGTCAATTTTTTTTATTTGGAATGAACTAGGGCAGTTAGGCGATGATCAAGTGAACGTGGACACCAAACGTCATCTCATTTTGTAACCAGGAGGGAGTGGATTTCTTGGAGGGGTCATGATACGAAGTTTACTTCGATGGAATGGTCAAAAGACCTTCGTAAATTTGGCCCTAAGAAATCTCCTGCTAAAAAGAAAGCTCCTAAAAAGAAAGCTCCAGCAAAAAGAACTCTTAAGCAAAACCAAGCAAAGAAAGCTCCAGCAAAAAGAGCTCCAGCAAAGAAACGTTCTCCTATAAAGAAAGCTCCAGCAAAAAGAGTCCCAGCAAAGAGAGCTCCTAAAAAGGGAACCCCGGCAAAAAGAAAACACCTGCATTTACACTCTCGCCAACAACCGATTAACGTTTTATCACCCTTCGACGAGGTTCCAGAGGATCATCCTTATATAGAAGATCACCCATTGGGTCGTCACCTAATGGGTCCTCTTTAAGTGTTTCACCTCCCATGGGGTCACCTTAGATTCCATCAAACTTTCCCAGTGGGTCTCCCAGTGAGTCTCCTATCTACACGACAACACGATGGTCATCCCCTGCAGCCAATACTCCAGGGTCAAGAAGCAGTTTGAGTTCTTCTATTGGGTCAAGCCGTTGTTCTACCTGTGGATCAAGCAGTAGCAGTTCAAGCAGCTGTTCGACCTGTAGGTCAAGCAGATCCAGAAGTGGGTCAAGCAGAAGCAGTAAAAGTTCTACCTCCTACATCAGTTTTTCATCTCCAGATACCGCCGTGAGTCGATTTTCACCCTTGAAATTATCCCAATTATCAAGACAGATGGTGTTGAAACTTTACAATGAGAACCCTACCTATGGGTTCAGCTTTAAAACAAGCCTTAGATGCTTTATATAAACAGCGATGCGTGAAAAAAACGTACCAGTTGATATTACGGCTCCAAAGCGACTACTCCTACACAAGTACGGTCATCTGGTCTTGGGTTTAATTCAAGCCCCAGAGGGATGAGAAGAAAGATAATAAATGAACGCCTAAAGAAGTGATTCAATGCGTCTCCGAGTGTTGTCACAATGTTTTAAACGGCAATGTTGCCTTATCGGGCTCTCAAAAGCAAAGGTTGAAGCCCAAGCGTCAACATCTCTGTACCTTAGCGGATAAAAAAGTATTGATTCAAAAAAAGAAACGGGTATTAAATTAAAAAGGAGAAATTATTCCATTATTGACTCTAGCGCCAGTCATTGCTAAAGCTGTAGCGGCAGGTGCACTCAGTGGCGGGGTGACTCAACTCGTGAAAAAAAAACTTGAAGAAAACGGCTATTGTACCGTTCAAAATGCTAGGAGAGATGAATCGATGGAAATCAGAACTGCGACCACGCTTACCCCTCCCCCACAAGTCAAACAGACCTCTGATTTACAGAAACAAATGGGGGTACTACAAAATGACTCCTTGTCCGAATCAGAAAAAAACACAACACTATGTACAAGTCTAACAAAAGTTTCAACTGTCGCATCAAAAAACGCGTGAACCCACCATCACAGTTCCACCTCCAACTCCAGCAGCAGCTCCAGCAGCTCAAGCATCAGCTCCAGCAGCAGCCCCAGCAGCTCCAGCTACCTTGACCGATAGGATTCTTGAAAGTATTCCCTAAACCATGCGTCGAAAAACTCAACTATTATTAGTCTTTCTCCAAAATCATCCCCATATGTCATGGAATTAACAAGGTGGTTTGGAACATGATGGAAAACCCATACAAGGACCCAACATTATAGATTTAGTCAATGATGTGATTCGTCATAGATAAGGGTCTAGCCCAGAAGGATGGGAACAGTTTTCTCGTGTATTAAGAGAAGTCAAGGTACTACAAGAAGTGGTGGGAAATAAATGGAGATGGTCATGGATACAACGACCCGAGTCAAACTCAGAGGAAGATGAATTTTACTATAGTTTTGTCGAGCCTTCTACGTCTTTTAACTCCTTCTCCTAGGAAGGTTATAAAACAAGAAAAAACTCGGATCAAACCAGAGCCTCAGTGGGAACCCTACTAGACCATATGGACCCAAAAATAGATACCGTGTTACAGAAGATATATTATGATCCCTTACATCCTGCTGCTTTTGGTGGGATACGCCATCGCTATAAGACAGTGCAAGCTCACGGCATTACTCTGAATCAAGTGCGATCCTGGCTAAAAGGACTAAAGACGTATACCTTGCATAAACCCATCCGACGGAAATTTTCAAGACAGAAAACCAAGGTGGACATGCAATCCCTGGTCAAACACAACACACCCTATCGATATCTGTTGTGTGTCATTTATGTATTTTCAAAATATGCTTGGGTCGTTCCCCTCAAGGATAAAACGGGACTCACCTTGGTTGAAGCGTTTCGCTCTATTCTTAAACCGAGACGACCCAAAGCTCTGCAGACAGACAAAGGCACTGAATTCAAGAATCAAAGATTTTAAGCGTTTTTAGAGAAAGAAGGTATTCACTATTTCACGACTGAAAATCCAGAAACCAAAGCCAGTGTGGTAGAACATTTTCAACGTCCTTTGAAACCCTACATGTGGAGATATTTTAGCCATCAACAAACATGAAGGTATATCGATGTATTGCCTGATCTGGTGCAAGCCTATAATCATCGATTTCATCGAAGTATTCAAATGGCACCTGCATCCGTGAATGAACACAATGAATCTGATGTGACCTTGACTTTGTATGGAAAAAAAGAAAAACACAAAAAAGAAACCACATCAATATCTTCGTGCTGGAGAGATTGTGCGTATCAATAAAACCAAACGTACATTGAACGACTGGACGAATTAAGTGTTTAAGGTGACCCATGTCAAAGGAACTTCACCTCCTACCGTCAAATTGACAGATTTAGATGGTGAACCCATTTTGGGTTCGTTTTATCTCTTTGAAATACAGTCTATAAAAGACGATGGTATCTATGAAATTGAATCAGTGTTGGCTCGTCGTAAGAGAAAAGTAGACGGAAAATTAAGACGAGAAATTAAAGTGCACTGGAAAGGATACCTTCCGAAATTTGTCAGTTGGATTCCTCAATCTCATCTCGTTTAAATACAGCATGTCACAGTCTGACACAGCCAGTGTGGCAGTGAGTGCATCAGAGCAAGTCAGATCAACTGAGCCTTAGAACAAGGTCAACTTTTTTGCCCAAATTGTGTTGGTGTTTATCATTATTAGCGTGTCGCTATTTAATTTGTGTTTTCAACGACCCGATCGTGAATTGTGGCTCCTGCTTTTAAGTAGTTCTACCGAATCCTTTGAAATTCAACAAACCAAAACCAACATGAGCTCGTTTTACATTACCCCCTATGAGTTACAGTTCGATGGATCTGTTCCCAGACAATACCCACTGCTGTTTTCATACCAAACTACTCAAACCCATCCATCTCAATAAACAAGACTGGGAAATTGGTTTAGTGGAAATGATTGTGCCTAGTCAAGTGATCAATATCACTGAGGAAAAGCGACATTTTTCCATTGTCACGCGAGATCCTATCGTGGCCAAGGCCTTTGAGGCTTTTCCCCAATGGTGAAAAGGGAATACGTCTTTGTATTCCTATAGGGACCTATGTCACACCACAACATCTGGTAGACACCCTGGACCAAGTCATTAAAGATTACCTAGGTCTGTTTAGAGAGAAAAATCTCCGTTTTACTGTAGGTTTCTCGGGAACAAGTAAACGTATTAAGATGGATAGTTCAAAGAACCTAGGCATTCAGTTTCATCCTAGCAATTTTATGAAATTGGGTGGGTCTCCTAATAGTGCTCCTACCATCTATTAAACGAGAATCTAGACTCATTTCCTCACAGGGTAGACTTGAACATGGGTCGTAATCATTTGTTTGTCTATTCTGACCTGGCGGCTTATACCTATTTGGGAAACATTGAAGCTCCCATCTTACGCGTGGCTCCTATTGATCCGAGAACCAAAGCAGGGACCGATACACATTCATTTCGAGTTCTTGAATGTACACTACGTGCCACTGGCTAAAGCCGACTTTGACACCATCACAACCCACATAAGGGGTGACACAGCTCAACCCATTCAGTTTATTCATTGGAAGTCTATGGCAAACGACAATAATGTCTATGTACCAAGTTCAACTTCGTCAGTATGGACAGGGGCTTGGATCCATGTTTAAGAAAGCCATGAAACGTATCATGCCTTTACGGAATCCTTTGGTTTGATCTGGAGTTCGAACCTTGAAAAAAGGACTCCATCGAGGAAAAGCTGCCATGCAAGATATCATTTCAGGATCCAACCCTAAAAAAGTGATACGAAAAAGAGGAGCTGTTGAAAAATGTAAGCGAATCCCTGTTACGTGAAATCACCAAAAACCCAAGAAAAGTGTAAAGGCAATCAACCAAGAAAAAACCTCATTCGAAACTTCATCGTCGCCGAGTGAAGCAGGCCAGACCGCTTGATATTTTTTATTAAAAATCTTGATGCAACACTTGTGAATGCAGTAAGACAGTATTGGACGTGTCTGTCGTTCCCCTACGATGACCGCCATGCAGGAGGGACAGTGGACTGAGCTTTATCCCATTTCTGTCCTAGACAATAATGCTCCTATTGAATTCGTGATTCCTGCACATGTAGAAAAACGGATAGATCTGAATCAGTCTTATCTGTATATGAAAATCAAAATTATACAGGCGGATAATTCAGACTTGGCGAATGACAGTGAAATTGCCACCGTCAATAACTTTTTCACAGCATGTACAGTAGCATAGATGTGTATCTGAATAATAAACTGATCACCAGCGATGCGGACACGTATGCCTATCGTGCTTACCTAGGAAATTTGCTCTCCTTTAGTCCAAGTTGTAAAAGCACTCAGCAGCTTCAGGCATTAGAATTATGGACCGCTGACACCCCTGGTCAGATGAACACCAAAGTCCATGATGGAGATAACAAGGGTTATGTGGAAAGGCGAAATCGTGTACATCAAAGTCGTGTGATGGAACTATGTGGTCGACTTCATTTGGATCTGGTGATGCAAGATAATGGGATAGAAATACGTCCAAGACTGAACAAAGGATCATCCAATGTCTGTCTCATGGCTGCCGCACCCACTAAAATAAAGTTTATGGAAGCGGGTTTCAATGTGAGAACCGTGGATTTACTCCCTGCCAATCAACTTAATCAACACATTGCTCAACACAACATGAAAATTCCCATCTGACGTACTGAGGCGAAAACCTTTACTATTCCTACCGGTCAACGTTCCAAGATGGAAGATCATTTATTTCAAGATCAATTACCAAAACGACTGATCATTGGTATGGTGAGAAATGGAGATATGAATGGGGATATAGCAGTAGTGAGATATTAGGAGTTGAACGACAAAACCCCACCAAGAAGGGTCAAACCCCAATTTGACCCTTCTCCCCCTCCCAGAAGGACAAACTTCAACACCACACCATCTCTGAGGTACAACCCCTCAATTTGTACCATCTCCAAGGGACACGTCTCAATTTGTACCATTTCTATAGTTCAATCCCCCAATTTGTACTATCCCCGAGGTACAAACCCTCAATTTATACCATCTCCTCAATTTGAACCCTCCCAGAAGGGGCGAGCTTTCAACACCGCGCTCATCCCTCTCGAGTTTTCGAGCCTCCGCTTTCTAAAAAAAATTTTATAAATACGAGGTTTTCCCCGTATTTATAAAAAAATCTTTTTTATCCGCCCGGTTTAAACGAGATCCTTATTATCAATCCAGCTATTAAACGACGAGGGGTAGCCGTACCATTTTACCAACGATTTATTACCTTTACGACGTATTATTTTTTCGATTCTAAATATTTCTTGATCGGTTTTCTGTAGTTCTTGTTCGTAAAACGTGCCTCGTATTTCTTCCCCATTGTAGTCCGCTATTTTATACGTCACCGGTGTAGTTTTTTGTACAGCAGTCACGGTAAAGATTTCTTCAGTCCATCTCGGCGTATACCCTTTTTCGAACGTTTTCTTCTTCTTCGAGATTCTCACTTTATCACCCATGGAAAATCGTGGATTAAAAGTTTTTATTTTATAATGATCCGGGTAAAGATTTTGCCAAACTCTAATTTTATTTTTCTCTTTACTAGCTTCAACAGGCGTCATTTTTATCGACGAGTGTCTCGTATTATTGTATCGATCAACGAGTTCGTCCAACACGTCGATGTATACCCGCGTAGAATTTGCCGAAAAATATTTCCACATTTTCTCCTTCATCGTTCTATTCCACCTCTCCACCACGCTAGATTTTTCTTCGTTTTCGGTAGAATACAATTCCGTTAGACCCTGTACTTCTTTATTATAAAATTCTTTACCTTTATCAACCCATATTTTTTGCGGTTTTCTTTCCTTAAATATTTTTCCCAAAGCGGTCGCTACCGATTTCCCAGTCTTATCTTTTAGCGGAATTAACCAACCGTATTTGGAAAAAATATCTATAACGGCAAGCAGGTACTTGATTCCCCGGTTAAATTTTGAGAATACCCGCATATCTACTAAATCCGCGGCCCATATTTCATCAATATTATTTACACGCACGCGCCTTTTAGGAAATTTTTTAACGACGGGTTTGTGTAATTCTTCCGCTAAATTATCAGTCCATTTTAAACTTTTTTTTTTAATCCCATCCCGAATCTCATCTTGGTTCCGATAATTTTTCGCACGATAGACCGATCCGCTCTTTCTCTCAATGTCGGGTTATAAATCCCTTCCATCTCTTCCAACATGTCTTTATCGCAAACTTTATTTCTAGTCGCCGTATCTTTATTTTTTAAATAGCACACGTCGTGATGATACGCAGCTTTATCTACCCTATTTACGGGCAAACTCCACTTTTTCGGCGTAAAATCCGTATTCAACCTCTTGTTTAATTTCGTTCCCGGTCCCGTGAAATTATGCCCGGGAAGGTGCATTTCGAAAGGTAAATTATTGATCGCTCTATTCAACAACGAGCCACCCTCGATTCTCGTAAATTGAGTTTTGGTCGTTCCGCAGACAACACACTTTCCCCTTTTCATAGGTCTGTTATTTTTAGTAATTACATTTTCCAACTTTTCCGTCTCGGTTTCTCTTTTGCATTTAACGCAATACATTTTTATTTAACGACTTGTTCGATTTAAATAAAAATGGAAATTAGAGATTTATCCTGGACGAACAAAACCAAACGCTTCAATAGCCCCCTCTTGCCGAAAAGTATTCGAGGAGTTATCGTCGGTAAATCCGGTTGCGGTAAAACGACTTTGTTGCTCAATTTACTACTCCAACCCGATTGGTTGGATTACGACAATCTCCGAGTTTTCGGAAAAAGTTTATTCCAACCCGAATACGCTTTAATTCATAAAGCTTTTAAAAAAAAAGTTGAACAAAGACGAAATTTTGCGCCTATTTAGCATGCGAGACAAGATCGTTTCTAGAGATATAACTCCTTCCCAATTTATCGAAGTGTTGACGCGGGATCAAGACCCTAAGCGGGAAGGACTCGTTTGCGAGTTTTTCGAACACGCTTCGGACGTTCCAGATCCGCGCGATTTAAATCCTTCGGATAAAAATTTAATGATTTTTGACGATCTACTCTTGGAAAAACAAAACAAGTGCGAATGTTATTACGTTCGAGGACGCCACAGCAACGTCGACTGTTTTTATCTCTCTCAAAATTATTTCAAATTACCCCGGCAGACGATTCGAGAAAACGCCAATTTTATCTGCCTCTTTCCCCAAGATTTGAAAAATATAAACCACATCTACAACGACCACGTGAGCCAAGACATGAGCAAAGATCAATTTAAGAAATTGTGCCGCGAAACTTGGGCGAAACCGTATAAATTTGTCGTCATCGACCTCTCTTCTAAAAAAGACGCTGGCAAATACAGGCGCGGTCTCGACGAATTCTATATCATTTAAAAACTATTTTCCCAATACGAAAAATATGGAAAACTTATTGCGCGATATCGCTAAAAACACAGCGCCAAAAAGTTCTTTTTCGATCGTCGTTTCCGACAATAAAACTAAATTTACGACAATGTTTCATCCGCCTCTAGAGCTCGATAGAGATAAACGATACGAAATTGCGCTCGTTAACCTCGAGACGTATTATTCTTTCCCCAATATTAGCTCCCATAATAACCATTTTCGCTATTCCCCCAACAACGGGAAAGATTGGGAATTGTTTCTTATTCCGGAAGGAAGTTACGATATCGTGGATATCGACCGCGTGATTCGAGAGAAAATGAAGGAACTTAATCATCTCGATAAAATTTCCATCACGGCGAATCCGAATACTTTAAAATCCAGAATCAGCATCGCTCAAGGTTTTATAGCCGATTTTCGCCACCCCAATTCTATCGGTAGAGTTTTCGGTTTCACATCTTCGGTGTACAGGAGCGGGCTTCACGAATCGGAAAACGTTGTCGACATTTTATCCATCAACACTATCAGAGTCAACGTAAATATAATTTCCGGAAGTTATGTCAACGGGCTCGTTCAAAATACGATTTACACCTTTTTCCCCAACGTGAGTCCCGGATACAAAATTGTGGAAACGCCGCGAAATTTAGTATATCTCCCGATTATTATATCGACGATAAACAATTTGGAAACGAGTTTAACGGATCAAAACGGAAACTTGTTAAATTTACGCGGAGAAAATATTACGATTCGTTTTCATATTAGGGAAATTTAAAGGTTTTTAAAAAATTTTAAAAAATGTACAAACATATACGCGTAAATATTTCCGAAGGTCAAAAAGACAAAATTCTTCGAGCTGCTAAAAACGGCACATCCACAACGATCCGCCTCGGTCGAGAAGATCTTACCGGAAACGATTTAATCGCCGTCACGCACACTCAAGCGGCTAGGATCCAAAGAGCCGTTAGCGAAGGAGTCGGTTTAGATTTAAAAATGAGTAAATCTCAACTCGCGTACAATTCGACCATCGAGGGAGGTTTCCTACCCCTCTTGGCCGGTCTAGCCGCGCGCGCCCTACCTATGATGGCTGGCAAAGTTTTACCCGCTTTGGGAATAGGCGCTTTATCCGGATTAGGGAGTACAGCCGTCAGCAAAGCTCTCGGTTCCGGTCTCTATCTGAAAAAAGGAGGCAATATTTGTCAAATCGAAACTGATGGGAAAGGTTTGTATTTGAACCCGACTTCGGGTAGGGGTTTAGAATCTGTCGGAGAAGGATTATATCTGAAAAAAGGTGGTAAGATTTACGACGGAGCCGGAATTTTACTCGGCGCCAACAGCCCTTTTAAAAATATTCCCCTCCTCGGAATGTTTCTTTAAGTTAAACGATTTCATTTTTAGAAAAAATGGAGTCGCAAGAATTTAGATTAAACAAAATTAAAGAAATTCGTACCATTTTTTCGCGCGAAGAAAGTCAAAGATTAGCCACGAGTTTAAAATATAAACGCGTTTGCAAATTCGTCGATTTTATCGGCACGGGTTTTAGTTTCGCCGCCACCGGCTTATCCGCGGGCGGAGTTATTCTTTTATCTACGGTAGTCGCAGTACCTGAAGCGACCGTCTTGGGAGTGGCTGCTGCGGGTCTCAGCGCGCTCACCGCTATGGGAAAATACGTCGGCAAACGTTTGTTTACCAAACTTCGCAAACACGAAAAAATACGAGTTTTAGCCGCGAGCAAACTGAGTACCGTCTCTTCTCTCCTCTCCAAAGCGCTCGACGACGAACACATTTCGGACGAAGAGTTTCAAACGATTCGCTCCGAGTTGGAAGATTTTTTAACCCAAAAGGAAGAAATTCGTAAAACGAGTCGAAAGACGATCGGGGAAATCGACGACGGAGTCAAGATGCCTTTAACGAAATCGTCCTAAGTATCAAATTACGAGTGTACTTTTAAATCGTACGGTAAACGTTCGATTTAAAGACGTTTATAATTTTTAGAAAAATATGGCTTTTCTAAAAATTACGGATCCTAAACAGCGAGATAAGATGGTTCGAGATTTTCACGATTTAAAACGACGACTCAAAGATAACTTTCTGCGCGAACGCGGCGCGGAACGTGAGCTGCAAGAGGATTTGTCTCTCGCGTTTAAACCCGTGACGGATTTACAAAAGAAGACGACCGAGGATTTAATAAAAGCGCAGAGGGAAACTTCGGAGGAAATCAAGGAAGAACTACGCCGAGACGTCCCCCCTCCCTACGTTGAACCTGGTGAACCCGTCGACACCTCCACGCTCTTCGTTAGCGATAGACTCCGCGCTTTAATCCGAGATCGCGATTCCGACAAAAAGTTTGGTGTGAGGGAAGAAGTAGGAGGATATTTTATGGGTGACAAACCTATTCGAATAATGGAAAATAACGATTTACTCGTAGACGATATCGTATACGAAGGCACCCCAGGATTGTGGGATCTTATTACTTCTAAAAATCCGGATCGTGGTAAAAAATATACCGACCGAGATTTAGAAAATTATCAACATTTATTAGATCGAACGAACGCTCGATACGAGAGGTATAATCCTAAAGGTAAATTAGTTACGAATCGCTCGTTTAACAAAGTTCGGTTTTTCGAACACGTTTTCGGATCGAAAGGTTCCGGACTTACCAACCCCAACGACCTTCTCGAGAGATTGGAACTTTTATTGGCGAGCAAAGCCGCGGGAAATACCGGATTACGAGACGAGATATTAGGCGTGTGCGACGATCTGTTACGATTAAACGTAATCAATTCGAGTCAATTTAAAACGTTGACGTCTCTAATTTAAAAAATGCTCGTTCCGAAAAATAGAGGTTTCGTCAGACGCTACGCTTACGGCGGAAGCGGTTTATTAGATTTTTTAGCTAGCTTCTTTACCAAGAGTATGATGAAGACCGCCGCTCAAAAAGTGGGTCAAGCCGCTCTAGAAGCCGGGAAATCCGCCGCGACGGAAGCGGGGAAGAAAGCGTTAAGCGCGGTCGGCAAGAAAGTGACCGAGAAAGCTAAAAGCGCTCTAACTCCGAAATCCAAAGCCATTATCGCCAAACATTTTACCGACGTTGTCGAACCCATCTCCATCGGTTCGCTTATCGACGGCGGCAAAATCGACGATTTAGTTAAAGAATTTTATAAAACTTAAAAAATGCCGACTTATAAAATTTATAGAAATCCGCAATACGATTCCTCGTCCGTTTATATTCACGCCGCGCATATAAGATTCGACGGGGCGGAGATTTTAGAAACTCGAGACACCGATTTCGGGTTTAAGAAAGCTATCGTAGAATTGACCGAGGGACAAAAAGTCGCCATGATCGATCTCGAAGACGACCTCAATTGTTTTCTGCTCGAAAATAATTTACCTCCGATTAAAATCGTTTACTACGGAGGAAAAGTTTATTGCAAAGTGGAAAAAGACTCGACGAAATACAAATTTATAAAAGTTAAACGAATTTACATCAAAGACGATAAATCTTTCCCCCAAATTTTCCTCGAGTAATTTAAAGGATTTTGTCATTTTTTTAAAAAAATGTACAGTTTAACGGAATCTTACGCGATCGACGAAAATACGGAGCGTTACGAATTTCACGAATACGAACCTATCGTGGGCACGAATCTAAATAATCCCGGAGAAATCAGAATCAACATCGAAACCCAAGATTTATTTACTCGCCCGAGCGAAAGTTTTTTACAAATCGAAGGTCGACTGACGAAAGCGAACGGCACTGCTTACGCCAACGGAGATAACGTCGCTTTAACCAACAACGGTCTTTTGTACCTTTTCAACAATATCCGCTATCAACTTTCCAGTCAAGAAATCGAATCTCTCTTTAATCCCGGTCAAGCCACTACCATGCTCGGGTGTTTGAAATATCCCGACGATTTTTCCAAATCTCAAGGTTTGAACCAATTGTGGTATAAAGACACGAATCCCGACGCGCATCGCGTCAACAATACCGGGTTCGGAATTCGTCAAAATTATTTAATCGTTTTACCGGATCCGAAAGGCACTTTTAGTTTCCGAGTTCCCCTAAAACACATTTTCGGGTTTTGCGAAGATTACGACAAAGTGTTGTATGGGATGAAACAAACGCTGACTTTGGTTCGACAATCCGACGATAACGCCATCTTTAGAGGCGGCGCGGTGGATGCTGGCAAGGTGACTCTCTCCAGACTCTCTTGGTACGTTCCCCACGTCGAACCCGCCGACTCTCAAAAAGTCGCCTTGTACAAAACGATCGAATCTAAAGCCGTTCTTCCCGTGGGTTATCGCATGCGACAATGCGACTCGATCAGCGTACCGCAATCTACGAGCTTTTCTTGGAGGTTGTCGGCGAAATCCAGTCCGGAAAAACCTCGTTGGATTATTATCGGGTTTCAAACCAACAAAGAAGGTGGTCAAGAGAGAAATCCCGCGCTTTTCGACCACGTCAACTTGATCAACATGTACGTCACGCTCAACTCGGAGAGATATCCCCAAACGGATTATCAGTTGGACTTTGAGCAGTTTAAATTTTCTAGGGCTTACGGAGACGCCGCCAATTTCAGATCCGAGTTTTACAGAACCGACGAACTCATTTCAAATCCCAATATTTCTCCCTACGATTATAAAGCTCTTTTCCCGCTGTTCGTGTTCGACGTGAGCAAACAGAGCGAGAGGTTAAAACATTCCGTCACGGATATCAACGTCAAAGCTCGATTCGGGGATAACGTGCCGGCTAATACGATGGCTTACGCGCTGGTGATTAGCGATAGGTTGATGACCTTTCAATCGGACGGTAACAAGTTGAGCGCGGTTTACGGCTAAACGTTACGCGACGCGTCTCGCGAAAAAAAATTATCTTGCGTAAATAAAATGATTACTTTAGTCGAATTACGCCAAACCGCGAGAAAATACGGAATAAACGGGTATACGAGGATGACGAAACAACAGTTGATTGACGTTTTAACCAAACATCAACTTTTACCCGAAGATCCGGACGAGAAAGATTATCGGGTCGTTGTAGCCGATTATCACGAACAGGAATTTATACTTTTTCAAACGATCGAAGAAGCGGCGAAATATATAATCGTGACACCCGAGACGCTACGACTTTTAAATCAAAAAATTTATATGAAAAGATTCGGCGTTTTGTTTATAGACGAGGATACGGAAGATTAAAAAAAAGTATTTTTGCCGATTGGGTAAAAAAATACTTAAACGATTTTAAAAAATTAAAAAAAATGAAATTTACGATAAAACGAACGGAATCGGTTTTCGACAACAATATTACCACGCACGTAATAAAAGGTCACGAATCTCACATGCCTTATAGATTTTTAGACGCGATTAGACCTCTCGTGCTCGATTATTTGAATGCGCGGCGTTGTCACAAAGTTAAAATTTTTTTAAAATGTTTAATGGCTGATTCCGACGATATCGTTAGAGAGATTAGATTTCCGTCGAATTTAAAATTTATCGATAATTCGACCGACGTTGAAACTTTATACGACTGGCACATAGTTAGAGAAATATTTGAAAAATACGAAAATTGTAGTTTTACGTTTCATTCCGTCGAAGATCTCGAACTTTGTGCCGTAAAAATTGGTTACGGCGAATATTTAACTCGTTTTTTAAAGATTTTTTAACGAGCGGTTTTTTTCTGGAAAAATGAATTAATTTAAAAAATATTTTCTTTCTTTATAAAAAGAATAATGACGAAAGAAATGGAAAAACGAGTAGTTAACGGGGGTAAAGGCGAATATCCGCGAATTATGAATTTCGATTTTACGTCGTATAACGATATTCCGAAATGGGATAGTCGAGAGGCGTATAAAAACGACTCAGATTTTTTCTCCCCCGCGTTATACGATTGTGCGTATAAAAGTTTAAATTTTAAAATCGGACAGGGGGCGCGATTTACTTATTCTAGCGGTTATCCGGGATATATAAAAATAACTGAAATTGACGGAGATTATATCGTGGGATTAACTTATCCCTTTTCTTACGATTACGAACACGAAGAGGGGGAGGATTGTGGGTTGATACGACTTTCTAAAAAATGTTTTTTTCGGGTAGATGACTTAAAAAGTAAGAAAACTCGAAAAATGAATTAATTTAAAAAATATTTTCTTTCTTTATAAAAAAATGTTATATTCCCTTCCAGAATTAAAACGATTGGCGGAAGAAAATAATATCGTCGGTCGATCTTTATTAAATAAACGCGAATTGACGCGTTTATTAGTCGAAAAAAATATAATTTCCGAACCGACGGAATTTGTAAAAGAACAAAAAATTTATTCGTCGAAATACGATTATTTAAAAACGCTCGATAGCACACCCGTTCGAGTTATCGTGAAAAATATAGAAACGGGTGAAGAGGTTACGTTACGTTCTATTCGCGCTACTGCGAAGTACTTAAACACATCGTTATATAGTGTAAAAACGTACAACAACGGAAAAATTTTAAAAAAGAAATACTCTCTCGAAATATTAAAATAATTTAGGAAAATTTATCCTAAATTATTTTTGAAATCGACTTAAAATATTTTCTACATATAAAAAACGATGAATTTTCAACGAGATGTTACAACATTGAATCGCAAGCGCGAAGAAGATCGACAAAGAGTTCGAGATCGCACGCGAGCTTTTATGAGCGCGCCAGTTGTGCCTTTTACCGGTCAAACGCAACCGTCTTTGGTTGACGCGCCCCCACCCCCACCCCTTTACCCAACATCCACTAATAATGTTTTGGATAGCGAAACGAAAATTAACGTTCCGACTCTAATTCCCCGGGTAGTTACGACCGTAGCTCGAAAAGCGAAAAATATGGTGGAAAAGACGATGATAACTGTGAAGAACTGGTTAGACTGGTTGGCTGAAACACCGCGTACTATAGTGCGGAACGTGCCGGAAAGGCTCGCGGCGTTACAAAGAACGATCGCGGATTTATACCAACGCCCATCTTTCGAACTGGTAAGAAGTCAATCCGCTTTGCGGGAATTTACGACTGTGGACACGATAGAAGGGCAGCCAGGTTACGATCCTCGAGAGTTTTTTAGAGCGGTTAGACCGCGAGTAATAATTCATCTCGATGACCACCGTCGGCATAAAATTAGGGCGGTTTTAAGATGTTGGATGAAAAAACCCAACCCCGCGACTGGTGAAGAAGTTATAGCGGAGACGCCTTTCTGTTCTCATCTAGTAATTATTAGCGAAGCGACCAACGTCGAAGAATTGTACGATCGTGAAATAGTCGAAAGAATATTGGAAAATATGGCGACTTTTCAAAATATGGGCAGTGGTTGGATATTTCATTCTATCGAGCGGTTCGAAATTCACACGACGGTTTACGACCCGTGGAGAGGAAGTACTTACATTCCATTATCGAAAGAAATAGCGGACAAGAAAGCTATTATCAATATGAAAAATAACGACGATGAGTGTTTTCTATGGTGCGTTTTGAGAGCTTTAAACCCGAAAGAAATACACCCCGAACGTATAGACAACGATTTAAAAAGTAAAATAAATACGTTAAACATGGAGGGAATCGAGTATCCTGTGACTCTCAAAGATATACGTAAATTCGAAGAGCAAAATCCAGGAATTAGAATAGTCGTTATAGGGGGAAGGGTGGATCACTTTTACCCCCTCTATTTCAATAAGAAGGGAGAAGTAGAAAACCCGATAGTTCTTTACTTGTTTGACGACGGTGAAAAATCGCATTACGCTTGGGTAAGAAATCCGAGTAGATTATTATCTTCGCAGCTTTCGAGAGCGCACGGCAAAAAACTTTTTTGTTGGAACTGTTTAAACACGTTCGTAAAACGAACGGCGTTGGATACACATAAAGAATGGTGCTACAAAAGAGATATTGTGGCGATCAAACTGCCCGAGGACGGCTCTTTCATCGAGTTCAAAAACTATAGTAATAAAATGCGAGTTCCTTTCGTCATTTACGCCGATTTCGAATCTTTTCTCGTGCCAATCCACACATGTGCCTCAAATCCCGAAAAGAGTTATACTAAAAAATATCAACATCACATTCCAGCCGGGTTTTGCATTTACGCCAAGTGTTTCGACGACAGGGTGTATAAAAAGGATCCTATCGTCTATACAGCAAAGAGCGACGATGAAGATGTTGGTCAAAAATTTGTAGAGACGATCGAAGAAATCGCGAAAGAAATTTCCGCCGTAAAGAGGAAATTTATGATATTCGATAAGAAGGATAAGGAAAATTTCGAACGAGCGACGAGGTGTTGTATCTGCGATGGAGAGCTCGGAAACGATAAGGTTCGCGATCACTGTCATTTTACCGGAAAATATAGAGGAGCGGCGCATAAGTCGTGCAATCTCGGCTATAAAATCCCGAATTTCACGCCCGTGATATTTCACAATCTAGCCGGCTACGATAGTCATTTATTTATCAAAAATTTGGGGAAAACTCCGGGCGATCTCGACTGTATCGCGAAAACGGAGGAAGAATACATTAGTTTTTCGAAAAAGATACCCACGGGTAAAACCTACGTTGAGAAAAAAGGAAAAGATAAAGGAAAGGTAAAAGAAATAAAACACACGCTTAGGTTTATAGACAGTTACAAGTTTATGGCTTCTAGTTTAGATACGCTCGCGGGTAATTTGGAAAAGGATCAATTTTCGACGATAAAAAAATATTTTAAAGATAATCGTCTGAGGGAGTTAATCGTGAAAAAGGGTATATATCCTTATGAATGGGTAGATTCCGCGGAGAAATTTAAAGCGACGTCTTTACCTCCGAAAGAAGCGTTTTACTCGAGGTTGACTGAGAAAGATATTACCGACGAACAATACGCTCACGCTCAGAAGGTGTGGAGGGTTTTTAGATGTAAAACGTTTAGAAACTATCACGATTTGTATAATAAGACGGACGTGTTGTTGTTGGCGGACGTGTTTGAGAATTTTCGAGATATTTGTTTAAAATATTACGAGGTGGATCCCGCGTGGTATTATACGACGCCAAGTTTGGCCTACGACGCCATGTTGAAAATCACGAGGGCAAAACTAGATTTGTTGACGGACCCGGATATGTTGCTCATGTTTGAAGAAGGTTTGAGGGGTGGGGTCTCTATGATTTCGAAGAGGTACGCTAAGGCGAATAATAAATATATGGGAGAAAAATACGACCCGAGTAAACCTTCGAAATATATCATGTATTTAGACGCTAACAATCTATATGGTTGGGCGATGTCACAACCGTTACCAACTGAGAATTTTAAGTGGATGTCCAACGACGAATTAAAAAATTGGGAAAATATTCCTTGTATTTTGGAAGCCGATTTGGAATATCCGAAAGAATTACACCCATCACACACCGAGTATCCTCTCACTCCGGAACACGTAAAGAGGGACGGCGTAGAGAAATTAATCCCGAATTTAAAAGATAAGAAAAATTATGTGATCCATCATAGAAATTTAAAACAGTACTTGGAAATAGGAATAAAACTCGTAAAAATTCACCGAGGAATCAGTTTCGATGAATCACCCTTTATGAAGAAATATATCGATCTAAATACGAGTCTGAGAGCTAAAGCGAAAAACGAGTTTGAGAAAGATTTCTTCAAGTTGATGAACAATTCCGTTTTTGGAAAAACGATAGAAAATATTAGAAATCGTAGGAATATCAATTTAGTTACCAACGAAAGGGAGGCGAAAAAAAAGGCGGCCAAACCGAATTTTATTGGATTCACCATTTTCGACGAGAATTTAATCGCCATGCATATGAAAAAAACTGAATTGAAATTTGACAAACCGGTTTATCTCGGAATATGCATTTTGGATTTAAGCAAAACTCTCATGTACGATTTTCACTACAATTATATAAAAAAGAAATACGGAGAAAAGGCTAAATTGTTATTTACGGATACGGATAGTTTAGCGTACGAAATTGAAACGGAAGATTTTTATAAAGATATCGCCTCGGATATAAAAGAAAAATTTGACACGAGTAATTTCGACCCTAATCACGAATCTGGAATTTTTTCAAATTGTAACAAAAAAGTGATCGGTATGATGAAAGATGAGACGGGAGGAAAAATCATAGAGGCTTTTGTGGGATTGAGGGCTAAATTATATTCCTATAAAATGTTCGAAGGACTCGAAGAGAAAAAATGTAAGGGGATAAAAAAGGGTGTTGTGGAAAAAAGTATTGGATTCGAGGATTACGAAGAATGTTTATTCACGGGAGAAGAACAATTAAGAAAGATGAGTATTTTAAGAAATCATAAACACGAAATGTATACGGAAGAAATAAATAAAATCGCCTTGAGCGCGGATGATGATAAAAGGTATATTTTACCGAACGGAATTGACACTTACGCGCTCGGGGATTATCGTATTAAGGAATTGGAAGAATTTTTAAAAAATGAAAATTAACGACTTACCTATCAAACCGTTAACCAATTTCGAATTGGAGAACGCGGTCAAAGAGTTAAACATTCCCCACTTTCGCGGCGTTTTTATGCGAGATCGACTCCCCGAGAAACCGCGAGAGAGAGAATGCGGCATTTTAAATTTGGACGATACGAACCTAAATGATGGGATTGGCTCCAATGACGCTGGGGGTACGCATTGGGTTTGTTGGATTAAAAAGGGAGAAAAATATTATTTCGACGGATACGGAATACGTCCGCCGGAAGAGCTGGTAAAATATTTAAAACCGAAAATATTTTACAATAAAGATCGCGTACAACCGAAAGGGTCGGTTATTTGCGGGCATTTATGTTTACACGTATTAAACGAAATTTGGAAGAAATAAAAAAATGCCTGTTGATAAATTTGGACGAATGCCTAAAGCGGAAGCTCCCGAATCGGATATATCCTTGGCTTATATAAACAACAATTTCCTGAAAAGGGGGAGAATTAACATGTTTGGAGAAAAAATTACAAATGTTGGTATTCCTACGGATGGGGGAGATGCGTCGCCTAAATCGTTTGTGATAAAGAGAGTAAATAAAGCTATAAAAGATTACGACTTGGATAATTTAAAACGGACGTTGGACACTGTGGAAGAACGAGTAAAAAGTTGTTTGGACGAAAAAGAGTTGAAACAAGTAAAAATAGATATTGTGGAAAAGATGAGAAAAAATTTGAAAAAATATATCGATGAGGAAAAATTGGAAGTCGAAATAGATAAACTCGAGAAGGAATGGGTGTTGGATGATAAAGCTACCGAAGAAAAAATTACGCGGGAAATAATGAGTAATATCGAAAGAGGGGTAAACATTCTTAAAAAGGATATAGTAAAGCTAATAGATAAAAAAGACGAAGAGACGTTACAGATAATTATCGATAGGATGCAAGCTGATATTAGCGAAGTCATCGCGGGAAGAAATAAGAAAATTAGACAATTAAATTCGGTTATACTAAGTTTTACGAGCAACCAATTGTCCGTATTATTGTTTTCGCTCAATATTGATAAAAACGCCGTTATCAAGGTACGACAAACCCCAGAAGCCAGAATGGAGATTAGCGACGAGAAAAACGAACAATTCGATTATTTCACGGCCGCTTTTAATTTATCGCCGAACGAGTATATTAAACACGATGATGTGGTTGGGTATCCGCATCCTACGGGTAGCGATTATCCGAGTAGAGAAAACTGGCTCCTCAAACAACCGGGTATTTATACGCTCGACGTTGATTTTAAATATAAATCTAACACCCCGGGTCGGGATAAAGGGATATTTGAAGTGGTTGAAGGTAGAACGACGAAAATATTTTGGGAAGATCCGAAAAGAGATGAAAACAAAAACGAAAACGTGAGGAAAACGTTTACATTGAATATCACTAAACCAAACTCTATAATATCGATCGTCCCTTTAGCGTATAAGAAATTTACCTTTCAAGAAAAAGGACATATAAAATTATATTATAAACCGGGCGGATAAAAAAGATTTTTTTATAAATACGGGGAAAACCTCGTATTTATAAAATTTTTTTAGAAAGCGAAGGCTCGAAAACTCGAGAGGGATGAGCGCGGTGTTGAAAGCTCGCCCCTTCTGGGAGGGTTCAAATTGAGGAGATGGTATAAATTGAGGGGTTGTACCTCGGGGATAGTACAAATTGGGGGTTTGTACTTTAGAGATGATATAAATTGAGGCGTGTCCCTTGGAGATGGTACAAATTGAGGGGTTGTACCTCAGAGATGGTGTGGTGTTGAAGTTTGTCCTTCTGGGAGGGGGAGAAGGGTCAAATTGGGGTTTGACCCTTCTTGGTGGGGTTTTGTCGTTCAACTCCTAATATCTCACTACTATTATGAAATGATTGAGGTGTGTTACCGTATAATCTTCATTTTCATCAAACGTTACAATTACGCGGATTCCTTGTTCAGTCACAAGTCTACAATAGTCTATGTTCGAGTCTGGAAGCGGTGTTTTTGTAACTATATAACCTTGAAGATCACTGTAACTCTGATTAGAAATATACAATATATTAGATTATACCAGGGCATAAATTCGCTCTTTCATTATAATAATATAAACATTTGTGTTCTGCGTTCACTTGAGTTATAACTACATTTATATAGCGTAATTAGCGATTATTCCAACCAATTGGGTCACTGAAAATGTTCTAATAATTGCATTATCCGAATATTCGCATCTTTCGCTTCTTTGCCAACTTGACATGGTATCGTGATAATAACACGATCGTTACATGCGCCATTTAAATACAATATGCTTATTACATAGATGTTTTCATTTTGAAGCATTTTTTGCGTTACTATTATGTGTATTATGTAATTATTTCTTGTGAAAGTGTAATGAAGAAGTAATATGTATTAATTGTGATCTTCGTTTTTTGTCGATGACAAATATTTAGAAGAAAAGTAAAATAGTGTTGACATAATAACAGACCGGCATGTAGACTGCATTTACGAAGCTCTTGTTGTTTCCAACAGCATTCGAACTTAGAATAGGTGTATATTTCTCAGCTGTAATATATGATGTAAAAAGACATTCATAAATTAAAGATTTTATGGTCGAATTGGATTCGGAAGCGAATATAAATACACACTAATCATATTGATAGCAGTGCTTCCCCAAAACATATTCTGAGTCAAACCTTTTAATTTACAAAAGTGTTATATAGTCAAAAATAATATTTCAAAACCAGACATCCGTAACTTACCTGCTACAACGTTAATTCCACTGTTACCAATTTGTACATTTTCGTAAAGGCAGTTTTCTTGGATTTCTTGTACATTTGCAGGGGTAACAAATGTGCTGTCGTCAACCATCGACTAAAGTCATGAACAATTAAATTAAATCAAATCAAGAAATCAAGATATATCTTACCTAAATTCGTTCTTTAGTTTACACATCAAGGAAAGTAAGGAAGACTGAAAATGGACTACACTACTGCCCCAGTAATATTTTACAGCATTTTCATAATTAGATTTCTTTTTTACATTAATGAGCACACTTTAGCTAAAAACGACGTTTACAACCATATTCAATCACAGTTAACGAAACAAATTTTGTTAGAAGCAAACACAATTTATCTTAAAATCCTATGGGAGAATTAAGAATGTTACCTCAAACTCAGATTGGAGTTTTATTTTGCCAGACGATTGGTCCGCCTTAAGCTGTCTGTTATACCAAGATTCAAAATCAATCAAACTGACAGGCTTACAGGGTAAAACTAATGCTTCAACCATAATGCAATACAAATACGTGTACTGTTCCTATAAAAATATGCGATATTAATTCAAAATTAAAAAAAAACTATTGAAAAATACCAAGAGAACATTCTGAAGCAATGTGTAAGGATGCATGAATCAATCTGCGCTATTATTTATTAACTTTAGTTTAAAGTCGCGCCAACAACCAGGGTCATTTAGCAACTTAACGGCGGATAAGACCCCAGGCGTAAACCTGAGTAGAATATTCAACCTTCTGTGAACTAGCTGGGCGGCTTCCTCTGGTCTCCGGTGGGATTCGAACTTCTAACATCAAGAGGCTAATGATTACTAGTCAAAGACCATAACCACTCGACCAAAAAATGGGCCTCGACGATTATTTATCATTATTATTAATCCACGGATGACTAATGCTTCGTTTAAGACATTTGTACAATCATTTCAGATGCTCTGTCAATTGCGCAGTTTTCATTGATATATTATGTTTATCATTTGAAATCCAACTAAAAATAATATAGAAACAACCTCTTTTTGGACCATATTCAATCTTTGCTCTCTCAGATTTCTTACGCACGTGTTAACGTCTATGTATCCCGCCTCAATGCCTTGATCATATAGGATGTCCATTGCTATAAATGTCCCAGTACGGCCAACACCGGCGCTGTAATAATGAACAAATGGCATCTTTGGCATGTAAAAATCGGAATGTATGTACAAACATTAGGCATTACATAGTAACAAATGAGGTTGTAAAACATACAAAACGAATAACAAGGCAATTGACTGCTTTTTTATATATCATTGTTTAAGTGTAGTTATTCTTACCCTAGATGTCGAACACTGCAAATAGTATATTTTGTCTAAATAAAATAATTATCTTAACTTAGAAGATGGAGCAGTTCAGAAGCACTGCATACTGCAAGACAAATGTCAAAGTTTGTGAAGCCGCCGTTATATATTCATTGGACAAATTATTTAAGCATTTGTTACCTGCAATGAACCAGCCATGGGTAAGTTTTTTCTTCGTCATAGTTCCTCACTTTAGTCCAAAACTGTAACAAACTGCATGTGTTTGGTGGAATGTCCTTGTCAGGCCATGACGTGTATGCATACTGGACAACATTTTTCTGTACATCTTCACCCTATCGTATAAACACATTGATAAATTAACAATTGAATATCTGTACCCATGATTAATACAATTTGAAAATTTTGTAGGTCCGCGCATCTCGGGTGGTAATTGTGATGAAGTCATTAAGTCTCCCAGAGTGATTTGAGAAATGATTCACTTACAATTAATAGGGTACGTGATCCAGGAACACGTGTTAGGTCAACTACCCGTTGGCATATTACTCGTATTTAAATTGTTGAAAAAGACAACATACATTAAACATACATTTGAAAATCAAATATATATTACCTTAAAGCGTCAAATGGACTACTCAAATAAGATCGTAAATCAAAATAAAGTTTCGATGTATTAAAATGACAATTTTGTAAATATGCTGAGTTATCATACCTTTTGATCAAACCATAAAACATATTATACAAGTATGAAGTATGTTCTCGTAATATGGAAGAGAATTAGATTATTAGGGAAAAAGTTGACAATACATGTTTATATACACGGTCTCATAAAGCCTCGTTCTGTTATTCGTTATTGTTATGTCAACGTTGAAATATATAATTCATATTTAAATGTTATCAACGACAATGTAACAATAACATACTACTTACAAGTAACCAATTGGTCGATTATAAACGTTACTACATTCAATAGCAATTTCGAGAATCTCCTAAATAGACATTAAACAAGCATATTGATTTACTTTTTTGGTTACATTGAATCGTCTGATTATGAATTCCGCAAATACTTCTTCAGTTTCGGTGAACACCGTTATTTCTCCAAAGTGTTTGCTACTTCCAGCTGACACCCAGTATTGTACACATTTCATCTGACAATGATATAAGACAACTTCAGTAGATTTAGAAAAAATACACACCAGTCTTTGTACCAAGTACAAACAGCGTTAATCTTGTCAGTTTGAGCACACTCACAGAAATATATTCATACCTCTCGTTTTCTATACAATAATAAGCTCACGTAAGCTCTGGCTGTGACATTTTCAACTATCAATAACACTTTTGCACAAAATAATACGTGATAAGTGTCAGGTCCCGTGACCAAGTGATATTTTGAATATCACAAAGGGTCTAACAACGCTTGTGTTGTTGTGAGGTATTTTATGTACCTTTTGTCACCTTTGAAGTCAAAGAGAAAAGGCGTCTTCACTACCTATGTAAACGAGCGTTTGGTGACAGACCAAGGTCTGTAATACATTGCATGAAAATATTAGTTTTCACATCGTATGCCATATTTTGTGACAATGAACCGGCAGTTTGGTGCAATGAAATAAATATCAAGTGACCTTTATAATGTCAACCCTTAAAACTCGGCTTTTACCTGTTGTGGCAATTTATTTCACCGGTGTCAGCAGTTTGCAGTATCAGCGCCACATATGCAGCTATATCATATTTATATTAGTAATAACCAACCAAGCAGTTTTAATAATTCTGACCTTTTTATTTTCCGCGAGATTCGTTACCATTGCAATCAGTTTCACATCTTTTTCCCAAATCATTCTCCAGAAATCTTCGATATTTTTGTCTGATGGGCCTTAAATGTGTGCATTGAAGTTGAAATGATACAAGTAAGTGGAACAAACGTAGACAGTATATAAATTCGGAAAGCAACAAACATGAACAATTTCAGAAATTGCCCTAAGTATAAAATGTGTTACGACCATTAATTCCATGTGATCCAAAATACACAACAGTTCAACCTATACGCAATATAAAAAGAGCAGAAAATATTAAAATATAATTATAATACAGATGCGTTCGGTACAATAACGTTATTCTGTATATTAATAGATAATAATGTTGGTATTCAGAACCAAATATGTCTATCATCTGTAGGATAACCATATATCAATAAAATATTTATCGCTCGAAATTTGTTTACAGAGGTCGGAGTTAATTCTTACCTTGGCTCGCAATATATGCTATTTCCTTTTTATATCCCTGCAAATATTGTTCATGTATAAACATATTTAATGGATTTTAGTTTTCTTCAATAAAACGTAATCTTCCGAATAGTTCAGACACTAAAAGCCACACATAAAATCATTTGTATAATCAATGAAAACTATAGAAGAATTCTTTATTCAACTGAAATTGTATTATCCACTCTACAGACAATCAATGTTTTGAATTATCTGAATGGTCAATCTTTACTTCAAAACAATCCTTGGCACAATGATTCTTACATTTTTAAGAAGGACTTAGACAATGATAAGTAGTTTTAGTCGCAAGAATGCCGCTGCATATGTTGTAGTGTAAATTTTCTGAAAACAAATAACCTTCATTTATCATTTCCATAGTAAAAATGTTGACGCTTACAATATTATTCTACTCACCTTGATGTAGTTAGCATTAATATAGTCCAAGTGTGGATCAGATGACAAAGTACTCAAAACAACACGAGAATGATCGTCTAAAATGGAAAAAGAAAAGTCATTCATATTCGTTTCAGTAATTCAACATCTCTTCTTAGTTTAATTTTGTGGGTATTGCTACTACGAATTCGCATAAGATGTCTGAAATATTTTGAAAGTCCTGTACTTTTGGCAAAATTTCTGATTTTATGTAGCTGCGTGGTTGATTAAACGCCATGTAGCCGTAATATGGACGGTTATGTATGTGACGCTTCCCGGGAATTCGTTCACGTTCCACTGTTTGTGACTTTTTGTCGAAATCAACGCTTTCTCTACAAACGTTTGAATTAATTCTCGATGTTACTTACAAGCATACATTTGCTTGTATCTATTTTTCCAAATATTGTGTGGCTTCTCTGCTTCTGTTGTCGGATATTGTAATCCATATGGTATGTCCTGTAAAATATTACATATCATACAACATGAGTGTACATTAATATTTATGTTATGAATTTAGCTCTTTTTGTCGACAGGCATTACATAATGATGTAAGAATGCCTACAACTCCTTAATATTTACTGAATGTTCAGTTAAATTGAAAAGGATTAGGGCATTTGTGATTATCTACTTTGCGCAAATGTAGTTCAATTTCTATATGAGTGTGATGGTATTTTGGAAAGGTTTGATATTTACATGAGGCCGTTTATGAGAATTCTTTTTGTCTATGTTATAAAGTAAGCCAAATATAGAAGAGTTCAATGTCACGACGTTAACTGTCTACGTGAATAAAATGTGCACCTGAAATTCATTCGTAAAGAAATCCTTCTTCGATAAATTAGTCTTCACAAACGCAGCAAGATCCTTCAAAATGACTG
Source organism: Lutraria rhynchaena (assembly GCA_008271625.1). NCBI lineage: Eukaryota > Metazoa > Mollusca > Bivalvia > Venerida > Mactridae > Lutraria > Lutraria rhynchaena. The sequence goes on from VIBL01000352.1 coordinate 38,807, forward strand.
CGTTTGGTTGTAGGTCCGTAGGAACTGCAATGTTTTCAAATTTGTAATAACTATCACCTAGGCTCTCTGAATTCTCTTTGACTATCATCTCGTCATGATGCACAAAAGTCGCATCTAATGAAACAAGAAATGTAAATACATGATTTCTATGGAAAGCTAAAGTAGTTTAGTATTTGACATTGATTTAAGAAAGCTCACCATACAAATCAAAGTTTTATATAACTATTCAAAATATTAGTTGTTAAAGCAAAACTTTGTCTAAATGCAAATGCCTAAAAGAATCTATAAAATAAAAAAAAATAAAACGATTTGTTCCGTTAATATCTTTACAATTACAATGTATTCATTGTTTTCAGTCCATTACAATGATGCTATAAGAAGTACCTGACACTATGCTGAAATCATTGCTTAACCCAAACTCCTCAATAACAGCAGTGGTATCACTTGCGTCAGAGCTAGATATAAAACATAAACAAAGGATTAATTCAAATATTTTATCGTAAAACTTTAGCATAAATCATTTATGAAACGTTTCACCCCAATATAAAAACAATACGAATAAAGTGGACACGTATATCGGAAATACATTATAATGTTACCTTAGGCATCCCAAACGTTATGTCAACTGACTGAACTTCATTGTTAAATGTTCCTATTTCGAAATGAATAATAAATTGCATACTGGTGCTTAATTGGTAATGTCAACAAAGTGACCGTCCAAATACTTGTCCCAGGTAAAATATTGTTACCATATTCAATAAACCGGAAGCTTATTTGAAGATCTTACTTTTCACTGAATTCATACCATTGGTGAACAGGACTAATATCACTGATTATATAAAAGAGTATTCGGCTAAAATTATCATACATAAATCAGATTGTAAATACAAAGAATCATCAGGATACGCAATTTACATAGAATCACCATTCTGCACATATTACGAAGTCGTAAATCAACGGTCATGACCAAAACCCTGCAAATGCACGAAAATGACAAGTCTCCCAACATGATTCAAACTTAGCTACGCCAAAACTCCAAATAAAGAAGCTAAAACGCCAACATGACACACTCTTCCCTTCGAATTGCGAAACGACATAAGCAACATAGCAATTATCATATACAAATATCCTTCATTCTAAATATAGGTATTGAAATGAATATTCGTTAATTATGTTTTACGTAAATGCTCTCACTTCAATCGCCGTTTTCTCCAGATGAAAATTACAGCAACGATTATCATTCCTATAATTACCACTGTGGATATGCTGCCACCAATTGCTGCTGACAGGTCATCGTTTGCAGTTGACGGTTCTTAATATAAATAAATAATATATTCATCTAGTGTATCCATTTAAAGTTATGAAATGTTCAACATTTTATAGACGATAGTAAGCAATTATCATTTAAAGGAATCATTTCTAGATGAGCACGGTTTACATAGTTTATGAAGAATTCTTTCAAGTTTTGGAAATGTTTTTTTTTATTTTAGCAGAAAGGAATGCAACAGCGTCTAACAAGTTGAGTAATTAACATATAAATCAACACTGACCCGTCTGTGAATCACACAAATCGCCTTTATATCCCAATGCACACCCAAGTGTACAGCTGCCATTCATCTTATCACACGTACCAGTATCTTTACAATACCCACAGATTCCAGAACAATTGTCGCCGTAAGTCCCATTGTCACATTCTGTATCACATAGATTTCCTGTCCAACCTTTTTCACACATTTCGCAGCTACCATTTATTTTATCACAGGTTGCTTGACAATTACCACTACATGAACTGTTGCATTCAAGTCCATAATATCCATCATGGCATTCTGGAAAAAATTAGTAGCACATGGACATTTACATATGCAACATATAATTAGGAATCTCGTATGAACATGTGTTCACTTAAATATTATACTTGTTACCTGTTAATACGCTTTCCACAGAAAGCCTTCTGTGAATACCCCCATTAGTTCAGTAAGACTATTATTTAAGTTATAATATACATAATACTGTACTTATTTCCAGTATCTGCGTAATGCTACTAAAAATAGTATTGTCATAATATCATAACATCTTAGAGCGTTACCATAGATACTTCTAAAAACAATAAATTTCTGAAAATATTACACTTATATTTTTCTTTATTAAGTAAGACTTGGTACTGTGATTTTGCATTTTGTTACCGTACGGTTTCATTGATATGGATCTTCCTTTTTCCTTTAATCTACGAAAAATGGACTACTCCTTTAAGACTTCAATGTAAATTAAAGGGGTAATAACTCTAATGATTGTCATTGATTTTGAAAGTCTAACGGTATATTATCTTCTATCATTGAAATCTATCAAAATTATAATGGTTCCCAAAATCTCTCCGATCCTGTTTTGAGATACTAACTGTGGATATTATAGGTATCAAACTTCATGATGACGGGCGCGTTACAATTGAATTAAACATTGTTTTCTTATATGATATAATAAAAACGGATATAAAGCAAAACGAACTAGAAGACGTTGTGAAAAAGTGAACCATTTAGTCGGTTATATTAGAACGGCGCATGTATAAGGCCTCATTTTACCCTCCAGTAAATGATTCTTAATATAAAATACAGAAGAAGTTATATTCTTCTGTGATATTGCTCAGAAATTATATTACCACATTACCTATACTGCATGTGTAACCTTGCCAACCAGCCAGGCACCCCTTTGAACAGAAACCATCTACATGATCGCACAAATTTTCATCACAATTCTCGCTGCATTTCCCCTCACAGTTGTGTCCATAGAATCCCTCAGCACAAGCTATGTAAACAATTTAATAGTAGTAAGAGTGTAACCAATATCGTAACCAAGTACGTTCTCAAACAAATAAGCATACACGTAACAATATTGAGAACATTCAGAAACTGGGAAGTTTCAGTGTTCAAGAGACTTAAGTAATGACATACAATGTGAAGGTATTTTTTTTCAAAATCTTAAAACTCTTAAATTCGAATGAGTGTATCAAGGATTACAATGGTGAGTTTACTTCATGTTCAGGTAAACTTTCTTTAGAAATATTGGCCGCCTTCTGAAGCATTCTGAAGCTGAGCACTTTAAAGAGTGACTTTATATCGCATTTGGTACATAGAAAAGAGTAGTTAATATAAAAAGGAAGTACGAGCTACCCTCTGTGCAATGACTACTGTTTTGGTATCCTTTTGCACAACCAGACGCACATTCTCCATCGAATTTATCGCATGCGCCGTACAAACAATATCCACAGTTACCACTACAATTGTAACCCCATGTTCCATTCCCGCACTCTGCAATAAAACTAGAATACTGCGTTTCACAAAGCACAATCTAATATCATTATTTCAAAAACGTTAAACATGATTGTTAAATGTCAATGTCAACCACTGACAAGAAGCTGATAGAGCACGGAAGTAATACGAGATGCTTCCGTGGATGAAAATACGTTAAGGAAAGAAATTGTTTTTTTGAAGGGAGATTAGACAGAAGTTGTGATTAATGCGAACTGTATGCATTCCCAGTCGATGACCTACAAACAATGTATTTTATATACATGTTTGTCTAGCACCAAATATCACTCTGAGTAAAGGCCAGCCATATAAGTACAAATAGGAAAGCCAGGACCTCGTTACCACGTTACCTTCATTATTGTTTGAGGCGACAAGGATATAACCAGAAACAATGATGAATGAATATATATCATACAAATAACACTGAGTAAAGTGCACATTGATTTGCAATTTTCGGAACGTTCGATCAATTCGGTCGGAGAAAGCAGGTTTGGTGAATTTCCGGGCTAGTGAGGCGAATTAGAGGGATACGTAAGGATTTAGGGGCGGATTAGCATTTGAAGTAAACCATACCTTTACTACAGAGCGAGCCCTCATAACCAGCTGAACAACCAATTTCACAGGTTCCGTCAGTTTTATTACATGTCCCATTTAAACAAGCTCCACATGTTCCATTACATTTGTATCCCCATGTCCCATTTTTACACTCTGCAATACGTGTGCAATACATTGGGTTTTGTGCAACTTTTGAATGATAACAAGACACCTCACAAGTACTTGCTTCTAATTAATCATAGACATAGTTTCGCGTGCGCGGTAGTTTTCATTAACTTAATTGGTAAAACGGATGGAAACCAAAACCTTACGACTGCAACACTTATAAAACAATGTAGTTCGTGGCATATTACAGTTCCCATCAATAAACTACTAACTATAGTGATATAGAATGTGGCAAATAATGAAAATAATGAAAGAACACCTTCTAAGCACATATCTCCCATCCATCCAGGATCACAATTGGCACATGTACCATTGACATTGTTACACGCACTTTCGCAGTGAACACCACACGTTCTGTTGCATTGGATTCCATACGTACCACCATCACATTCTTAAATTTAATTAAATACTTTGCCGAAATTGTTTGGTAACAACACCGCTGTTTATTACCTGCTTTACGTATACATATTAAATCATATTTCATAACTTGTCATCTACAGGTCGTGTAATGATGGTACCAAATGCATGAATATATTTTGTCGATATCTTTTGACGTATATGTCCTTGTATACACAAATATACTACAACACTCTCCATAAGATTCAAAAGGTAATTGGAATACGTAATGTATGCATCACTTTCGGAAAAGATCCTTTCACAATTTTAAAAGTTGAATGATTTAAACATTGGTAAATCCGACATTTAATCGTTTAAACGACCAACAATTTTGCGACATGGGAACAACAATTGCCACTTCAGATGATCTTATGTTGAAGTATGTACCTTCAATACAATGAGTAGTGTCTTTAAATCCAACTTCACAACCGGACGCACACTCACCATCAAATCTATCACATGTACCATTCAAGCATTTTCCACAAGTAACATTACAGTTGTAACCCCAACTTCCAATTTCACATTCTGTTGTACATGTATACGTTGTGAAATTTGCATAGTGTAATTTCAAACGAACATAAACAATGAGACAATTATTAGTATTGTAAAACATTTCATAAGATGATTTAATGTGGCTAGGGTGTCTCTGCAACTTTATGTAAGGATTCAATCAACCTACGAGCAGATTCAGAAAAAAGAAGTCCAATTTAATTGGACGTCCATATCTACACAAACTAAATAACGAGCGAGAAATCACAACGGGAGAGTAGAACTTGGGTGAAATCAGCTAACGTATGGTAATATACTGACTTTAGAAATACGGCCATAAAACCTAAACGTCTTACAATATTTATATATGTACGTAGGACTGATTTTATTTTAATTTTGTTTGCACACGTTTCATTTTTTGCTGTTGTGAAAGAAACATATTAGTCGTATACCATACATTCGCTACAGAGCGAACCCTCAAAAACCAACTGAACAACCAATTTCACAGGTTCCGTCAGTTTTATTACATGTCCCATTTAAACAAGCTCCACATGTTACATAACATCCATATTCGCATGCCCCATTTTCACACTTCGCAATACGTGTGCAATACATTGGGTTTTGTACCATTGACATTGTTACACGTAATTTCGCAGTGAACACCACACGTTCTGTTGCATTGACTTCCATATGTTCCATGATCACATTCTTAAATGTAATCAAGTAACTACTTTGCCGAAATTGTTCGGTAACAACACCGCTGTGTATTACCTGCTTTACGTATACGTATTAAATCACGTTTCATAATTTGTTATCTGTACACCATTTAATGATGCTGTCGAATGTATGAATATTTTTTGTCGATATCTATTGACAAATATGGTATTGTGACCACCATCTGCGAAATTTAGAAGGTGATAGGAATACAATGTACTTAAAACAAGTATCACTTAGATTTATTCATTGGAAAGATGCTTTCACAATTGTAAACGTTGAATTATTAACACGTTTAAACGACTAACACTGTTAAGCTGTAGAAAAAAACAATTGCCAAAAGATCCTGTCACAATTTTAAAAAGTGAATTATTTAAACATTTGGTAAATCCGACATTTAATCGTTTAAACGACCAATGATTTTGCGACATGGAAACAACAATTGCCAATTTCACATTCTGTATGATAAGTTAATACGGTATGACAAATCCTCATTTACTTTAATCAATTTATTATGCATTGGAATTGCACGCATGTGGTCTAATTTCGCGTACGTTGTAACTTAACCAACTTTTACCTACTTTACATTTACATAAAAATATTAATCATATTTCATAATTTGTCATCTGTACGCCGTTTATTTATGGTTTCAAAGTATGACTTTGATTTGTCGATGACTATTTATGAATATGTTTGAAAGTGTTTGGAATACCTGACATATTTATTACTGAGATGGATACTTCAGAGAAGATGCTTTTAATAAATTCAAAAACTGGAGTTATGTCAACCTATGGTATATCCGAAATTTATCGTTAAACGATGAAGATGTTTACCTTCAATGCAATGAGTAGTGTTCTTATATCCAATATCACAACCGGATGCACATTGGCCATCAAATTTATCACAAGTACCATTCAAGCATTTTCCACAAACAGCATTACAGTTGTAACCCCACGTTCCAATTTCACATTCTGTTATACATAATATCATATAAGTTGTGAAATTTGTAAAGTGCAAACACCACTTCACGTGTATGGCAATTTTCTACATATACATAAACATGAGCAATGAGATAAGTATTAGTACAGCAAAACATTTGATAAGAGGTTTTAATGTGGCCTTATCAAAAATACAATTATGATAACAACGGAACGTGTATCTTAGAATCTCGACCTGAATGGATGAGACGTACATGACCTGCAATGTATCGATTCATTGTATGTAGAAAAACACTCTAACATAGTTTTAACTCTATTGCACGTAAGCCCTTGCCAACCAGTTAACCCCCCATCACAATGTTTACTATACGTCTCAGTACAGTTGTTACCATGGAAACCACCTGAACAAACTGCGCGAGGAGATATTATACAGGAAGTGATAGTTATCAAAGACATACATGTACATGAAGTATTAGGAGATATGTTTTGTCCACTGATTGCTCTTATTTGTCGTATTTTACTTTCTAATCCTGTTATTACTTTGCTTTATATTTGATTTTACTTTGTTGTACTTCGTCGTGTTTGCTATATATATACATATCTTCTTATGTATTTGACAATTTGCTTCGGTGGGACCCAAAAGTTCTACCCGTGTGTTGATTTTTACTTTTCACTAGATGCTTGTAACTTTACAATGTGATATGTATTGATACATTTGTGCTGCTTTGTCTTTTCCTGCTTTCGACATAGCCAAATTGTAAAACTATTTGTATTCTGAAGTACATTTTAATTATTAGAAAACATACGAAATTTGGCAGAACCATCAATAATGGAAACTTATTCATAAGGGAATTTCACAACAATGTAAAATCAAAGCCCATTTTACCTTCAGTGCAACTGCTTGTTTCTTTATAACCTCTTGCACAACCGGAAGAATACACTCCAGCCATTTTATCACATACACCATTCAAACAATTTTCACATGTACCTTCACATTTGTGTAGAACAAACTGATCAAAACATCATTTAATGATAAATAAATGCGATTACTTTGTTACCTTTTATACACTTGTCAGTTTCATAGTAACCTAGTTGACAACCATTCTGGCATTCGCCAGTCTTGACATCACACGTCGATCCATTACATGCTCCACAATCTGTCTCACAAGTGTCACCCCAATGTTCAATGTCGCATTCTGAATAAGAATCATTTTTGCTACTCTTCTTAAGAAAGGCGAAAAGGTTTTTATTATGAATAAACCAAATCTTATCACAGATTTTCAAATATAAAGGTAACATAGAATGGTGACGTGCAATCAGCATAAGTTTATACATGTATAATACAATACCCCAAATGTCCAACATCGCTTTCGTCTGCTTTTCATGAAGAGTAACATAATTGTTTTTATTAAAATCAATCATGTTACTCTTCATGAAAAGCAGAAGACGTCTATGGATACGAATTTACCAAAGTCTATCACAGATGTTTTAATTACAAAGAATGAAAATAGGATGCCGTTATGCATTCAAAATTAGTGAATCAACGTAAAATTACTCGAAAAGTATTAAAATAATCAGGATTATTGCATTTATTGGCTAGTTACAAGGTAAAAATGGCAATCGTCGTGGTGGCCAGGAATGTGTGGTGTTTGTACAAACGTGCCACTGGGAGTCTTGAATTATTTCCCCTGATTCAGCAAAACTATGAAATCGATCATGTTCGCCATCTAAGTTGAACAGTTGTCATACATTGCAGAATTATGTCCCATTGACCTTAATTATTTATTGCGTTACAAGGAATAGCATTTGAATTAATTTGAGAGATTGTGCCATGTTTATTTTTTTGTCCCCGCAAACGAATAGTGATTGTGTATTGGCTCTAGACTCTCTTGCACTTTGTCCACTAATTGCATTTTGTGAAGGTATTTAATCACAATTCAGTGATAAGTCTAGGTATGCAATGCTTTTGTTGCTATATATAAATGATATGTTTTGGTTGATTAGTAGCTGCAGTACGTGTATCTATAGATGGAATGCATTGAATATACCATTTATGGGATTGTTTTGCTTTTTATACATACCAATATTACATTTGCCTCCGGATCCAGTCCATCGATCGGAACAACCAGTTGAACATACTCTGCTTAGTTTGTTTTCCAAATGTTCATTTCCTTCACAATAGCAGTCATCGGAGCAATCATATCCACATTTGTTCATTGAACAACCTGTATACAGCACTTGTGTCATATAAATTTCAGTATCAAAGAATACATTGATATATTTTAGTCATATGGAAATATGTGCCAGGAGTTAACAGGAACAAACAGCCTTACAATAGAGTAGAAATACGTAGAACTGACGAAAATAACTAGATTAATCTGAATTACGATATCCATAACAAAATATTTTATTTAAATAAACTAAATTGTGTAATACTTACTTCCAAATATTTGCAGCTCACAAATGATAAAGCGGTCTTTTTCTGGTCTTCTTACTCTAAGATATCTTGTTGTAACGCTAAGGGGAACTTGTGTCGTAGGTTTGTTGTTTGGTGAATCATCGTAGACTTTTATCCATGAGCCAACCTCACTGGTATTGGATACCTCAATAACGTAGTTCTTCAATCGGTCTTCATTTTAAAATGTTAACAGAATGTTTGTTTACCTTAAAAACACTCGGAACTACAGAATGATTTATACTTTAGAATGACTGAAAACTATACTGTCTTGATTATTGTATTAGCTAATATCATATTAGTTACCATATATCTTAAAATGATTACTTCAATCTTTTGAATTTGTGAAGATTTCAAGCCGCTTAGACATGAAATATGTTCATAATAGAGAGGACAGATGATGCAATGCTATCAGAATGGGGTTCAATAAATTAACTTGACAACCTCTCACTTGTGTTAGGATAACTATAAATCTCAGAACACATTGGTCACTCAGTTTTCATGATTTATTGCAACTGCTTGCCTTTAGATAGGCCAACTAATAAAACACAGCATAATAAAAGATACACCTATGGACATGAATCGTAAACAGTATTACGCAATAGGCCAAATATGATTCGTGTGTGTCTTATCAATGACCCAATTCAATGCAAAATAATTTAAAACAAATAAAATTTTCAACTATTTTAGATACATCATTTGTTTATCATATCATGCCGTGCCAGATCGCGCCAGCTTTAACTACACTCACTTATACATATTGCTTTCCATTATGCACATTATTTAAGAAAGAATATTAAGTTATATCATACTTACCGTTGTTATATTTGGTAGAATGTACACTTGTGACATAAATATGTTGATCAAGATCAACACTAATCCAATTATTTGTGATGTTATCAGATACAAAACAATTACCCCAATCACTGTTCGTTAAATTGCCATCAGTAGCACTTTTGGGGCCATGGTTATTTTCACTATGTCTAGAACTTACGTTTACTTGCCTTGCATATGCCATATTTCTTCCTAAAACGAAATACATTGACTGCAAGAAGGTATGTTGATATCTATTTCCCATTTATCCTGTCGTTTCCTGTTTTCAAACCGACAAAATCCTTCGACTGGTGAAGGAATGCATGTTAAGAATTTCCATAACATCAGGAGTTTACAGAGGCGTTGTCATAAGGCGGTTATAAGGGGACATCATGCTTGATATTGAAACCAGCAGTTACCCGCAAAAATTGGAATGTACTATCAAGCACCATCCTATGAATTGTTACATTATTGCCCCGCTGTCTTCCATCCATTTCCATTGTTTCGACGTTTAGTGTCCGAAGACAAATATTTTTATCATTTAATAATAAAATTGAACAAAATTTACAAGAGCTTTAATGAATACATAACATAAAAATAGCATTTAATATTAATAGTGGTACGAACAAAATTTGTAGTAGTGTATACTACAGATCAAAGGTCAAAACATGTTGCTGTCATGAGTATGAACAACTATAACTACTTGTACTATGTTAATATTTACATGTACTAAACCATACAATTGTCTTTGTTTAATCCAGATAATAATATCCACACACTACAACTCTATAAAACTATGAATTAAATGTATAACTTATAATTAGACAAAATACATAAACATGCGTACAATGCATACCTCCATTTATCCTTACATCACATAAAACAAGCTGAGTCTTTACTTTATTAAGTTTGATCCTAATTTGGTTGCCAACAATGGGTTCTTTACAAACTACGTGAATATATGCTGATTCAGTTGATGACTTTGTTGTTCGGTAACATATGTTACTATACTGTGGTACATAGTTATTATCTTTCTTTTTATTTGATGGAACATATTCCACGGTTACAGTGAAACTTGAAAGATAATCTGAAATATGAACACACTTACGACTTACTTAATGGTAAATTCACAGTTCATTCTTTTTGTTACATGTACCCTAAACAAGATATTACTATATGGTTTATTCTACCAATAGATCATGGCACATTTCTATTGACTACAATTGCTACAAGCCACAATAAAACGTGACTTTTTCAATCTCTGGAGAGCCTCACAAAATTACAATACGCCAATCTGAATGTATGAAATATCAATTTGGTTAAGCTGTACTATATATTGCGTTGAAATTGCACTTTTTTATCTACGTAACACAATTTACATAAGGAGAATAGTTTTTGTATAGCTACAGCACATATTGAACAATCTTAAATATTCTGTCATTCATGAAGTGCTCTTGAACAAGTGTATTTACATTACATTTAGTTTACATTTACATTACAATCAATGTTACCGTGTCATAGCACTACACATGTCTTAATAGGGTATTTACTAGTTTCTACAGGAATACTGAGGAACTGGTAAGCTGCTTTCATCCAGATAAAAAACGGAGCTAGCTAAGATAAGCAGAATAATAAAACTACTCTTCAACGTAATTCAAAGATAATTTAAACTGTTTTCATAAAATTGCTTTGAAAAATTCTATAGTGGTGTTGAGTTAGGCAATACATGAGAATTGGTTCACTGTAGTACACATATTGTAGCTATCATATTACTGATGCATACATATAACTCAATACAAACAATATTTTGCAAAATCGTTTACCTATTTTCAAATACATAAACTATAACTTTTAATTGTGTTATACGGAATAATAAGTCATACCCTTGCCATCATCGTTACTAAGTATAGTAAGTTCATGTATAGTTTCATTCCGAGGTAACCAAACTCTCCACCAAGGTTCCTCGGTAATTTTACTGGCATTGTTTGTGTAGCTGCAAGTTGACGTGCTACCATCATTTCCAAGTATTGAATACTTGACGGGAGAGATATTGCTGTTGTGTCGAGTAAATTCTTTATAGCCGGAATCACCTGATGCCAATAGCATAAAGAAAAATGTGTTCAGATGTGAAAGACTGGATTTATAATCCAGTACCGATATTTTTTCTGTACGTCTATTTATGCATTAAAGGTATAAGTATTTCATAAAATTTAATCATTTATCAACAATTGTAAGATAATAAACATGGACTTACGGAATTGACAACCTGGTCCAAACCATTTGGGTTCACAGCCATTTGTACAATTACCAGTTTTAACGTCACACACAGCTCCATCAACACAGTGACACATGTATTGACACTCAGGACCAAATGTATTTATACCGGCTCTTTTATCACATGCGTCTGGAATAAATTCATTATGATTACGTTACTCGAGTTAACAAGTCTTTCAGTCTGATATTAGAGTATTGGGTTTTTTGGAACTCTGAAGTCAATGTGTCCTTCCGATAGTATTAATGCCAACAGATTCTGGGCAGTCACATGAACAATAGAAAGCAAAATATTAAGAGTCAAAATGCCTTCAAATGGTAATTAATAAATGCTCAAAATTAAATAATACCTGAAGCAAAAATATTTTTTATCAATTTGCAATAAAACTTCAGGACTGTTCGTTGTCATTTTATCACAAAAATGTTTTGTAGTATTCTGCTAGTCCTGGGATAGTCTGAAAACTTTAAATTGCCCTACGCTTGCCCTACACTGTTTACAGTTTTTAAGCACTATCCTGTTAAAATGTTTTACCGACTTCCGAAAATGGTATAGCACTCTGCAAAACTGTGGAATGTTACAGTGTGCTTTTCGACAACGTATTTAGTAGTATTTGTATAGTTATGAATCATGTTCAGTTCGGTATTAAATTGATCTTCAATTTATATATCGAACAACATATTAACCATATTGGTAAGAACATGACTGACATAAGAAGCTTAGGCATGTAAAAAAGTCTACCCCATAAATTCGAAGGATGTCAGCGCCAAAATGTAGGAAACATCATTTGGAAAACAGTTACGTTAACTTATTAGTTTCCTTATTTTTATACATGTATTAATTTCCGAATATTTGAAACTGTATAAAATGAGTACAAAGTTGAATAATGATACAAAGTCAAAGCTGTGAACAAAGGCCAGCCTTGGGAAAGACAAAATGTGGCTTTTATTGACAGGTGACCTATATTTATAAGTCAGTTTTTCAAATTATCAGTGAGGTTTTTTCAAAGAATAGCCTTTATTCACAAAATGGTCTTTATGCACAGGTGACCGCTAATACAGGTTTTACCATAATTTGAATTTGATTTACCAGTGATAATTATTATACATACAATATGTTTTGTATTCAATCACTGCACTAACAGGTTTTGCAGAGATAATTTCTTGTCTTCTTGTCATGTCTGATAGATACACCTTGTCTCTCTATATTGATATGTTGATGTGTAAGATGTATTGGTATTGTATTACGGTGGTTTGCATTGTGTCTAGCATTGTTCTATATCTTCTTTAAATTCAATTTGTATAGCAATATGCATCTGTAATGAATAAATGTCCGGTCCGCCTAACTTGTTTATGTGCCAAATTTCGTGTTTAACGCAAATTTTTTCCAGCCTTGTCTTAGTGATGAAGTGTCAGCTGGGGGAGTGTGTTTTATGGTGTTTGCACCTGGTTATCATTCACCCATTATCCTGACTAAAACATGTAATTAATACTCATACCATGCTATATTTGGCATTTCTAATTCAGTAGCGTTGCTTTGCTACATGACAATGATCTTACTTCAAAGTAAATCGCACATAATACGATGAGTTTCAAGTTTATATGGCAGCATGGCTTTCTTGATTGCTTATATGAGTTATCACAGAACCATTTGCCAATGTACAGTTACCGTTAACTAATGAGAAATCAAGGAGCTCATAATGATTGTTGTCAGAATGTGTGATAATTACCATAATGGAATGAATTTCAATGCGACAGCAACATCCTCAATTATTGTAGTGTTTTCTGTTAAGATATGTTGCAACGCTTATACTTCAACTCCAACACAGAGATGGTTTTTATATAAGTTTATTACTCCGTGACTGTTTATTCAATGATCTAAACTACTATCAAAGAGGCCACTATACCTACAGGTAACTGATAAGCCAAGTGACTCAATACTCCACAATAATATAAAGTTTAAAAAAGGACCAAGAAACCATTTACTCGCCAATTAGATGCCAATGCCACATCAAAATACATCGTCACATTTGAATAAAGGAACGTTATCCCCAGTGACAAAATTATTAATGCAAAAAAGCTAGATAAACGTCGTAATCGATAAATATTCATGGCGGCCAGTGTAGTTTATCAAATTTACGAATTTTTGAAAGCATGACTTTTAATCAATGAGATTTAATTTTTGGTATGAGTCACACGGAATATGTAATACAATGTCAATAAAGATGTTTGTCATAGGAAATGTTAGTGAGATGACTTCAAGCAAACAAAGTAATTCTAAGTCAGACAGAGTTTTATATATTAATCAGTTGTTGGATATATTCACATCGGTCTACCTAACTGCATAAACTGTTCTGGTGAAAACATACGCGTTATAAAGATGAATTATATTCCATTTTACTAAAAAATTCATTTGTACATCATCATCCAAAACAATAGCAAATAATGTTAGAAAATAATGTAAACATACCTGTAAAGTGAAACAGAATCAAATATAAAATATAACAAACTCCGTGAAGCATAATTGTCATTGACCAAATACATTCAGATCAACTGTTCTGCAAAAATATTATTATGGACATTTTCAAAAAGGAAGTGACCATTACAATTTGTTGAACGCTAAATTGAATAAAATACCTGACATACACATAAAATGCGGAAGAAAAATGTGTGTTCACTGACTTTTTGTGAACTAGTAATATAAACACAATGCAAATGGAAGATAAATTACATGTTTGAAACGAGATGATGAATCAATGCGCTTTACGATTAGGATTTTAATTTGATTTTAAGTACACTAACACTAAACTTGTGAAAAGGACTAATCCAACCCAAAGTGCATTCCGAGGGCCGATTACATTATTCTACACATTATTCTATTCGTTTAATCTAATCTGAAAATACTTTTTATAGTCTGTTTTATACGATTTAGATAATTGAATTGCTCATTGAAATACAGTGTGCCTATTGGTTGTTTTGTTTTTAAACCACTGTCAACTAAAACACGTTTTGATGCGTTAATTTAGCCAAAATTCAAAGAACGGGAATAAATGTGGTTGATTATGGCATACACTCGTCTCCAGGTACCATTGGTATCATTCATTTTCGTTTGACTAAATTTCCAGGGTTTTACTACTATGGCTATTTTGTGGATTTTGATTTTTTTTAGTTTCCTTATTGTTTTCTGTCATTTTTACAACAAAATAACCTGTTTTTGAAATAAAAATACATGTAAATTGACCATCATATGCCAAAAGGGAGTCCCATCAGCCGATCCACGAAATCTACGAAATTAAATCCCCCTGGAAAATTATTGAAACTATAGTAACCCAAAACGACTGCAGATATATTAGCGGAAGCGTTGTCATGCAGGAGTTTCAGATCTGAAGAACAATCCTTGGGCGGGACACTTTATAACTGTTTAACAACAGCAGGCAATAAAGACTTGAAACACCAAAACATACCAATTAAATCGAAAACTATCGTTATAGACATCCAGTAAATAAGGCTGTAGAGAACAGGAGATAAATATTGTTCAATTAATTACGTCTAACAGATAACAACATGCTTTCATAGAATATAAATGAAGACTACCGGCCCATACACACAATGTATACATAGCTATAGTAATACATGTACAACATCACACACTTTGCACAAGAAGGTATTATATTACAAGTTTTATGTGCAGATGAGTACAAATGCGGTACACAAATAAGGCGATGAAATACAATGTTTTTTCCCAGCGTAAAATGACGTAAATTGATGGTGTCGCAACGTCAGCGGAATGCCAACGTAAGGGCGGCACGCTTTCAATCCAGCGGCACGTAGCCTATTCCTAACCGTCCTGTCGCAAACTCTTGTGCCAGTAGCATTCCTCAGCAAACGACCTAACTTTCAACTAGAAAGAAATAAATTGCGTTGAGATGACGTCCTGAGAAAACGATCTTCCCGTGGCGTGGTTTTACGAGGTCTGTCTGATCTGGGTCATTGTGCGACGTTCCCATTTTGCTGAAATCTTTTCAGCAATCGACCTATTGTCGATTCGTGGCAATGGAAATGTCGAGCAACGTCTCTTGTCGATATGCCAGCGGTAAGCATGCTGATGACTCTCTCACGTTGCTCAAACATCATTCCAGGCCGACGTCCCATCATTGATTTTCAAAGATTATTTTCCAGTTTATGTGATTACGATAAGAAAACTCTCGAACTGTGTACTTTGTGACCTGCGGAGGATCATCCGATTTGCAGTGCACATACTTCCAGTTTAGTTTTGTAAATGAAGATCTACATCATTAAAAAGCAAATAAGAAAATTTGTGCTTTGTTAAAATGAATGCATATTGACATAAATTCAGGCTTATATGAACCTATTTATATGACAATAATTGGATACGACAATTGAGGTAGCGTATCTGGCTTATTAGTGATATCATGTTTCACCAATTTGTAATTTTAAAATGTAAACTATGATTTCATACATGAATAAACCCACAATACAATTTACACATACATGTATTTGAACAACGATAATTACTCTGTATATAAAGATAAATTACAACAATTAGTCTAACAATACAATCATAACAATCATTTTATCATGCGGATTTTTGATAACGCCTTCCTTTCATTAGATTTAACTTATTTAACATAAAAGAAATTATGGAATAACGTAATCTAAAATAATGTGCATGTCCGATGTTCATAAGCAGCTACGTCATTTCTACACTTTCCTTGTTCGGTGTAGTTTTCACTATAATACCAAAGATGTACAGATTTATTCAAACCAAAGGGTACGTTGAAATAAAACAAGTTTATTAATTATATCAATCAAACATCGGAACAATGATATTTACTGTAATATACTGGAAATTTAAATACAAATGTATACTGTAGTTCTATAAATTGCGTTAATATGTATTGAAAATATAATTGATATTTTCCATTAAACAAGTATCAATTTAACAACTTAGGTCGTTATTATGCAAGCGATAATAAGTTATGTATCGGTTGATGCTAATGTGTACCTTACGGAGCCCTTACACCGTCCCATAGAGTGATGTCGATAGAAAAGTACAGATTTTATCGCAATAAAACGCTATTTTTGCGCGTTCGGTTAGATTTTTTGTTGCATGATGATAGTATAATATTTAATTTTTGGGTATAACTTATCACATATTTTGTTATTTTTTTACGTAATAAGTATTACCTTAAGGTAATTTCTTACTTCAGACCTGGTACATTTGAAAAAAGAAATAGAACTATATTTTTACTCGAAAGTCCGAAAAGAACATTTAATGTAATACACTTAGTTGAATAAAATGCTACATTTAAACAAATACATAACAAAAATGTGCCTTTTGTCCCAGGTGAGTTTTCGTGTATTTCTTACATCCTAGACAAACTCATGAAATGAATTAGTATCGGATGGTAGAGTACATTTGAGATTAAAGTAACCAATCCCCTTCCGGACTATCAATTGTGCTTATGTCTACATTTCAGAATAATTATATCTTGCTTAGAATCGTAAGTCATATAATGCAATGAATTGTACATATACTATAAAATGAAAGGTAATGAACTCCGTTGGACAATAATAAAGTAAATCAACCCTATGCAAACCGTTCGTCCTGGACTAAAACATCACAAAAATGGATATTTTCAAAGGAGATGAAGAATAGTTGTATATAACTTGTTTACCTCTAAATTGCATAAAAGCTCCAAAGCAAAATTACAAAAAATACGGAAGAAAAACATGTGTCCACCGACTCTTTGAAACCAAGGTATAAAAATGCAATAAACACGGAAAATTGATATATTTTAGGATTGTTTTATTGAGTTAATAAAATAATACCTTTTATAGATAAGAATTACTGGAATGTTTATTCCTCAATGCACTGTATAAGTACTTATTTTGCCGGGGTTTTTATTTTGGCTATATTGGCGGTCAGGGTCAGTGGGGCCAATTCAAAATACAGCCAATTCATAGCACCGCCATTTTAGAATATCGCCATGATTATTTGAGATAAAGATAGACAACTCATGGTAAACTAGCTCCTAATGTGTCTGATAATGAATATGATATATATATACTGTAGGGCGCTGAAAAAACGAAAATTTGTAGGTCCAGACCGAATTTCAAGTTCACGGACCGATTTCAGTAGTTAGAATTGGTTAAAAAATCGGTCTATAAACGTTCTATAAATACTTTTAAATGTAGTATTGTTTCGGTATAGTCAAAGGCGGTGAATTGTTTTAGAAGTCGTAACAGAAAACAGTATCAAAGAAAATTTAGTAACATCAAAAGTAAGCTCACATTAATAGCTCCTTTGATTAGCGGTCATGTGACTAAGAAATACATCATCCATTACATTTGTGTGATACGTCATCGTTGATGACATCGAAGTATTAAATAAATGTGGATTGATATTTTAATTGTGTCTAGAAAAATCTTGTAAATTGGTAAATGGGACTTTGTTTGATATTAGCTATTTCAAACAAGTACTACTGAAATAGTATCTGGTTAAAATTTTGATTCCGTTTTTGTTTCGGTTTTACTGTTTAGTGTAATGGAACTATGAAAACTATTTCAAAATGTAGAATTCAAACTTATGTGATATACTGTACATATTACGTAGACTGAATATACTAGATGAATCATTATAAATATGATATATTTCTTCATTTGTTATCGTCAATTCATGAGTCCAAGTTATTGTCTGCGAGAGTTTAAATTTAGCGTTCTGAGAGCGTTTGCGCATATTTACGAACCTGTCAATTCAAAGCACGTTAAAAACGCTAACATTTGACACCGCAGATATAATGCGCTATACATTATTTGAACCTTCTTAAATGCAGTTCATGATGTAAAAAGAAAACTTGATATTGGAGTATTGTAATCATCAAGTTGAAACATTGAAGTGGTATTTAAGTAATGCTTTATTTTGAACAGAACATTATCAGTACAACACTGTACAAAATCCACAAACAAATTTACATATACATACTTTATAAATATAAATATAAAACATCATGAATACACATATACAATCATTTCATGTATTTAATTTTCGATAGACAACTAAAGAACATGTTAAACCTAAAATATCGTACCAACAGGAACGATAGCATGTTGTCATTTGTCAAGCTACATGGAGAACTGCTCATGACAGACTAGTTGTCAGTAGAGAAATACACAGAAGACAATGTTCACAAAGCAGGATAAATGAAACTCTACTGAAACTGTATTTTTTTTCAAATACCAGGCACTATTATTGTCGATATTAGTATTTCAATGGAAAATGTATATAGGTAGCAAACGTATGAACTGTGGAACCAAAATATATCAATAATGTTAACGAATTGAATAAATATTGTCAGTCTCTCTGCAAAAATAAGTGATCTTTTACATTGTTGTATGCTGCTGAACAGAAATGCGGCTTGGTTTAGGTGACGTTCGAACTTCATTTGTGTGATAGATAAGAAGAGACAAGGGAACATAAAGTTTCCTGGGGGGTACCGCGTTGAAACGGACTATAGCCAAGCTACAGGGGTTTCAACTATTTTTTAGGGACCAACGGCACATCTATTTGTATGAGGATAATCCTCAGATGCCAAATTTATAGCGTAACACGTTATTGCACACGTACAAATACGCAGAATACATAATAAGTCCATACATTTTATGAGAATTATGTCACATATTACACATGCACATACATGTACTTTACATACACAATGTTATATTTTTGAAGAGGATGCATCATATGCTAAATGGAGCTGATGGTAAATTTGATAAAGCACTTGAAGTTATACTGCCGTTTTAACCCAGTAATAACCATACATGCCAATGATGCTTAATATCTCTACTTCCTCTGATTCAATTGCCGCTCATTTAACAAACATACCATTAGGCATTTCATAATAGGACGCACACAACAAAATAAATTGTTGGTGAAATAAGCCCTTTTATTGTACAATTCTGTCGTATGTGTGTTCTATGTTGTCGAAACCACCTACAAATAAAGATAAACATGTCGTTAATATCAAAACCTTCCCCTCATGTCACCACTGTAATACATATAAATTTTACAAGTTACACCAAATACACCAAATACATTCGTCGCTGTTTATATATCAGATAGTTCAATGTATTTTTAGTGATGGGCAGACATTCGACAATAACGGAAAAGTCACCTGGGTTGCAAGCAAATTAGCAACTGCCTATTACTCATTACACCTACCGACTTATTATATGTTTAATTTTCAGTGATTTAATCCTGTTTTAATATACTTGTCATTTTGTAACTCGCGTTTGCTAATTATATCTAGGGAAACAACGCTTTACTAATTTCCAGCTGAGACAAATCATGTTCGGTCAAACTACAAATTATGGATAATCTCCCTTCATGGTACAAACATATTACTATCCAGACGACTTATTTTTAGCGGCTATGTAGTGGCAGCAGTGCCAATTGACCCACTGGATAAGACAATCGGTGAAAGCAGTTTACTGTATGGCCAAGATCAAGTTTGTATTAACGTCAGTAACATAAAAAACTAATATTTATGACAACAGTTAAAAATACTTTCTTTTCGGAAATACAAGCTCAATCGACACAGCGTAATTTTACACTAAATTTACGTTGTCTTACACTATTGGTGCTTTAAAATACCTGGTTTTGTAGAGCAACCTTCGTAAACTCCGAATTCTTGTAATTGGGCAGTTTGTTCATTATGCTCAGACCTGTAGAGAGTCAATACATCGGATGTATAATATACGAATGTACAGAATAATGTCGAGAGCGTATATATGCACACGAATATATCAACAAATATTACTGTCCCCACATTCTTCTACTGGCATTATATCATCACAGTCATTTTTGCGTTTTTGTTTCATACTATTTTTCTTTTGATTTTAAAATAAGCAACAGAAATAACTAATCATAAAATAAAAAATACACAGTCTATTGTATTTTTAATGTAATCATTATCGTTTTTATGAATTGCTATGATTTTGTAATTGAATTCAATTCACTTGTTTTCAAGTATAGTGTATGCCTTGCCTTGTAGAAAAATTCAGTTCATTAGTTAAGGTAATAGTATTGATTCTGATACGTCATTGTGATACACACGGCTTCTCGGAATGAAATTAGCAACGATTAACTTTGAAATTTAATGCCAGTCTTTGCCGTAATCCACCAACCCAACCTAAAGCCCTGGGCTAGTAAAGTTCTATTCGGAGCAATGAATTTTCTCAAAACTGTGTATTCGGGCTATTGGTAAATTGTTTATTGTCAATATCTCGCTTCTAGTTTGGGTTAGTGCTTTAAAACAGTTCAAACGATGAAATGCAATTGGTAAGATTAGGTTATTGATAAGTAATATCCATGCTGTAACTAAGTTGTGACGTATCTGTTAATTATTAAAAGTGTAATAGATATTACATACAACTAAAGATAATTTGAAATAAACGAGCATACACTAACTGCAAATAGAACGATATAGATCGTGTAGTTTACTTTACCAATAATTATATCCGTAAACTTCCACCATTACTTCTTACCTCAATCGTTTTCTCTGCCAGACTATTACAGCAACCACAACAATTGCTGTTACAACCACAAAAGAAACCGCCCCACCTATAGCCGCTAATGGAAAATCAGTTGCTGTTTGGGAGTCTTTAAATAGACAAAACAGTTTATCAGCAATGTTACCCTAATAAATTAGTACAGGTATACACATTTAATGCATTGTTGATTTAATATTTTAAAAATGATATTTCACAAATGATATGGTTTACCCTTGCCAGGGACATCAAGTTTCCTGAATTGGATAATCCCTAAAGTAGAATATAGGGTTGGTAAATTGGTAACAGTAATATGACACAAATACAAAAATATTATATTTTTAATTGCAAAATGCGTGACGACATTGTCACGGATAAAACTGCGCAACGGAGACCTATACGTAGTTATGAAAGAAAAACAATGTACGTTTTTGTGACGACAGATAATAAAATAACACTACTATGAATAAGAAAGAAGGTGGTAATACGCAACACTGTATCGCTTACATACCACTATCATAATTACATACGGGTGTTATGTCATATGTTCATAAAAAGGTTTTGATTTTACCATTTAATTGATACTAAATGGCAATTTATTGGAATAGTCTTATAAATTTGATACCAACATATTATTAGTCCATAAAGTGATCAAGCGCTTTCAGCTATACGATATCTTCTACATTCAATGTATAAACAATCTGTGTCTCCTCATGGACTGGTAGAGTAAAGCATTCCACTCATGGTAAAATAAACATGGACTCCTAATTTCTAACGCTTTACAATTATTCTAGAATATTAATTGCAAACGCTTAACAATTATTCTAGAATATTAATTTCTAACGCTTTACAATTATTCTAGAATATTAACTTCTAACGCTTTACAATTACTTTAGATATTAAGAGAATAATTTATCTGTTATTTATCCATTACAATCAATGACATACATATTTTAATCAATACCCATACAGCCAATATCATTTCTCATGCATTTAATGTCTTCAAAGCATAAACGTACGCCTTCTCACAACATCCCACGTCTATTTTAGATGTTACTCACTTCTATCGGAACAGTCTATTTCACTTTAAAAGAATAACATCGATAATACGAATGATGACCGATTAACAAATTATATTTAACTACGAAGCCACCAAATGTGAATACCGACCATATGAATGATGCATTCTTTACGATATGTCTATACACCTTTGTAATATTGGATGTTTTAAGATGGTCTTTATCAGATCTTAAATTTTAAGGTTATAGTGGCGATTAAAAAGAAATCTTGAATTAACATATTTTATGAATGCCACTTCCAATTCATTATAAAATTTGAGAAACATGTCTTGAAATGCATGGGAAAACTTCAACCTGAAAGAAAGTATTATCTTTAAGATTCTTTCTGGAGACCACATGTGGTTTTGTGTATGTGGTAACTGTAATGAACCTACAATAATTTAATACTAGATTAATGGAGCTAATAGAATAATAACATTCCCCAAAGTATCCATTAACTTTAGTTATATAGACTGTAATAAATTTAATATGAAAAAAAAATCTAAGAAAATCTCACATATATATATGGCACATGTACCAGTGACATTGTCACATATACTTGCACAGTGAACATCACGCGTTCTATTTCAATGGATTCCATATGTTCTATTATCACATTCTTAAATGTAATATTTTCATTACTTTGTCAAAATTGATTGGTTTCAGCATAATGTTTATTTACCTGATTTACAATCATGTGCACAGATCAAGAGGCAAATACTTGTCAATTAAGTGATTTCTTGAAATGCGTGTATAGGATTAGTCGTAGACGTTTTGTACTTATAGTATTGTAGACACGGATACGCTCTCGCGTCCTCTATGTTATTAAAATAATGGTGAGAGTACATGACATTTTTATATCTCATATGTTTAAAAATACGTGTTGGTTGTTCGTTTTGTAATATAATTTAAAGCTTCGGTTTTAACATAAGATGTTCTCAATCGATGCTCAAAGGGAAGTTATTTAATTCTTGTGATAAATCCATCACTTATTGGGTTTGTGACTGTAGGACATTTTAACAATTTAGAAGAAATAATTGATGGTTCCAATGATCATATGCAATCATGTTCACCATCTACATAATGATTAGTGGTCTATACCCAACATCAAAACCGGATGGACAATGCAATCACAACTTCATGTATTACAATGTTCCATATAAACACGATCATGAACAATGAAATAAGTATAAGCATTACAAAACATTTGATTAGATGTTATAGTATGAATATTTGTCAAATGCAAGTGATTTAACACTAGTACTTGTATGGTGGAATCTCGAAATAAAAGGATAGAAAATACATGACCTATATATAACAAGTAACATTGTAGAAAAACTCTCTAACATAGTTATACCTTGATTGCACGTATCCCCTTGCCAACCACTTAAACACCCCTTCGTACAGGCACCATCAACATGATTACACAGGCGACCGTCACAATGTTTACTACACGTCTCTATACAGTTGTTACCATAGAAACCACTTGAACAAACTGCGCGAGGAGATATTATATCGGACGTGAAAGTTATAACCGACAGTACATCTACATGTAGTACAAGGAGATATATCTTGGAAACAAATTACTCGTATTTGTCATATTTCACTTTCTAATCCCGTTATTCCACGTGTTTGTTTGTCAACGTCGTTAATGTTATAGTTATATGAATATATGTAACTGGAGGTAACCGTAACTACTGTCGGAAGTAACTGGATTCACCTATGATAATAACTCTGGTATGCATTCCCAGTTGATGACCTACAAACCATGTATATTATATCCATGCTTGTCTTACACCAAATATCACTCTGAATAAAGGCCAGTCACATGTGTACAATAGGAAAGCCAGGACCTCGTCACCTCGTTACTGTTATTATTGTGATTAATGTATTTAAATAGATCTGAACAGGATAAAACCAGGAACAATAATAAATGCATATATATCATAAAAATAAGACCGAGTAAAGTGCACATCGATTTTCAATTTTCAAAACGTTCGATCTATTCGTCGGAGAAAGCAGGTTAGGTGATATAGGATTTCAGAACAAGTAAGGGGAATCAGAGGGATGCGGGTTTAGGGGGCGGATCAGCATTTGCAGTAAATTCAGAAACGAAAATCTGACAGGCAAACATTCAGAATAATGTTTGGGTGTCTGTACAACTTCATGTAAGGATCCAATCAATCTACGAGCAGATTTAGAAAAATTTAATCGGACGTCCACATCTGCATAAACTAAAGAACGAAATAAAAATCACTACGAGAGAGTAAAACCTAGGTGAAATCAGCTACCGTAAAGTAAGGTAAGGTAATATACTTTAGAATTACGGCGGTAAAATCTTTACGTCTTACAATATTTATATATGAATGAAGGAATGATTTCATTTTAATATTGTTTGCACACTTTTCATTGTTTGTTGTTATGAAAGAAGTATATCAATCGCAAACCATACCTTCACTACAGAGCGAGCCCTCATAACCAGCAGAACAACCAATTTCACAGGTTCCGTCCGTTTTATTACATGTCCCATTTAAACAAGCTCCACATGTCACGTTACATTTATATCCCCATGTCCCATTTTCACACTCTGCAATACATTGGGTTTTTTGCGATATGACACCCACAGCTGTTGAATGATAACAAGACACATACCTCACAAGTACATACTTTTAATTAATCATAGGCCCAGTTTCACGTGTGCGGTAACTTTCATTAACCTGATTGATAAAACAGTTACAAACCAAAGCCTTAAGACTACAATATCTATAAAATAATGTAGCTGGTAGAATATTAAAGTTCCCTATAATAAACCCCTAAAACTAAAGTTATACAGAATATGGCAAATAATGAAAATAATGAAAGAACACCTTCTAAGCACATAGCTCCCATCCATCCAGGATCACACTTGGCACATGTACCATTGACATTATCACACGTACTTTCGCAGTGAACTCCACAAGTGTTGTTGCATTGGATTCCATATGTCCCATCATCACATTCTTAAATTTAATTAAATACTTTGCCGAAATTGTTGGTAACAACACTGCTGTGTATTACCTGCTTTACATATACATATATTATATCATATTTCATAACTCGTCATCTATATGCCATTTAATGATGGTAACAAATGTATGAATATATTTTGTCGATATCAAAAGGTAATTGGAATACGTAATGTATGCATCACTGAGATGGATTTTTTGGGAAAGATCCTTTCACAATACTAAAAGTTGAATTATTTAAACATTTGGTAAATCCGACATTTAATCATTTGAACGACCAATAATTTTGCGACATGAAAACAATAATTGATGATCATATATTAAAGTATGTACCTTCAATACAATGAGTAGTGTCCTTAAATCCAACTTCACAACCGGACGCACACTCACCATCAAATCTATCACATGTACCGTTCAAGCATTTTCCACAAGTAGCATTACAGTTGTAACCCCAACTTCCATTTTCACATTCTGTTGTACATGTATACGTTGTGAAATTTACATAGTGTAATCATTACCTTACATGAACAGCAATTTTACACGAACATGAACAATGTGACAAGTATAAGTATTGTAAAACATTTCATAAGATGATTTAATGTGGCCAGGGTGTTTGTACAACTTTATGTAAGGATTTAATCAATCTACGAGAAGATTTGGTCCAATTTAATGGGATGTCCACATCTACACAAACTAAAGGACGAGCAAGAGCGAATCCTCAAAACCAGCTGAACAACCAATTACACATGTTCCGTCAATTTTATTAAATGTCTCATTTAAACAAGCTCCACATATTACATTACACTCATATCCCCATGTCCCATTTTCACACTTTGCAATACGTGTGCAATACATTGGGTTTTGTGCGAAATATGACACCCACAGATTTTGAATGATAACAAGTCACCTCACAAGCACTTACTTCTAATTAATCATAGGCTTGGTTTCGCGTGTGTAGTAAATTTCGTTAACCTAATTGGTAAAACAGATGGAAGCAAAAGCCTTAAGACTACAATACTTACCAAACAATGTGACTGGTAGAATATTAAAATTCCCCAACATAAAATCCTAATTTTAGTGATGTAGAGTATGGTAAAAAAATGAAAAAAAGAAAGGTCACCTTCTAAGCACATATCTCCCATCCATCCAGGATCACACTTGGCACATGTACCATTGACATTGCTACACGTACTTTCGCAGTGAACACCACACGTTCTGTTGCATTGACTTCCATATGTTCCATCATCACATTCTTAAATGTAATCAAGTGACAACTTCGCCGAAATTATTTGGTAACAACACCGCCGTGTATTACCTGTTTTCCGTATACGTATTAAATCATATTTCATAATTTATAATCTGTACACCATTTAATGATGCTTTCGAATGCATGAATACCTTTTGTCGATACCTATTGACGAATATGGTATTGTAACCACCATCCGTGAAATTTAAAGGTGATCGGAATATATAAAACAAGTATCACTGAGATTTATTCACTGGAAAAGATGCTTTCACAATTGTAAACGTTGAATTACTAAAGCGCTTACACGACCAACATTTTTTAAAAATATTTAGAAAAAACAATTGCCAGTTCAGATGATCATATGTTAAAGTATGTACCTTCAATACAATGAGTAGTGTTCTTATATCCAACTTCACAACCGGATGCACACTCGCCATCAAATTTATCACATGTACCATTCAAGCATTTTCCACAAGTAGCATTACAATTGTACCCCCATGTTCCAATTTCACATTCTGTTACACACAATATCATTTAAGTTGTGAAATTTGTATAGTGCAAACATCACTTCGCGTGTATGGCAATTTTCTACATATACATAAACATGAGCAATGAGATAAGTATTAGTACAGCAAAACATTTGATAAGAGGTTTTAATGTGGCCTTATTTAAAATACAATTATCTTAACAATGGAACGTGTATCGTAGAATCTCGACCTGAATGGATGAGAAGTACATGACCTACAATGTATCATTCATTGTATGTAGAAAAACTTTCTAACAAAGTTTTAACTCTATTGCACGTAAGCCCTTGCCAACCAGTTAACCCCCCATCACAATGTTTACTACACGTCTCAGTACATTCGTTACCATGGAAACCACCTGAACAAACTGCGCGAGGAAATATTATATAGGAAGAGATAGTTATCAAAGACATACATGTACATGTAGTATTAGGAGATATGATTTGGCCACAGATTGCTCTTATTTGTCATATTTCACTTTCTAATCCTGTTATTACTTTGATTTAAATTTGATTTTACTTTGTTGTACTTCGTCGTGTTTGCCTTATATATACATTTCTTATTGTGTATTTGACAATCTGCTCCGGTGGGACCTAAAAGTTCTACCCATGTATCGATTTTTGCATTTCACTTGATGTTTGTAACTTTACAATGTGATATGCATTGTTACATTTGTGCTGCTTTATCTTTTCCAACCTTCGACATAGCCAAATTGTAAAACTATTTGTATTCTGAAGTACATTTTAATTTTTAGAAAACAAACGAAATTTGACAGAACCATCAATAATGGAAACTTATTCATAAGGGAATTTCACAACAATGTAAAATCAAAGCCCATTATACCTTCAGTGCAACTGCTTGTTTCTTTGTAACCTCTTGCACAACCGGAAGCACACACTCCAGTCATTTTGTCACATACGCCATTCAAACAATTTTCACATGTACCTTCACATTTGTATCCCCATGTTCCTTTCTCACATTCTGTAATAAATATCATTTCATTTGTACAAACATGAAACTAGGGAACAGTTTATTGTCAAAATTCCATTTATCAATTCTCGCCAAATGGTTTATGTCTGTCTTAGAGTGACATAGTATTTTGTCATTCATAAATGAGAACAAAATTTTAAGGGTGTTCAATCATCTAAAAAACTACATTGACAAGGAAGATTGATTTCCACGCGTAGCTTTTGGCAATAGGAGTATATCTTATCATGAGGACGATTGCCATACCCAGGCAGGCAATGTCATATCAAAAGGTATACATGAAACTGATAATTCTGATTGATTTCGTCAAAAGTATCGTACTGAAATATTGCTTTGATGTTAAGCTTATTATAGAACAAACTGGCCAAAACACCATTTAATTATAAATAAATGCGATTACTTTGTTACCTTTTATACACTTATCAGTTTCATAGTAACCTACTTGACAACCATTCTGACATTCGCCAGTCTTGACATCACACGTCGATCCATTGCATGCTCCACAATCTGTCTCACATGTGTCACCCCAATGTTCAATGTCGCATTCTGAATAAGAATCATTTTTGCTACTCTTCTTTGGAAGGGTGAAAAGGTATTGATTATGAATAAACCGAATCTTATCACTGATTTTCAAATATAAAGGTAAAATAGAATGTTGAAGTGCAATCAGCATAAGTTTATATATTACAATCACTGCTTTTGCGGCTTAGGTTGCATTGTGAAAATAATATGAGTATTACCCCAAATGTCAAACATCGCTTTCGTCTGCTTTTCATGAAGAGTAGCATGATTGTTTTTATTAAAATCAATCATGTTACTCTTCATGAAAAGCAGAAGACGTCTATGGATATGAATTTACCAAAGTCTATCACAGATGTTTTAATTACAAAAAATGAAAATAGGATGCCGTTGTGCAGTCAAAATTAGTGAATCAACGTAAAATTACTCGAAAAGTATTAAAAATAATGAGGATTATTGCATTTATTGGCTAGTTACAAGGTAAAAATGGCAATCGTCGTGGTGGCCAGGAAAGTGTGGTGTTTGTGCAAACGTGCCACAGAGAGTCTTGAATTATTTCCCCTGATTCAGCACAACTATGAAATCGACCATTTTCGCCATCTAAGTTGAACAGTTCCCATTTAATTTTAACCAAAAATGGTCAAAACGCTTATGAGCATAATATTTTGGCTTTGATCGATCGCCAGCAAAAATGTCCCTGGCAGTCTTGTTTTAGACCCTTATTTATCAAATATTTGAAATAAGACTTTTTGCTCTCTTTGACTTGAACAGTTCCTACGCAATCTTCACCACATAAGTTCGATGCATGCATTTTGTGACAGCTTGGCACTCATTATATTGGAATCACCCTGGTTGGTTGGTTGACTGGTCGGTTGGGCGGTCTATCGGTCGTGTGGTCCCGTTGCCAAACGATATAGAAGCTTGTTGTGAATATTTCTCTTACATTTCTTATGCGAACTGTTTCAAATTTTCTATATACATTGAGGTTAGATAGTAAATTTGCACATCATTATTATTCATGACAAATTTTTGTATGCATTTTTTATGCTGAAGTTGCCATACATTGCAGAATTATGTCCCTTTGACCTTAATTATTTATTGCGTTACAAAGAATAGCATTTGAATTAATTAGAGAGATTGTGCCATGCTAATTTTTTGTCCCCGCAAACGAATAGTGATTGTGTATTGGCTCTAGACTCTCTTGCAATTTGTCCACTAATTGCATTTTGTGAAGGTATTTAATCACAATTCAGTGATAGGTGTAGGTATGTAATGCTTTTGTTGTGATACGTACTGTTACGTGTATATCTTTGTGGCTATATATAAATGATATGTTTTGGTTGATTAGTAGCTGCAGTATGTGTATCTATAGGTTAAATGCATTGAATATACCATTTATGGGATTGTTTCGCTTTTTATACATACCAATATTACATTTGCCTCCGGATCCAGTCCATCGATCGGAACAACCAGTTGAACATACTCCGCTTAGTTTGTTTTCCAAATGTTCATTTCCTTCACAATAGCAGTCATCGGAGCAATCATATCCACATTTGTTCATTGAACAACCTGTATACAGCACTTGTGTCATATAAATTTCAGTATCAAAGAATACATTGATATATTTTAGTCATATGGAAATATGTACCAGGAGTTAACAGGAACAAACATCCTTACAATAGAGTAGAAATACGTAGAACTGACGTAAATAACTAGATTAATCCGAATTACGATATCCATAACAAAATATTTTATTTAAATAAACTAAATTGTGCAATACTTACTTCCAAATATTTGCAGCTCACAAATGATAAAGCGGTCTTTTTCTGGTCTTCTTACTCTAAGATATCTTGTTGTAACGCTAAGGGAAACTTGTGTCGTAAGTTTGTTGTTTGGTGAATCGTCATAGACTTTTATCCACGAGCCAAACTCACTGGTATTGGATACTTCAATAACGTAGTTCTTCAATCGGTCTTCATTTTAAAATGTAAACAATGTTGACAAAATGTTTGTTTACCTTAAAAAACACTCGGAACTACGGAATGATTTATACTATCGAATGACTGATAACTATGCCTTACTGTCTTGATTATTCTATAAGCTAATATCATATTAGTTACCATATATCTTAAAATGATTACTTCAATATTTTGAATTTGTGAAGATTTCAAGCCGCTTCGACATGAAATATGTTCATAATAGAGAGGACAGGTGATGCATTGCTATAAGAATGGTGTTCAACAAATTAACTTGACAACCTTTTCATTGTGTTAGGATAACTATAAAACTCAGAACACATTGGTCACTCAGTTTTCATGATTTATTGCAACTGCATGCCTTTCGATAGGCCAACTAGTAAAACACAGCATTATAACAGATACACTTATGGACATGAATCGTAAACAGTATTACGCAATAGGCAAAATATGATTCATGTATGTCTTATCCATGACCCAATTCAATGCAAAAGAATTTAAAACATATCAAATTTTCAACTATTTTAGATGTATCATTTGTCTATCATATCATGCCGTGCCAGATCGCACCAGCTTTACCTACACTCACTTATGCATAATTATTGCTTTCAATTATGCACATTATTTAAGAAAGAATATTAAGTTATATCATACTTACCGTTGTTATATTTGGTAGAATTTACACTTGTGACATAAATATGTTGATCAAGATCAACACTAATCCAATTATTTGTGATGTTATCAGATACAAAACAATTACCCCAATCACTGTTCGTTAAATTGCCATCAGTAGCACTCTTGGGGCCATAGTTATTTTCACTATGTCTAGAAGTTACGTTTACATGCCTTGCATATGCCATATTTCTTCCTAAAACGAAAAACATTGACTGCAAGAAGGTATGTTGATATCTATTTCCTGTTTTCAAACCGACAAAATCCTTCGACTGGTGAAGGAATGCATGTTAAGAATTTCCATAACATCAGGAGTTTACAGAGGCGTTGTCATAAGGCGGTTATAAGGGGACATCATGCTTGATATTGAAACCAGCAGTTACCCGCAAAAATTGGAATGTACTATCAAGCACCATCCTATGAATTGTTAAATTATTGGCCCGCTGTCTTCCATCCATTTCCATAGTTTCGACGTTTAGTGGCCGAAGACAAATATTTTTATCATTTAATAATGAATTTAAACAAAATTCATAAGAGCTTTAATGAATACATAACCTAAAAATAACATTTAATACAAATAGTGATACGTATCAAATTCTTAGAAGTGTATATTAAAGATCAAAGGTCAAAACATGTTGCTGCCATGTGTATGAACAACTGTAACCATTTGTACTATGTTAATGTTTATATGTACTAAAACATAAAATTGCCTTTGGTTAATCCAGATAATAATATCCAGACACCACAACTCTCTAAAACTATGAATTAA
Organism: Lutraria rhynchaena; assembly: GCA_008271625.1. Lineage (NCBI taxonomy): Eukaryota > Metazoa > Mollusca > Bivalvia > Venerida > Mactridae > Lutraria > Lutraria rhynchaena. Next base: position 71,228 of record VIBL01000352.1, read on the forward strand.
ATGTGTAACATATAATTAGACCAAATACATAGACATGCGTACAATGCATACCTCCATTTATCCTTACATCACATAACACAAGCTGTGTCTTTACTTTATTAAGTTTGATCCTAATTTGGTTGCCAACAATGGGTTCTTTACAAACTACGTGAATATATGCTGATTCAGTTGATGACTTTGTTGTTCGGTAACATATGTTACTATACTGTGGTACATAGTTATTATCTTTCTTTTTATTTGATGGAACATATTCCACGGTTACAGTGAAACTTGAAAGATAATCTGAAATATGAACACACTTACGACTTACTTAATGGTAAATTCACAGTTCATTCTTTTTGTTACATGTACCCTAAACAAGATATTACTATATGGTTTATTCTACCAATAGATCATGGCACATTTCTATTGACTACAATTGCTACAAGCCACAATAAAACGTGACTTTTTCAATCTCTGGAGAGCCTCACAAAATTACAATACGCCAATCTGAATGTATGAAATATCAATTTGGTTAAGCTGTACTATATATTGCGTTGAAATTGCACTTTTATATCTACGTAACACAATTTACATAAGGAGAATAGTTTTTGTATAGCTACAGCACATATTGAACAATCTTAAATATTCTGTCATTCATGAAGTGCTCTTGAACAAGTGTATTTACATTACATTTAGTTTACATTTACATTACAATCAATGTTACCGTGTCATAGCACTACACATGTCTTAATAGGGTATTTACTAGTTTCTACAGGAATACTGAGGAACTGGTAAGCTGCTTTCATCCAGATAAAAAACGGAGCTAGCTAAGATAAGCAGAATAATAAAACTACTCTTCAACGTAATTCAAAGATAATTTAAACTGTTTTCATAAAATTGCTTTGAAAAATTCTATAGTGGTGTTGAGTTAGGCAATACATGAGAATTGGTTCACTGTAGTACACATATTGTAGCTATCATATTACTGATGCATACATATAACTCAATACAAACAATATTTTGCAAAATCGTTTACCTATTTTCAAATACATAAACTATAACTTTTAATTGTGTTATACGGAATAATAAGTCATACCCTTGCCATCATCGTTACTAAGTATAGTAAGTTCATGTATAGTTTCATTCCGAGGTAACCAAACTCTCCACCAAGGTTCCTCGGTAATTTTACTGGCATTGTTTGTGTAGCTGCAAGTTGACGTGCTACCATCATTTCCAAGTATCGAATACTTGACGGGAGAGATATTGCTGTTGTGTCGAGTAAATTCTTTATAGCCGGAATCACCTGATGCCAATAGCATAAAGAAAAATGTGTTCAGATGTGAAAGACTGGATTTATAATCCAGTACCGATATTTTTTCTGTACGTCTATTTATGCATTAAAGGTATAAGTATTTCATAAAATTTAATCATTTATCAACAATTGTAAGATAATAAACATAGACTTACGGAATTGACAACCTGGTCCAAACCATTTGGGTTCACAGCCATTTGTACAATTACCAGTTTTAACGTCACACACAGCTCCATCAACACAGTGACACATGTATTGACACTCAGGACCAAATGTATTTATACCGGCTCTTTTATCACATGCGTCTGGAATAAATTCATTATGATTACGTTACTCGAGTTAACAAGTCTTTCAGTCTGATATTAGAGTATTGGGTTTTTTGGAACTCTGAAGTCAATGTGTCCTTCCGATAGTATTAATGCCAACAGATTCTGGGCAGTCACATGAACAATAGAAAGCAAAATATTAAGAGTCAAAATGCCTTCAAATGGTAATTAATAAATGCTCAAAATTAAATAATACCTGAAGCAAAAATATTTTGCAATAAAACTTCAGGACTGTTCGTTGTCATTTTATCACAAAAATGTTTTGTAGTATTCTGCTAGTCCTGGGATAGTCTGAAAACTTTAAATTGCCCTACGCTTGCCCTACACTGTTTACAGTTTTTAAGCACTATCCTGTTAAAATGTTTTACCGACTTCCGAAAATGGTATAGCACTCTGCAAAACTGTGGAATGTTACAGTGTGCTTTTCGACAACGTATTTAGTAGTATTTATATAGTTATGAATCATGTTCAGTTCGGTATTAAATTGATCTTCAATTTATACATCGAACAACATATTAACCATATTGGTAAGAACATGACTGACATAAGAAGCTTAGGCATGTAAAAAAGTCTACCCCATAAATTCGAAGGATGTCAGCGCCAAAATGTAGGAAACATCATTTGGAAAACAGTTACGTTAACTTATTAGTTTCCTTATTTTTATACATGTATTAATTTCCGAATATTTGAAACTGTATAAAATGAGTACAAAGTTGAATAATGATACAAAGTCAAAGCTGTGAACAAAGGCCAGCCTTGGGAAAGACAAAATGTGGCCTTTATTGACAGGTGACCTATATTTATAAGTCAGTTTTTCAAATTATCAGTGAGGTTTTTTCAAAGAATAGCCTTTATTCACAAAATGGTCTTTATGCACAGGTGACCGCTAATACAGGTTTTACCATAATTTGAATTTGATTTACCAGTGATAATTATTATACATACAATATGTTTTGTATTCAATCACTGCACTAACAGGTTTTGCAGAGATAATTTCTTGTCTTCTTGTCATGTCTGATAGATACACCTTGTCTCTCTATATTGATATGTTGATGTGTAAGATGTATTGGTATTGTATTACGGTGGTTTGCATTGTGTCTAGCATTGTTCTATATCTTCTTTAAATTCAATTTGTATAGCAATATGCATCTGTAATGAATAAATGTCCGGTCCGCCTAACTTGTTTATGTGCGAAATTTCGTGTTTAACGCAAATTTTTTCCAGCCTTGTCTTAGTGATGAAGTGTCAGCTGGAGGAGTGTGTTTTATGGTGTTTGCACCTGGTTATCATTCACCCATTATCTTGACTAAAACGTGTAATTAATACTCATACCATGCTATATTTGGCATTTCTAATTCAGTAGCGTTGCTTTGCTATATGACAATGATCTTACTTCAAAGTAAATCGCACATAATACGATGAGTTTCAAGTTTATATGGCAGCATGGCTTTCTTGATTGCTTATATGAGTTATCACAGAACCATTTGCCAATGTACAGTTACCGTTAACTAATGAGAAATCAAGGAGCTCATAATGATTGTTGTCAGAATGTGTGATAATTACCATAATGGAATGAATTTCAATGCGACAGCAACATCCTCAATTATTGTAGTGTTTTCTGTTAAGATATGTTGCAACGCTTATACTTCAACTCCAACACAGAGATGGTTTTTATATAAGTTTATTACTCCGTGACTATTTATTCAATGATCTAAACTACTATCAAAGAGGCGACTACACCGACAGGTAACTGATAAGCCAAGTAACTCAATACTTCACAATAATATAAAATTTGAAAAAGGACCAAGGAACCATTTACTCGCCAAATAGATGTCAATTGCAAATCAACATACATCGTCACATTTGAATAAAGGAACGTTATCCCCAGTGACACAATTACTAATGAAAAAAAAAAACTAGATAAACGTCGTAATTGATAAATATTCATGGCGGCCAGTGTAGTTTATCAACTTTACGAATTTTTGAAAGCATGAGTTTTAATCAATGAGATTTAATATTTGGTCTACAAGTATGAGACACACGGAATATGTAATACAATGTCAATAAAGATGTTTGTCATAGGAAATGTTAGTGAGATGACTTCAAGCAAACAAAGTAATTCTAAGTCAGACAGAGTTTTGTATACTAATCATGATATTACTTGATACCTTAAACAGTTGTTGGATATATTCACATCGGTCTACCTAACTGCATAAACTGTTCTGATGAAAACATACGCGTAATAAAAATGAATTATATTCCATTTTACGAAAAAAAATCATTCGTACATCATCATCTAAAACAATAGCAAATAATGTTAGAAAATAATGTAAACATACCTGTAAAGTGAAACAGAATCAAATATAAAATATAATAAACTCCGTGAGGCATAATTGTCATTGAACAAATACATTCAGATCAACTGTTCTGCAAAAATATTACTATGGACATTTTCAAAAAGGAAGTGACGGATACAATTTGTTGAACGCTAAATTGAATAAAATACCTGACATACACATAAAATGCGGAAGAAAAATGTATCTTCACTGACTTTTTGTGAACTAGTAATATAAACACAATGTAAATGGAAGATAAATTACATGTTTGAAACGAAATGATGAATCAATGCGCTTTACGATTAGGATTTTAATTTGATTTTAGGTACACTAACACTAACCTTGTGAAAAGGACTAATCCAACCCAAAGTGCACTGCGAGGGCCTATACACATTATCCTATTCGATTAATCTAATCTGAAAATACATTTTATTGTATGTTTTATACGATTTAGATTATTAAATCGCTCATTGAAATACAGTTTGTCTATTGGCTGTTTTGGTTTTAAACCAATGTCAACTAAGGTACGTTTTGATGCGTTAATTTAGCCAAAATTCAAAGGACGGGAATAAATGTGGTTGATTATGGCGTACACTCGTCTCCAGGTACCATTGGTATCATTTAACTAAATTTCCAGGGTTTTACTACAATGGATATTTCGTGGATTTTGAATTTTTTAGTTTCTTTTTTACAACAAAATATTTTGTTTTTGAAATAAAAATGCATGTAAATTGACCATCATATGTCAAAAGGGAGTCCCATCAAAAGTTGGAACATAAAACATATATCCGTTGATAAGTCGAACTTTAGTATACGTGTTAAATTTGACATCTGACATTTGGAAATTGATGGTGGTGCAAGGATGGAGTAACATTTTAAGAGGCCTTTCGTGTATATGATTATCAATAAACGCTGAACATATACTGAGACCTGCTTCGTTACTGAATTTGGTAAACATTTTTTCACATACCCAACGATATATTGTCAGACGCATTTCGGACATCGCAAAATTTCTTATGTTTGACAGACATTTCGGCGTTTATATTCGTGGCGATTTGATTTCTCGAGGATCAGCCGATCCACGAAATCTACGAAATTAAATCCCCCTGGAAAATTATTGAAACTATAGTAACCCAAAACGACTGCAGATATATTGTAACACCCTGAGTTTTAGTCTTATGTATGTCCACAGACCCTTACATATAGTTGTTATATTTACATGTTTATTGTTCCGTCCCAGTAAAAATGTCTCAACCTCTTACCTGACCAAACTTTAAAGTAGTGTCACATGTTTTCGCGATCGGTTATTACGATCATCGTTGTTTTCTTCATAAGTATGAAACTTTGCAAATTTTTACTTTATGTACGTTTTTATGGTTACAAAGCCAGTGTGGCTGACACATTTTCCAAGTAAATCCTCTTGTTATATCCATTTATTGAACTAAAACGGTATCCAATTTGTCACGGTGACAGACATATGCATTGTTTACAATTGCATCATGGTATAGCGTTAACGCTCGAGTGAACCGCTTCTATTTTTAGCTGGTGTAAACAAAGTTATTTACAAGGCCTAAGATTCCTAGTTGTAAGTTATAAAATACTTAAATTGTTTCATAATGTATTTTTTGGTATTTCTACCATTTCTTGGTAGATGCTACCACTACCGAGTATAAAAGCTGAGATTTTTTCGTCCTGAGTTAGTTCAGATTTTGATTTTGCGTGGTAAACATCCTTACGCTATTTTTGTAAATAAATTCTAAAAATAGATTTAAGTGAGATCGATCGATACGTCATACTGCGGTATTTTTAGAAACGTATTTAATGCATTACAGGTCCGTAGCTAGTAGCGTTATTTTGAACTCAAATTTTAGCAAGACATTCTAAAGCTGTTTCATAAACTTTGAATACTTTCTATGTATTTATAACCATTATTTGTTAAGTGTTCTGAACTCTGGTAACTTTGCCATTCATTTAACAAATGGGGATATTTTTGTTTACAAGAAAGAGTCTTAATTCTTAAATTGAAACATTAAGTTATTAGGTAATATAAACCTACATGATCAGAAAGAGATATTTTTACTTATTAGCCTAGTATTATAGCTCGCAGATTATTTTATATGCACTGTTTATCCTATAATATATATAAGTCAGATAAGAATATATATATATATATATATATATTCTGCAGTTAGGTGTAAAACCTTGTTTATTGGCTAATACTAAGTTTGTCATTAAATAAATTGGAATGATCTGAAAATCATTATATGTTGTGTGTTTTATCATACATTTGACGGATCTGTGCGTCTGTTTGTTTACATGTCCGTCCGTCTGTCTGCCTGTCAAACCCTAATAACTCTAGTTGACTACATTGAAGCATTATTAATAGCCAGCTACCAAACCAATGAGAGAGTCAGTTGTTTTAACTCAATCCATATCGATAATAATATATCCGGCTAAAGTTTGATGAGACATTTAGTCTGTTAGAAAATCATAATAAGAAATGAATTAGTATCGGATGGTAGAGTACATTTGAGATTAAAGTAACCGATCCCCTTCCGGACTATTATGTGTTTGCTGCGTGTATTAATATTTGAGTTAAAGACTTCAAACGTCGTTCCGCGCGTGAATTAAATACTGTCATTACTTTTAAATGTAGTATTGTTTCGGTATAATCAAAGGCGGTGAATTGTTTTAGAAGTCGTAACAGAAAACAGTATCAAAAAAAAATTTGGTAACATCAAAGGTGAACCCACATTAATAGCTCCTTTGATTTGCGGTCATGTGACTAAGAAATACGTCATCTATTACATTTGAGTGATACGTCATCCTTGATGATATTGAAGGATTAAAAATTGTGGATTGATATTTTAATTGTGTCTAGAAAAAACTTGTAAATTGGTAAATGAGACTTTGTTTGATATTAGCTATTTTAATCAAGTACTATTGCAATAGTATTTGGTTAAAATTTCGATTCCGTTTTTGTTTCGTTTTACTGTTTAGTGTAATGTAACTATGAACAAATATTTCAAAATGTAGATTTCAAAATGAAAATGGGGTCGGAGGATCTCATCTCTATACTTAGCTGCTGTTTAATTGCCATCAATAACAACCAATTGTGATTTTAACCCGTATCAGATTCCTCCCCACACCATCACTGAACCGCCCCCAAACCTATCCCTCTCTACAACGCAAGCGTCCGTAAAACGTTCGCCACGACGTCGGTAGACACGTTGACGGCCGAAAGATCGATAAAGGCAGAATCGAGACTCATCCGTGAAGAACAATTGTCTCCACTGCCTCAGTGGAAACCGTCGTGGAGCATGTGCAGCGACCCAGGCCATACGACGCTGACGTCGAGCAGGGGTAAGGTGTGGACCTACGTAGGGGTGACGTGCTCTTACACCAACTTCTCGTAATCGATTCCTTACAGTTTTTGAACTTACAGGACGCCCGTGATTTCCACGAACATTAAGTGCACTCTCAACGGCAGTAAGGCACCTATTACGCACATGAGAGACGACGATATAGCGATCCTGACTAATTCTCAATTAATTTTAGGGAAGCAGTTGGTCTGTATAAAGACTAACGAAGAGTGACTTGACCAACGCTGCATGAGACCAGAACAACACGGTGCACCAGATTCTTGTTTTTTCCTTCCTCCATTCACCAGAGCTGCGCACTGTACCGCGACTAAATTTTCGATACATGGCGAGGTGTAATATGACCTAATGACTCAATCCACAAAGTTTCACTGTATTTAGAGAACGCGTTTTCAAAATATCGGAACAAATGTTACCCTGCGTTTCTTTATCCTTTCTGGATATATCAATAATGTTAACTAATTGACTATATTGTCGGTCTCTCTGCAAAAATAAATGATCTTTTACATTGTTGTATGCTGCTGAACAGAAATGCGGCTAGGTTTAGGTGACGTTTGAACTACATTTGTGTGATAGATAAGAAGAGACAAGGGGACCTAACAAAGTTTCCTGGAGGGTACCGCGTTGAAACGGACTATAGCGAAGCTACAAGGGTTTCAACTAGTTTTTAGGGCCCAACGGCACACCTATCCTCGGATGCCAAATTTATAGCGTAAGGCATACAATAGCGTTTGCCAAAAAAGAAACCATTGTGTCAAACTCAATGATATTTTATTGCGCACGTACAAATACACGGAAGACATAATAAGTTATACATTTTATGAGAATTCTGTCACATATTACATATTACAAATGCACATACATGTACTTTACATACACAATGTTATATTTTATCCCAGTAATAGCCATAAATGCCAATGATGCTTAATATCTCAACTTCCTCTGATTTAATCGCCGCTCATTTAACAAATATATCAATAGGCATTTCATAACTGGACGCACACAACAAAATAAATATTTGGTGAATTAAGCACTTTTATTGTACAATTCTGTCGTATATGTGTTCTGTGTTGTCGAAACCATCTACAAATAAAGATAAACATGTCGTTAATATCAAAACCTTACCCTCATGTCACCACTGTAATATATATAAATTTACAAGTTACACCAAATACATTTGTCGTTGTTTATATATCAGATATTTCAATGTATTTTTAGTGATGGGCAGTCATTCGACTATAACGGAAAAGTCACCTGGGTTGCAAGCAAATTAGCGACTGCCTATTACTCATTACATCTACCGACTTATTATATGTTTAATTTTCAGTGATTTAATCCTGTTTTAACATACTTGTCCTTTTATAACTCGCGTTTGCTAATTATATCTAGGGAAAACAACTCTTTACTAATTTCCCGCTGAGACAAATTTTGTTCGGTCAAACTACAAATTATGAATTATCTCCCTTCATGGTACAAACATATTACAATCCAGACGACGTATTTTTAGCGGCTATGTAGTGGCAGCAGTGCCAATTGACCCACTGGATAAGACAATCGGTGAAAGCAGTTTACTGTATGACCAATATCAAGTTTGTATTAACGTCAGTTGGTAACATAAAAAACTAATATTTATGACAACAGTTAAAAATACTTTCTTTTTGGAAATACAAATTCAATCGACACAATTTTACACTAAATTTACGTTGTCTCACACTATTGGTGATTTAAAATACCTGGTTTTGCAGTGCAACCTTCGTAAACTCCGAATTGTTGTAATTGGGCAGTTTGTTCATTATGCTCAGACCTGTAGAGAGTCAATACTCGGATGTTTAAGATACGAATGTACAGAATAATGTCGAGAGCGTATACATGCACACGAACATATCAACAAATATTACTGTCCTTACCTCTTTCTACTACCATTATATCATCACAGTCATTTTTGTGTTTTTGTTTCATGCTATTTTTCTTTTGATTTTAAAATAAGCAAAGAAATAACTGATCATAAAATATTAATATATTGTAACATTATCGCTTTTATGAACTACTATAATTTTGTTATTGAATTCTGTTTTCAAGTATAGTGTATAACTTGTCTTGTAGAAAAAATTTAGTTCATTGGTTAAGGTAATAGTATTAATTCTGATACGTCATTGTGATACACACGACTTCTCAATATGTATATCAAAAATGAATTTAGCAATGATTTACTTTGAAATTTAATGCCAGTCTTTGCGCTAATCCACCAACATAAAGCCCTGGGCTCGTACATTCTTATTCGTGGCAATGAGCTTTCTCAAAACTGTGTATTCGGGCTATTGGTAAATTGTTTAATTTCAATATCTCGCTTCTAGTTTGGGCTAGTGCTTTAAAAATAGTTCAAACGATGAAATGCAATAACATTTTATAAGAATTGTAACATGTTTTATATACAAACTATTGTTACTACAACGGGGGATAATCTTAGCAATAATTTAGTTAATGGCTATTCCCAAATTCTCCCGCGATATAAAACTTGCTATATGGCTGTTACAACGATACAATTAACGGGCCTTTTGTCTGATCAGATTATATTTCAAGCGCGGCTTGATGAAGACAAAAATTTACCTGAGCAGTAAAATAGTTTAAAAGCTATATTAAGCGCTTTTTCAAAGTAGTAAAGAGATCGATATCTGTGTTTCTTATTTGTGTACCATTGGTAATTTGGATATACGACAAGGATGGTTTACCTCGTTAATGTTTAAATTCATGTTTCTTACTGCGCAGTGCTAGTGTGCAAAAGTGGAGCTAGCATCCATGTGTTATCAGTCGGGACGTGGAGGACGGTCGGATTCAGGTTAATTGGATGAGTCATTTTTATCTCAGACAACTAGGCGAGTTTATGGTAGATTCACAGACCAATCTGCGGCCACGCACGGACGAGTATGACATCATAGTTAAAGCAAGAAGCAGCTTGTCCATAAACAATCTAACATGTGCGAGGGTCTTACTTGATTTTAGAGAGTCAGCAAGTAGAACGCTGGCGTTATTTTTGCGAATATGAAAGAACTATTTATCTGACATTAACCATTTCAGAGACGGATATAGCTAAGGGCATCGTTTCATTCGCCAGGTTATTAGTGTTGGCACTGGGGGTCAACAGAATGTTTGGTCACTAGGTGTTGCGTAGGAACACCTACAACGAGAAGATTTTTGCTTTAAATAATTAACTGACGAGGTTGTTTGATAGTGACAACCATTTTTTATTCTGGCATCTTAGACGATTGCGGGACCCCGACATGCATTGTCTCGGCAAGGATAGTGTTTCACATTCACCTTAGCAGAGCCAACCAGACGTGCATAAATATGTACCTACAGAATATCAAAAATGCCGTCCTCCATGTGTCCTGACATTTTGTCTCCATACTGCACCCTGATGTCAGTTTGACATATTAATTAAATATAGATAAGTATAGTTTACCTTTTATATTGTCGTTATGAGTCGTATATAAGCTAATACAAGTTTTACACCTGCTCTATCATGGCTCTTAGATAATCCAGCCCGTTAACCAATCGAACATACAATACCGAATTGCTTAGTCTGTCCCATCATGCTCCGCATGTGATTGCAGATGGAAATTCTACATGCCTTGAATCATATTACAATATTAAAGGCTGTCCGGTACTTTGTTGTAATGTTCGCAATGTTTTTATATTCAAGACTCAATATTGCATGCGCATACTGATATATCTATGGATAGAGTTGGAGGGTTGGTTTTACCGCTGGTGTTTTTATATTTCTTATATATACGACTACGATGTATGTTGCTAATACCTGTCTAGCAAACCAGCTTCAACGAGTGTTATAACTGAATAATATTACTCGATGTTAACATCATTCAATGTTAGGACATTCATTGTCTTGTACTATTGATGCTATAATGTTTGCTCGATGTTAGCATCTTCAATGTAAGGACAATCATTGTCTTGTTCTATTGATACTATAATGTTTGCTCGATGTTAACATAATTCAATGTAAGGACATTCATTGTCTTGTTCTATTGATACTATAATGTTTGCTCGATGTTTGCATCTTAAATGTTAGGACATTCATTGTCTTGTTCTATTGATGCTATCATGTTTACTCGATGTTGACATCTTCAATGTTAGGACATTCAATGTCTTGTTCTATTGATGCTGTAATGTTTGCTCGATGTTGACATCTTCAATGTTGGGACATTCATTGTCTTGTTCTATTGTTGCTATAATGTTTGCTCGATGTTGGCATCTTCAATGTTAGGACATTCATTGTTATGTTCTATTGATGCTAGAATGTTTACTCGAGTTTAGCATCTTCAATGTTTGGACATTCAATGTTATGTCCTATTGATGCTAGAATGTTTGCTCGAGTTTAGCATCTTCAATGTTGGGACATTATGTGTTATGTCCTATTGATGCTAGAATGTTTGCTCGAGTTTAGCATCTTCAATGTTAGGATATTCAATGTTATGTCCTATTGATGCTAGTATGTTTGCTCGAGTTTGGCATCTTCAATGTTAGGACATTCAATGTTATGTCCTATTGATACTAGAATGTTTGCTCGAGTTTGGCATCTTCAATGTTTAGACATTCAATGTTATGTCCTATTGATGCTAGAATGTTTGCTCGAGTTTGGCATCTTCAATGTTAGGACATTCAATGTTATGTCCTATTGATGCTATAATGTTTGCTCGAGTTTAGCATCTTTTATGTCAGAACATTCAATGTTATGTCCTATTGATGCTATATCTTTTTTTTTTCATGATTCGGCGATTTACTAGTTTACAATGTCAATTCAATGTTTATGTTTTTCGATGTGTTACATCAGATCATAAGAAGTGCTATGCGATACATTTAATATGTTTGGTTAGTTATATAAGTTTATGTAGTATACGATCATGTTATTACTGGTGTACCCTTAACCTTAAGTCCATATTTGGCTCCTGCTGATGGGTACACTAGTATATATGACTGCGAATTTCAGCTGCGAAATTTTAAGACACTATGTGCAGCATTAAAGATGTTTCACCTGATGTTGTCTCAGGTACTGTAATTTAACTATGTTTTCTTTCGTTACCGACAGATGCCGCCTGAACGCCCTCACCCAGCATCGGGTAAGGCGCCAGCCAAAAGGAAGAAGTCAACAATGAAAGATCACGACAATAACATTGACATTGACTACGATAAATTAGCGGCAGCAGTAATGAAAGCTCAGGGAAACGTTCCAGCCAGTGTCACTACCTCACAGCCAATAGCGGGCCCTAGCGCTTCAACCGGCATTGACCCACCCAGGCTTTCAACAGTGGTTCCATAGATAAGCCCACCCAGGCTATCGACAGTGGTGCTAGTGACTCCAGCCAGGCTGACCAGTTACCAAATTTCATCCAGCAACTGTTCTCAGGTGAGTCGGTAGCCTGTGCAGACATCCCACTTACCCCACTTTCTGTCAATGATGGTATACCCCTCAGTGCTATCATTTCTACAAAAGCACAATATGGGTGATTATTTCATTGATTTAAAATGTCTCTTATTCAATTTTCAGGAAGATAACGTCAATATCCAAATTGAGGCCAACTCAGTTAGATTACAGAATAAAGTTACACAGTCACAATTTTCACTCCACCCGTGGACCTCTGCCTTTTTAATCTTCACGTCTGTTTACTTAGAAAAACTCCACTGGAGAGCATAAATTTGATTAAGTATTGCCGTACAGTCAGGGAGATAGGCTGCTCTCACGGTGATGCAGCCTGGAGATTCTATGACCAAAATTTCTGCAAGCTCAGGCTATCCAACCGCATGTAATTGCAGCTACCTATAGCTGAATACATGGTAAAAGCTTGCACGGTTAGTCGTACTTTTCGCCACCATTTCGCCACAAGAGCCAATAAATTCATCCAAAACATTCGTTTCAGCTACGATAATGGAACAAAGTGTTACAAATTGCCCTGTCATTACAAGCACCTGTGATTGTGCACTTTTTGATTATTTAATCAATGGGTTTCAAATTGGTTTCAAGTTGGGTTGTAATGAACTTATTTCATCAGAAGTTCATCGGAATCACTCTTCGGCTTACTCCAACTTGGCTATTGTTGAACAAAAATTACAGAAAGAGAAACAACTCAACAGAATTGCAGGTCCCTTTGAAATGAAACATTATGTAAACCTGGGTTGCACTCCTCTAGGTCTCATCCCAAAGAAAAATCCTAATGAATTCAGACTATTCCATGTTCTGTCCTTTCCAAATGGCAATTCTGTCAATGACACAATTCCCACTGTTAATTAAAGTGTTCATTATGATTCTATTGATAATGTTATATCTCTAATAAAAACCTTTGGCAGACTTTCTCGCATGGCAAAGATAGACATTGAGGATGGATTCAGAAACGTACCTATTCATCCATCAGATTATCATTTTCTGGGTTTCTCATCAACTGATCAAGTTAAGATTCATGCTACAGTATTTTGGTGTCAGGAGAAAGGTCACTTTGAATGAACTACAGTCACTTATTGGTTTATTGAACTTTGCTTGTCTAGTGGTATGCCCAGGGCGTGCATTTCTTTGAAGACTCATTGATTTGACGTGCAAAGTTTCCAAACCCCATCTTGTGTGTATTGTCTAGGATAATTTTTCTCCTTCGCCAATACTATGGCCTTTTTAGACACCACCTTCTTTATGTAAATGTTAATTTATGTTAAAATGTTTATGTCATGGCTGGGATAATGGCACCCTTCTCATCATAATTATAAGATTATTTTCAGTAAATGGATATAGTGCAATTACCCCAGCCAATATAAATTTAGTCTTTTTATAATGATCTTTTATATATGTTTTTCCGTCATTTATTATATACTAAATAAATGACATTTGCACATAATCTGAGCTTATTGTTGTGTATTTTATGTTTTAAATAAATTTCCAGTTGCATAAAGAACAAGCACAGGAAAAGACACAATTTAATCATGAATAGTTGTGGATATAAATAAGATTTGGTAATTGATAAGTAATATCCATGTTGTGACTAAGTTGAGATGGATCTGTGAATTATTAAAAGTGCGATCGATATTACATACAACCAAAGATAATTTGAAATAAACAAGCATACACTAACTGCAAATAGAACGATATAGATCATGCAGTTTACTTTACCAATAATTATATCCGTAAACTTCCATCATTACTTCTTACCTCAATCGTTTTCTCTGCCAGACTATTACAGCAACCACAACAATTGCTGTTACAACCACAAAGGAAACCGCCCCACCTATAGCCGCTAATGGAAAATCAGTTGCTGTATGGGAATCTTAAAATAGACAGAACAGTTTGATAGCAATGTTACCCTAATAAATTAGTACAGGTATACACACTTAATGCATTGTTGGTTTAATATCTTCAAAATGATATTTCATAAATGATATGGTTTACCCTTGCCGGGATATCAAGTTTCCTGAATTGGATCTCTAAAGTAGAATATAGACTTGGTAAATTGGTAACAGTAATACGACAAAATATACACTAGAAAAAAAATACTATGTTTTTAATTGCAAAATGCGTAACTATATTGTCACGGATAATACTGCGCAACGGAGAACTATACGTAGTTATGAAACTGACAAAGCGCTTTTCAGCTATATGATATCTTGTCAATGCAATGTATAAACAATCTGTGTCTGCTCATGGACTGGTAGAGTAAAGCTTTCCACTCAAGATGAAATAAACACGGAGCCCTAATTTTTGACGCTACAATCGATGACATATATATTTTAATCAATACCGATACAGCCAATATCATTTCTCATGGCATTCAATGTCTTCAAAGCATAAACGTACGCTTTAATTCCATTATATTAAATGTTATAATATACACGTGACAGGAGGTAACCGGAACTACTGGCGGAAGTAACTGGATTCACCTATAATAAAAACCCTGGTATGCATTCCCAGCTGATGACCTACAAACCATGTATATTATATCCATGCTTGTCTTACACCAAATATCACTCTGAATAAAGGCCAGTTACATGTGTACAATAGGAATGCCAGGACCTCGTCACCTCGTTACCTTTATTATTGCGTTTAATGTATTTAAATAGAGGCGACCAGGATACAACCAGAAACAGTAATAAATGCATATATATCATAAAAATAACACCGAGTAAAGTGCACATCGATTTGCAATTATCAAAACGTTCGATCAATTCGGTCGGAGAAAGCAGTTTAGGTGATATAGAATTTCAGAGCTAATGAGAGGAATCAGAGGGATACGTACTGATTTAGGGGGGCACATTAGCATTTGCAGTAAATTCAGAAACGAAGATCTGATAGGCAAACATTCAGAATAATGCTTGGGTGTCTGTACAACTTTATGTAAGGATCCAATCAATCTACGAGCAGATTTAGAAAAAAGAAGTCCAATTTAATGGGACGTCCACATCTACATAAACTAAAGAATGAGCTAGCAATCACAACGGGAGTGTAGAACTTCGGTGAAATCAGCTACCCTAGGATAACGTAAGGTAATATACTGACTTTAGAAATACGGCCGTAAAACCTAAACATCTTACAATATTTTTATATGAATGTATGATTGATTTCATGTTAATATTGTTCGCACACTTTTCATTGTTTGTTGTTATGAAAGAAGCATATTAATCGCAAACCATACCTTCAATACAGAGCGAGCCCTCATAACCAGGTGAACAACCAATTTCACAGGTTCCGTTAGTTTTATTACATGTCCCATTTAAACAAGCTCCACATGTCACGTTACATTTATATCCCCATGTCCCATTTTCACACTCTGCAATAGATTGGGTTTTGCGCAATATGACACCCACAGCTGTTGAATGATAACAAGGCCCATACCACACAAGTACTTACTTCTAATTAATCATAGGCCTAGTTTCACGTGTGTGGTAACTATCATTAACCTAATTGGTAAAACAGTTACAAACCTAAGCCTTAAGAATACAGTATCTAAAACAATGTAGTTGATGGAATATTAAAGTTCTCTATAACAAACTCCTAACTAATGTTATACAGAATGTGGCAAATAATGAAAATAATGAAAGCACACCTTCTAAGCACATATTTCCCATCCATCCAGGATCACAATTGGCACATGTACCATTGATATTGTTACAAGTACTTTCGCAGTGTACACCACACGTTCTGTTGCATTGGATTCCATATGTTCCACCATCACATTCTTAAATTTAATTAAATACTTTGCCGAAATTGTTTGGTAACAACACCGCTGTGTATTACCTGCTTTGCGTATAATATTAAATCATATTTCATAACTTGTCGTCTACAGGTCGTTTAATGATGGTACCAAATGTATGAATATATTTTGTCGATGTCTTTTGACGTATATGTTCTTGTAAACATAAATATACTACCACACTATCCGTAAAATTGTAAAGGTAATTGGAATACGCAATGTTTGCATCACTGAGATGAATTTTTTGGAAAAGATCTTTTCACAATTCTGAAAGTTTAATTATTTAAACGTTTGATAAATCCGACACTTAACTGTTTAAACGACCAACAATTTTGCGACATGGAAACAACAATGTCTACTTCAGATGATCAAAGTATTAAAGTACGTACCTTCAATACAATGAGTACTGTCCTTATATCCAACTTCACAACCGGACATGATACATTTGCATAAAGTTAATATGGTATGACAAACCCTCATTTACTTTAATTAATTTATTATACATTGCAGGTGTACGCCCACGCGCTCACCTAACGTAGTTATAACTGAGGTGGATACTTCGGAAAAGTTGCCATTAATAAATTCAAAAAATGAAGGTATTTAAACTTATGGTAAATTCGACATTGAACCGTTTACAAACGAACATTGAACTTGTAAAGTTGTTTACCTGCATGAACACGAACATGAACAATAATAAATAAGTAAAAGAATTGCAAAACATTTGATAAGATGTTTTAATATAATTTTTGTCAAATGCGGTTACATAAAGACTGGAACTTGCAAAGTAGAATCTTGACTTGAAAGGATAAAAAGTACATAGCCAAAAGTACAAACTGCGTGAAGAGACAATATGTCGAAAGTGAAAACGTTCAAAGCAGTAGTACATGTAGTACTAGGGGATGTATTTTATTTAGAAAATGTTCCTATTTGTAATATTTTACTTTCTAATATTATTCTTTTTTATAATAAATGTGTTTTACTTAGTTGTTCTTCGTCTTGTGTATATTGTAATTGTCTTAATGTGTATTGGCCAAAGTGCTTTGGTAGGACACTTCAATGTTCTGACCATTCATTTTGATTGTCACGTGATGTTTGTAACTTTACAATGTAATATGTATCCTTAAATTGGTGTTACACTGTCTTTTCCAATTTTTGACATAGCCAAATTGTACAGCTATTTGTGTTATACATTTTAATTTTTGGAACACATATCAATTTGACAGGGTCATCAATAATGGAAACTTATTCATAATGGAATTTCACGACAATATTAAATCAAAGCACATTTTACCTTAAGTGTAATTGCTTGTTTGGTAATAGGAATATGTCTCTTTATGAGGACGTTAAGGAATCAAATTTTCAATAAATGTCATACATAGAGAGGCAAAGCTGTATCAAAAACTGATAATTCCGATTGATGTCGTCCAACGTATCGTACTGAAATATTGCTTTGATGTTAAGCTTATTATAGAACAAACTGATCAATGCAGGATTTAATGATAAATAAATACGATTACATTGTTACCTTTTGTACACATGTCAGTTTCATAGTAACCTACTTGACAACCATTTTGACATTCGCCGGTTTTGACATCACATTTTGATCCATTACATGCTCCACATTTTGCCTCACAAGTGTCACCCCAATGTTCAATGTCGCATTCTGAATAAGAATTATATTGCTACTCTTCTTGAGAAAGGAGAAAGTTTTGATTATGAATAAATCAAAACATATCACAGATTTTCAAATATAAAGGTGAAATGGAGAGTTGAAGTGCTGTCAACATTAGTGAATATATTACAAACACCCATTTTCTTGCAATTATTCAGATCACTGCTTTGGTGGCCTAGGTTACATCATGATAATGATATCACTCCCAATGTCCAACGTCCCTTTCTTAATACAAAATCAATCATGTTACTCTTCAGGAGAAAACGTCTATGAATTCGAATTCACTGATTCAGCAAAATAAATGAATTATCCATCACCAGCAAAATTGTCCCCAAATTGAATTAAAGGCCAAATATTTGACATAGAACCTGTCCTCTCTCTGACTTGAACAGTCCCCATCCAATCTTCACCACATAATTTCAATGCGTATTTTGTGATACTTGCTGTATGTGTGAATAATTTGTGTTGGATGATTAGTAGCTTCAGTAGTCTATGTACAAGTGGAATGCATTGAATATAACGTTTTATGGGGTTAATGTTTGCTTGTCATACATACCAATATTACATCTGCCTTCGGATCCAGTCCATCGATCGGAACAACCAGTTGAACATACTCCGCTTAGTTTGTTTTCCAAATGTTCATTTCCTTCACAATGACAGTCATTGGAGCAATCATATCCGCATTTGTTCCTTGAACAACCTGTATACAGCACTTGTGTCAAATTAATTTCAATATACAAGAATACATCAGTTTCTTACGAGTAAGATTCAGATTCAAATTACACATTCCACAGATAATGTAATAATAATTTTAATGCAATCAAAAATTTTAAAATTGTTTAATTAGACACAGTGTAGTGTTAAAACATTAAACAAATATACGTTCAGACATATGTTAAATATTTTGAGTTATGATAATGAAAAAAACTGTTTATGGTCCGCCAACTTTTTGGTAGGGAGGACGAAATAAGGGAAGTTGCACGTGCTTCTTTGTAAATATCGTTAATGTTTTAATAATATGAAAATATGTGCCAGGAGTTAACCTACCCTAATATCCTTAGATAATATAGGTAGAACTGGCGGAAGTAACTGGATTCATCTGAATGACGACCTATGATAAAACTTACTATATAATTAAACTACATTGTGTAATACTTACTTCCAAATATTTGTAGCTCACAAATGATAAAACGGTCTTTTTCTGGTCTTCTTACTCTAAGATATCTTGTTGTAACACTCAGGGAAACTTGTGTCGTAGGTTTGTCGTTTAGTGAATCGTCATATACTTTGTTCCACGAGCCAACTTCACTTGTATTGGATACTTCAATAACGTAGTTTTTCAATTGGTCTTCATATTATAATGTTAAAAAAGTTTTTTATTTGTTTACATTAAAAGCAGTCGTGACAACGAAATAATTCATTCGTCGAATAACAGATAACTATACCTTGCTGTCTTGATTATTCTATAAGCTTACATCATATTAGTTCATCATATATCTAAAAATGATAATGCTCAATCTGTTGATTTTCTTAAGATTTCAAGCCGCTTAACCATATAATATATTTAAATAGATAGGAGAGATGGTGCAAGGCTGTAAGGATGGGGTTCATTAAATTAATTTGACAACCTCGCACTTTTGTCAGGATAACTCTAAAGCTCAGAACACATCGGTCACTCAATTTTCCTGATTTTTTACAAGTCCATGACTTTAGATGGGCAATTTTTTATGTTTTTTTTGTGTGACATATTGTCACTGGGATTTAACACCGTTTTTCAACAATTTTTCAGTTATATACCGCGACCGGTTCACCTAACCAGTTTTCCTGGACTGTATACCAACCAGTACTAACTTACCCTTCCACAAAGAGCCGGCAACTTCTCCACATATGGAGGAAAAAAAACATTTTTGTCAAATTTTCATAGAAGGGTATGACCTGCCGCGACCAGGATTCGAACCCGGATCTCCGGATTACAAGTCCAGCGCACTAACCACAGGACCACGGCCGCGACTTTAGATAGGCAAACCAAAAAACACGGCACTATGAAAGATAAACAAATTCATGTTTATGAATCATTAACAGTACCACGCAATAGACCGAGTATGATCCGCGAGTGCGTGTCTCATCAATTATCCAATTCAATGGAAAAGGATTAGTAAATTATGTTTCAAATTTTGTAGATATATCATTTGTTTATCATACGGGACGAATACCATGTCATTCCAGCTCGCGCCAGCTTTCTTAAATACACAGCAAACTTTACCTAATACATATTGTTTTCAATCATTCCCATTATTCAGGCATTAATAAATAAATTATATCATACTTACTGTCGTTAAATTTAGTAGAATTTACACTTGTGACATAAATCTGTTGACCAAGATCAACACTAATCCAGTTACTTGTTTTGTCATCAGATACAAAACAATTATCCCATGTATTGTTCTTTAAACTGCCATCAACTGCCTTTTCTGGTCCATATTTATCAATATTATTTCTAGAACTTACGTTTACATGTTTCGCATACGCCATATTTCTTCCTGGAACGAAATACATTGACAATAATAAGGAATGTTCCCTTCTATTTGAGAATGTTGAATATTGATTTCCCCATTTATCCTGTCTTTTCCTGTTTTCAAACAAACTTCTTAGACAGATGCTCCTGGAGGAATGTTAAAAATTTCCACAACATCAGGAGTTTACAGAGGCGAAGTCAAGCGGTTATAAGGGGACATCATGCTCAATATTGAAACCAGCAGCTACCCCAAAAATTGAAATTATTTTTTTTATGTATTATCAAAAAGTTGCCCCCGCTATCTTCCGTCCCTTTCCATGGTTCCGACTTTTATAACAGTTATAACAGGACATCACACTCGATATTGAAACAAGCAGTTATCCCCAAAAATAAAATTAACACTTTTTACCTAGCACCACGCTATGAATTGTCAAGTCATCGACCCGCTCTCTTCGATTCATTTCCATGTTTCCTACTTTTATTATCCGAAAGCAAATGCTTTTTGAAGAAATAGACTTGAACTAAATTCATAAAATACTTTAATGTATACGACAGTTAATGTAAATTTAATATACATAAATATAAATAGTGATACTTATCAAATTTTGAGTAGTGTATATTAAAGATCAGACGTCAAAAACATATTGCTGCCGTGTGCATATACAATTATAAGTACTTGTGTAATGTTAATATTTACCTGTACAAAACTATAAAATGACCATTGTTAGATCCCGGTAATAATCTTCAGACACCACAATTCTATAAAACCACGTTTTAATTCATTTAAATGTGATAACATATAACTAGACCAAATAAATAAACATGCTTAAAATACATACCCCCATTTATCCTTACATCACATAAAACAAGCTGAGTCTTCACTCTATTAAGTTTGATCCTGATTTGGTTGCCAACAATGGGTTCTTTACAAACTACGTGAATATATTCTGATTCAGTTGAAGATTTTGTTGTTCGGTAACATATGTTACTAAACTGTGATGCATAGTTAGTATTTTTCTTTTCATTATATTCCACGGTTACCGTGAAACTTGAAAGATAATCTGAAATATGAAGACCCTTATGACTTACTTGATGGTAAATTTACAGTTCATTCTGTTTGTTGCATGTACCATAAACAAGACATTATTATATGGTTTATTCTATCAATAAAACATTTCTTTTGACTACAATTGCTACAAGCCAACCATTAAACGTGATTTTTTAATCTCTGGAGAGCCTCACAAAATTGCACGTACTTTGTGCTCATACGCGAATCTGAATATAAATTATAAGATATCAGTTTGTTTAAGCGGTACTATATGTGTTGAAAATGCATTTTCTTATCTACGTTACGAACTCATTCATGAAGTGCTCTTGATCAAGTGTATCTACAGAACATTTAGTTTATATTACAATCGATGTTACCGCGCCATAGCACTAGACATATGTCTTGATAGAGTATTTACTAGTTTCTAGAGGAATACAGCGGAATTGGTAGCTGCTTTCATCCAGATCAAAAACAGAGCTAGCTAAGCTAAGCAGAATAACAAAACTACTCTTCAACGTAATCCAAACGATAAACCTGTTTTCATAAAATTGCTTTGAAAAATTTCTATGTTCAGTGTTCTTTATATACTGACAAATATGTATCGTACATAGTACAGTTCAACTTCTTTAGATCAAATATACGTCATCATAAGCTAAAAAGCATGCTAGTGTAGTGTGTATGTTCTATGCTACCGGAAATTGTTAATATTATAGTATTTTTATTATTGTTTAAAACTATAGCGCTGGATCTTGTGTTTATTATACGAGGGTTGTTTGATATGTAATGTGTATTGAACCACAGCGCAATAACGCTTTGCACGATTTCATGGATTTCCATACATCTTAGCTTGTGAAGCAATTTTTGAAGTCGGAGAAGGCTACACCCACCATACTCTACAGATATAGCCCCATGCGATTCTTTTGCTCTCTCCAAAACTTAACAAGTTCTTATCTGGTCGTCGATACAAGTCCCGACAGGTCCTTGACTCAGCCATCAGTCAGTGTCTTAGAGGTATACCTAAATCAGCGTACCGTGACGCATTTCAGAAATGGATTCAGAGATTGAAATGATGTACATTGATTGTAATTCAAACCACGGAGAATACTTCGGAGGGATGTAATTTTCATTTCACTATTTGAGTCGAATGCGTTTGAAATATCGTACAATACACATAACATATCGAACAACCCTCGTATTTATTGTAATTTGAAGTTTTATATTTATAACATGTTTTTGTAACGAAATGCATACACATAGTAATCCGTTTTTGTTTTAATGAATTTTGTATGAAATTAAAGTAACGAAAAATCATGAACGAAATCATTTGTAATATATGCCTATTTAGACCAAAACATTTCTGAAAAGTATTTGTATTAAGATCTTTAAAGGAAGTCAAAATTGTATTAATAATTATAAATTATTTTTCTTAAATAAAACCCAAGACCAATCAAACTCATAAAACATTGCTTTACTTTTTACATTATTTTTTCCGAACTGTCGTTGCGTATACGTGTAACTCAAGACGGACAACACTTTGCAAAATCGTTCACCCATTTTCAAATACATGAAATATAACTATTAATTGTGTCATACGGAATAATAAGTCATACCCTTGCCATCATTGTTAGTAAGTATAGTAAGTTCATGTATAGTTTCATTACGTGGTAACCAAACTCTCCACCAAGGTTGCGAGGTACTTTCACTGGCATTTTTTGTGTAGCTACACGATGACGTGTTACCATCATTTCCAAGTATCGCATACTTGTACGGATTGGTATTGCTGTTGTGTCGAGAATATTCTTTATAGCCGGAATCACCTGATGCCAATAACATAAAGAAAAATGTGTCCAGAATGTTAAAGACGTCTTTTTTAAATCCAGTATTGATATTATTTCTGGGCAGCTGTTTATGCATTAAAGGTATATGTATTTCCTAAAATTTAATCATTCATCAACAATTGTAAGATAATAAACATGGACTTACGGAATTGACAACCTGGTCCAAACCATTTAGGTTCACAGCCATTTGTACAATTACCAGTTTTAACGTCACACACAGCTCCATCAACACAGTGACACATGTATTGACACTCAGGACCAAATGTATTTATACCGGCTCTTTTATCACATGCGTCTGGAATAAATTCATTATGATTACGTTACTCGAGTTAACAAGTCTTTCAGTCTGATATTAGAGTATTGGGTTTTTTGGAACTCTGAAGTCAATGTGTCCTTCCGATAGTATTAATGCCAACAGATTCTGGGCAGTCACATGAACAATAGAAAGCAAAATATTAAGAGTCAAAATGCCTTCAAATGGTAATTAATAAATGCTCAAAATTAAATAATACCTGAAGCAAAAATATTTTGCAATAAAACTTCAGGACTGTTCGTTGTCATTTTATCACAAAAATGTTTTGTAGTATTCTGCTAGTCCTGGGATAGTCTGAAAACTTTAAATTGCCCTACGCTTGCCCTACACTGTTTACAGTTTTTAAGCACTATCCTGTTAAAATGTTTTACCGACTTCCGAAAATGGTATAGCACTCTGCAAAACTGTGGAATGTTACAGTGTGCTTTTCGACAACGTATTTAGTAGTATTTATATAGTTATGAATCATGTTCAGTTCGGTATTAAATTGATCTTCAATTTATACATCGAACAACATATTAACCATATTGGTAAGAACATGACTGACATAAGAAGCTTAGGCATGTAAAAAAGTCTACCCCATAAATTCGAAGGATGTCAGCGCCAAAATGTAGGAAACATCATTTGGAAAACAGTTACGTTAACTTATTAGTTTCCTTATTTTTATACATGTATTAATTTCCGAATATTTGAAACTGTATAAAATGAGTACAAAGTTGAATAATGATACAAAGTCAAAGCTGTGAACAAAGGCCAGCCTTGGGAAAGACAAAATGTGGCCTTTATTGACAGGTGACCTATATTTATAAGTCAGTTTTTCAAATTATCAGTGAGGTTTTTTCAAAGAATAGCCTTTATTCACAAAATGGCCTTTATGCACAGGTGACCGCTAATACAGGTTTTACCATAATTTGAATTTGATTTACCAGTGATAATTATTATACATACAATATGTTTTGTATTCAATCACTGCACTAACAGGTTTTGCAGAGATAATTTCTTGTCTTCTTGTCATGTCTGATAGATACACCTTGTCTCTCTATATTGATATGTTGATGTGTAAGATGTATTGGTATTGTATTACGGTGGTTTGCATTGTGTCTAGCATTGTTCTATATCTTCTTTAAATTCAATTTGTACAGCAATATGCATCTGTAATGAATAAATGTCCGGTCCGCCTAACTTGTTTATGTGCGAAATTTCGTGTTTAACGCAAATTTTTTCCAGCCTTGTCTTAGTGATGAAGTGTCAGCTGGAGGAGTGTGTTTTATGGTGTTTGCACCTGGTTATCATTCACCCATTATCCTGACTAAAACGTGTAATGAATACTCATACCATGCTATATTTGGCATTTCTAATTCAGTAGCGTTGCTTTGCTATATGACAATGATCTTACTTCAAAGTAAATCGCACATAATACGATGAGTTTCAAGTTTATATGGCAGCATGGCTTTCTTGATTGCTTATATGAGTTATCACAGAACCATTTGCCAATGTACAGTTACCGTTAACTAATGAGAAATCAAGGTGCTCATAATGATTGTTGTCAGAATGTGTGATAATTACCATAATGGAATGAATTTCAATGCGACAGCAACATCCTCAATTATTGTAGTGTTTTCTGTTAAGATATGTTGCAACGCTTATACTTCAACTCCAACACAGAGATGGTTTTTATATAAGTTTATTACTCCGTGACTGTTTATTCAATGATCTAAACTACTATCAAAGAGGCCACTATACCTACAGGTAACTGATAAGCCAAGTGACTCAATACTCCACAATAATATAAAGTTTAAAAAAGGACCAAGAAACCATTTACTCGCCAATTAGATGCCAATGCCACATCAAAATACATCGTCACATTTGAATAAAGGAACGTTATCCCCAGTGACACAATTATTAATGCAAAAAAGCTAGATAAACGTCGTAATCGATAAATATTCATGGCGGCCAGTGTAGTTTATCAAATTTACGAATTTTTGAAAGCATGACTTTTAATGAATGAGATTTAATTTTTGGTATGAGTCACACGGAATATGTAATACAATGTCAATAAAGATGTTTGTCATAGGAAATGTTAGTGAGATGACTTCAAGCAAACAAAGTAATTCTAAGTCAGACAGAGTTTTATATATTAATCAGTTGTTGGATATATTCACATCGGTCTACCTAACTGCATAAACTGTTCTGGTGAAAACATACGCGTAATAAAAATGAATTATATTCCATTTTACTAAAAAATTCATTTGTACATCATCATCCAAAACAATAGCAAATAATGTTAGAAAATAATGTAAACATACCTGTAAAGTGAAACAGAATCAAATATAAAATATAACAAACTCCGTGAAGCATAATTGTCATTGACCAAATACATTCAGATCAACTGTTCTGCAAAAATATTACTATGGACATTTTCAAAAAGGAAGTGACCATTACAATTTGTTGAACGCTAAATTGAATAAAATACCTGACATACACATAAAATGCGGAAGAAAAATGTGTGTTCACTGACTTTTTGTGAACTAGTAATATAAACACAATGCAAATGGAAGATAAATTACATGTTTGAAACGAGATGATGAATCAATGCGCTTTACGATTAGGATTTTAATTTGATTTTAAGTACACTAACACTAAACTTGTGAAAAGGACTAATCCAACCCAAAGTGCATTCCGAGGGCCGATTACATTATTCTACACATTATTCTATTCGTTTAATCTAATCTGAAAATACTTTTTTATAGTCTGTTTTATACGATTTATATAATTGAATTGCTCATTGAAATACAGTGTGCCTATTGGTTGTTTTGTTTTTAAACCACTGTCAACTAAAACACGTTTTGATGCGGTAATTTAGCCAAAATTCAAAGAACGGGAATAAATGTGGTTGATTATGGCATACACTCGTCTCCAGGTACCATTGGTATCATTCATTTTCGTTTGACTAAATTTCCAGGGTTTTACTACTATGGCTATTTTGTGGATTTTGATTTTTTTTAGTTTCGTTATTGTTTTCTGTCATTTTTACAACAAAATAACCTGTTTTTGAAATAAAAATACATGTAAATTGACCATCATATGTCAAAAGGGAGTCCCATCAGCCGATCCACGAAATCTACGAAATTAAATCCCCCTGGAAAATTATTGAAACTATAGTAACCCAAAACGACTGCAGATATATTAGCGGAAGCGTTGTCATGCAGGAGTTTCAGATCTGAAGAACAATCCTTGGGCGGGACACTTTATAATTGTTTAACAACAGCAGGCAATATAGACTTGAAACACCAAAACATACCAATTAAATCGAAAACTATCGTTATAGACATCCAGTAAATAAGGCTGTAGAGAACAGGAGATACATATTGTTCAATTAATTACGTCTAACAGATAACAACATGCTTTCATAGAATATAAATGAAGACTACCGGCCCATACACACAATGTATACATAGCTATAGTAATACATGTACAACATCACACACTTTGCACAAGAAGGTATTATATTACAAGTTTTATGTGCAGATGAGTATAAATGCGGTACACAAATAAGGCGATGAAATACAATGTTTTTTCCCAGCGTAAAATGACGTAAATTGATGGTGTCGCAACGTCAGCGGAATGCCAACGTAAGGACGGCACGCTTTCAATCCAGCGGCACGTAGCCTATTCCTAACCGTCCTGTCGCAAACTCTTGTGCCAGTAGCATTCCTCAGCAAACGACCTAACTTTCAACTAGAAAGAAATAAATTGCGTTGAGATGACGTCCTGAGAAAACGATCTTCCCGTGGCGTGGTTTTACGAGGTCTGTCTGATCTGGGTCATTGTGCGACGTTCCCATTTTGCTGAAATCTTTTCAGCAATCGACCTATTGTCGATTCGTGGCAATGGAAATGTCGAGCAACGTCTCTTGTCGATATGCCAGCGGTAAGCATGCTGATGACTCTCTCACGTTGCTGAAACATCATTCCAGGCCGACGTCCCATCATTGATTTTCAAAGATTATTTTCCAGTTTATGTGATTACGATAAGAAAACTCTCGAACTGTGTACTTTGTGACCTGCGGAGGATCATCCGATTTGCAGTGCACATACTTCCAGTTTAGTTTTGTAAATGAAGATCTACATCATTAAAAAGCAAATAAGAAAATCTGTGCTTTGTTAAAATGAATACATATTGACATAAATTCAGGCTTATATGAACCTATTTATATGACAATAATTGGATACGACAATTGAGGTAGCGTATCTGGCTTATTAGTGATATCAAGTTTCACCAATTTGTAATTTTAAAATGTAAACTATGATTTCATACATGAATAAACCCACAATACAATTTACACATACATGTATTTGAACAACGGTAATTACTCTGTATATAAAGATAAATTACAACAATTAGTCTAACAATAACAATCATTTTATCATGCGGATTTTTGATAACGCCTTCCTTTCATTAGATTTAACTTATTTAACATAAAAGAAATTATGGAATAACGTAATCTAAAATAATGTGCATGTCCGATGTTCATAAGCAGCTACGTCATTTCTACACTTTCCTCGTTCGGTGTAGTTTTCACTATAATACCAAAGATGTACAGATTTATTCAAACCAAAGGGTACGTTGAAATAAAACAAGTTTATTAATTATATCAATCAAACATCGGAACAATGATATTTACAGTAATATACTGGAAATTTAAATACAAATGTATACTGTAGTTCTATAAATTGCGTTAATATGTATTGAAAATATAATTGATATTTTCCATTAAACAAGTATCAATTTAACAACTTAGGTCGTTATTATGCAAGCGATAATAAGTTATGTATCAGTTGATGCTAATGTGTACCTTACGGAGCCCTTACACCGTCCCATAGAGTGATGTCGATAGAAGTGTACAGATTTTATCGCAATAAAACGCTATTTTTGCGCGTTCGGTTAGATTTTTTGTTGCATGATGATAGTATAATATTTAATTTTTGGGTATAACTTATCACATATTTTGTTATTTTTTTACGTAATAAGTATTACCTTAAGGTAATTTCTTACTTCAGACCTGGTACATTTGAAAAAAGAAATAGAACTATATTTTTACTCGAAAGTCCGAAAAGAACATCTAATGTAATACACTTAGTTGAATAAAATGCTACATTTAAACAAATACATAACAAAAATGTGCCTTTTGTCCCAGGTGAGTTTTCGTGTATTTCTTACATTCTAGACAAACTCATGAAATGAATTAGTATCGGATGGTAGAGTACATTTGAGATTAAAGTAACCAATCCCCTTCCGAACTATCAATTGTGCTTATGTCTACATTTCAGAATAATTATATCTTGCTTAGAATCGTAAGTCATATAATGCAATGAATTGTACATATACTATAAAATGAAAGGTAATGAACTCCGTTGGACATTAATAAAGTAAATCAACCCTATGCAAACCGTTCGTCCTGGACTAAAACATCACAAAAATGGATATTTTCAAAGGAGATGAAGAATAGTTGTATATAACTTGTTTACCTCTAAATTGCATAAAAGCTCCAAAGCAAAATTACAAAAAATACGGAAGAAAAACATGTGTCCACCGACTCTTTGAAACCAAGGTATAAAATGCAATAAACACGGAAAATTGATATATTTTAGGATTGTTTTATTGAGTTAATAAAATAATACCTTTTATAGATAAGAATTACTGGAATGTTTATTCCTCAATGCACTGTATAAGTACTTATTTTGCCGGGGTTTTTATTTTGGCTATATTGGCGGTCAGGGTCAGTTGGGCCAATTCAAAATACAGCCAATTCATAGCACCGCCATTTTAGAATATCGCAATGATTATTTGAAAGATAGACAACTCATGGTAAACTAGCTCCTAATGTGTCTGATAATGAATATGATATATATATACTGTAGGGCGCTGAAAAAACGAAAATGTGTAGGTCCAGACCGAATTTCAAGTTCACGGACCGATTTCAGTAGTTAGAATTGGTTAAAAAATCGGTCTATAAACGTTCTATAATTACTTTTAAATGTAGTATTGTTTCGGTATAGTCAAAGGCGGTGAATTGTTTTAGAAGTCGTAACAGAAAACAGTATCAAAGAAAATTTAGTAACATCAAAAGTAAGCTCACATTAATAGCTCCTTTGATTAGCGGTCATGTGACTAAGAAATACATCATCCATTACATTTGTGTGATACGTCATCGTTGATGACATCGAAGTATTAAATAAATGTGGATTGATATTTTAATTGTGTCTAGAAAAATCTTGTAAATTGGTAAATGGGACTTTGTTTGATATTAGCTATTTCAAACAAGTACTACTGAAATAGTATCTGGTTAAAATTTTGATTCCGTTTTTGTTTCGGTTTTACTGTTTAGTGTAATGGAACTATGAAAACTATTTCAAAATGTAGAATTCAAACTTATGTGATATACTGTACATATTACGTAGACTGAATATACTAGATGAATCATTATAAATATGATATATTTCTTCATTTGTTATCGTCAATTCATGAGTCCAAGTTATTGTCTGCGAGAGTTTAAATTTAGCGTTCTGAGAGCGTTTGCGCATATTTACGAACATTTGACACCGCAGATATAATGCGCTATACATTATTTGAACCTTCTTAAATGCAGTTCATGATGTAAAAAGAAAACTTGATATTGGAGTATTGTAATCATCAAGTTGAAACATTGAAGTGGTATTTAAGTAATGCTTTATTTTGAACAGAACATTATCAGTACAACACTGTACAAAATCCACAAACAAATTTACATATACATACTTTATAAATATAAATATAAAACATCATGAATACACATATACAATCATTTCATGTATTTAATTTTCGATAGACAACTAAAGAACATGTTAAACCTAAAATATCGTACCAACAGGAACGATAGCATGTTGTCATTTGTCAAGCTACATGGAGAACTGCTCATGACAGACTAGTTGTCAGTAGAGAAATACACAGAAGACAATGTTCACAAAGCAGGATAAATGAAACTCTACTGAAACTGTATTTTTTTTCAAATACCAGGCACTATTATTGTCGATATTAGTATTTCAATGGAAAATGTATATAGGTAGCAAACGTATGAACTGTGGAACCAAAATATATCAATAATGTTAACGAATTGAATAAATATTGTCAGTCTCTCTGCAAAAATAAGTGATCTTTTACATTGTTGTATGCTGCTGAACAGAAATGCGGCTTGGTTTAGGTGACGTTCGAACTACATTTGTGTGATAGATAAGAAGAGACAAGGGAACATAAAGTTTCCTGGGGGGTACCGCGTTGAAACGGACTATAGCCAAGCTACTGGGGTTTCAACTATTTTTTAGGGACCAACGGCACATCTATTTGTATGAGGATAATCCTCAGATGCCAAATTTATAGCGTAACACGTTATTGCACACGTACAAATACGCAGAATACATAATAAGTCCATACATTTTATGAGAATTATGTCACATATTACACATGCACATACATGTACTTTACATACACAATGGTATATTTTTGAAGAGGATGCATCATATGCTAAATGGAGCTGATGGTAAATTTGATAAAGCACTTGAAGTTATACTGCCGTTTTAACCCAGTAATAACCATACATGCCAATGATGCTTAATATCTCTACTTCCTCTGATTCAATTGCCGCTCATTTAACAAACATACCATTAGGCATTTCATAATAGGACGCACACAACAAAATAAATTGTTGGTGAAATAAGCCCTTTTATTGTACAATTCTGTCGTATGTGTGTTCTATGTTGTCGAAACCACCTACAAATAAAGATAAACATGTCGTTAATATCAAAACCTTCCCCTCATGTCACCACTGTAATACATATAAATTTTACAAGTTACACCAAATACACCAAATACATTCGTCGCTGTTTATATATCAGATAGTTCAATGTATTTTTAGTGATGGGCAGACATTCGACAATAACGGAAAAGTCACCTGGGTTGCAAGCAAATTAGCAACTGCCTATTACTCATTACACCTACCGACTTATTATATGTTTAATTTTCAGTGATTTAATCCTGTTTTAATATACTTGTCATTTTGTAACTCGCGTTTGCTAATTATATCTAGGGAAACAACGCTTTACTAATTTCCAGCTGAGACAAATCATGTTCGGTCAAACTACAAATTATGGATAATCTCCCTTCATGGTACAAACATATTACTATCCAGACGACTTATTTTTAGCGGCTATGTAGTGGCAGCAGTGCCAATTGACCCACTGGATAAGACAATCGGTGAAAGCAGTTTACTGTATGGCCAAGATCAAGTTTGTATTAACGTCAGTAACATAAAAAACTAATATTTATGACAACAGTTAAAAATACTTTCTTTTCGGAAATACAAGCTCAATCGACACAGCGTAATTTTACACTAAATTTACGTTGTCTTACACTATTGGTGCTTTAAAATACCTGGTTTTGTAGAGCAACCTTCGTAAACTCCGAATTCTTGTAATTGGGCAGTTTGTTCATTATGCTCAGACCTGTAGAGAGTCAATACATCGGATGTATAATATACGAATGTACAGAATAATGTCGAGAGCGAATATATGCACACGAATATATCAACAAATATTACTGTCCCCACATTCTTCTACTGGCATTATATCATCACAGTCATTTTTGTCATTTACAGATCGTGTAGTTTACTTTACCAATAATTATATCCGTAAACTTCCACCATTACTTCTTACCTCAATCGTTTTCTCTGCCAGACTATTACAGCAACCACAACAATTGCTGTTACAACCACAAAAGAAACCGCCCCACCTATAGCCGCTAATGGAAAATCAGTTGCTGTTTGGGAGTCTTTAAATAGACAAAACAGTTTATCAGCAATGTTACCCTAATAAATTAGTACAGGTATACACATTTAATGCATTGTTGATTTAATATTTTAAAAATGATATTTCACAAATGATATGGTTTACCCTTGCCAGGGACATCAAGTTTCCTGAATTGGATAATCCCTAAAGTAGAATATAGGGTTGGTAAATTGGTAACAGTAATATGACACAAATACAAAAATATTATATTTTAATTGCAAAATGCGTGACGACATTGTCACGGATAAAACTGCGCAACGGAGTCCTATACGTAGTTATGAAAGAAAAACAATGTACGTTTTTGTGACGACAGATAATAAAATAACACTACTATGAATAAGAAAGAAGGTGGTAATACGCAACACTGTATCACTTACATACCACTATCATAATTACATACGGGTGTTATGTCATATGTTCATAAAAAGGTTTTGATTTTACCATTAGGTGCATTTAATTGATACTAAATGGCAATTTATTGGAATAGTCTTATAAATTTGATACCAACATATTATTAGTCCATAAAGTGATCAAGCGCTTTCAGCTATACGATATCTTCTACATTCAATGTATAAACAATCTGTGTCTCCTCATGGACTGGTAGAGTAAAGCATTCCACTCATGGTAAAATAAACATGGACTCCTAATTTCTAACGCTTTACAATTATTCTAGAATATTAATTTCAAACGCTTAACAATTATTCTAGAATATTAATTTCTAACGCTTTACAATTATTCTAGAATATTAACTTCTAACGCTTTACAATTACTTTAGATATTAAGAGAATAATTTATCTGTTATTTATCCATTACAATCAATGACATATATATTTTAATCAATACCCATACAGCCAATATCATTTCTCATGCATTTAATGTCTTCAAAGCATAAACGTACGCCTTCTCACAACATCCCACGTCTATTTTAGATGTTACTCACTTCTATCGGAACAGTTTATTTCACTTTAAAAGAATAACATCGATAATACGAATGATGACCGATTAACAAATTATATTTAACTACGAAGCCACCAAATGTGAATACCGACCATATGAATGATGCATTCTTTACGATATGTCTATACACCTTTGTAATATTGGATGTTTTAAGATGGTCTTTATCAGATCTTAAATTTTAAGGTTATAGTGGCGATTAAAAAGAAATCTTGAATTAACATATTTTATGAATGCCACTTCCAATTCATTATAAAATTTGAGAAACATGTCTTGAAATGCATGGGAAAACTTCAACCTGAAAGAAAGTATTATCTTTAAGATTCTTTCTGGAGACCACATGTGGTTTTGTGTATGTGGTAACTGTAATGAACCTACAATAATTTAATACTAGATTAATGGAGCTGATAGAATAATAACATTCCCCAAAGTATCCCTTAACTTTAGTTATATAGACTGTAATAAATTTAATATGAAAAAAAAATCTAAGAAAATCTCACATATATATATGGCACATGTACCAGTGACATTGTCACATATACTTGCACAGTGAACATCACGCGTTCTATTTCAATGGATTCCATATGTTCTATTATCACATTCTTAAATGTAATATTTTCATTACTTTGTCAAAATTGATTGGTTTCAGCATAATGTTTATTTACCTGATTTACAATCATGTGCACAGATCAAGAGGCAAATACTTGTCAATTAAGTGATTTCTTGAAATGCGTGTATAAGATTAGTCGTAGACGTTTTGTACTTATAGTATTGTAGACACGGATACGCTCTCGCGTCCTCTATGTTATTAAAATAATGGTGAGAGTACATGACATTTTTATATCTCATATGTTTAAAAATACGTGTTGGTTGTTCGTTTTGTAATATAATTTAAAGCTTCGGTTTTAACATAAGATGTTCTCAATCGATGCTCAAAGGGAAGTTATTTAATTCTTGTGATAAATCCATCACTTATTGGGTTTGTGACTGTAGGACATTTTAACAATTTAGAAGAAATAATTGATGGTTCCAATGATCATATGCAATCATGTTTACCATCTACATAATGATTAGTGGTCTATACCCAACATCAAAACCGGATGGACAATGCAATCACAACTTCATGTATTACAATGTTCCATATAAACACGATCATGAACAATGAAATAAGTATAAGCATTACAAAACATTTGATTAGATGTTATAGTATGAATATTTGTCAAATGCAAGTGATTTAACACTAGTACTTGTATGGTGGAATCTCGAAATGAAAGGATAGAAAATACATGACCTATATGTAACAAGTAACATTGTAGAAAAACTCTCTAACATAGTTATACCTTGATTGCACGTATCCCCTTGCCAACCTCTTAAACACCCCTTCGTACAGGCACCATCAACATGATTACACAGGCGACCGTCACAATGTTTACTACACGTCTCTATACAGTTGTTACCATAGAAACCACTTGAACAAACTGCGCGAGGAGATATTATATCGGACGTGAAAGTTATAACCGACAGTACATCTACATGTAGTACAAGGAGATATATCTTGGAAACAAATTACTCGTATTTGTCATATTTCACTTTCTAATCCCGTTATTCCACGTGTTTGTTTGTCAACGTCGTTAATGTTATAGTTATATGAATATATGTAACTGGAGGTAACCGGAACTACTGTCGGAAGTAACTGGATTCACCTATGATAATAACTCTGGTATGCATTCCCAGTTGATGACCTACAAACCATGTATATTATATCCATGCTTGTCTTACACCAAATATCACTCTGAATAAAGGCCAGTCACATGTGTACAATAGGAAAGCCAGGACCTCGTCACCTCGTTACCGTTATTATTGTGATTAATGTATTTAAATAGATCTGAACAGGATAAAACCAGGAACAATAATAAATGCATATATATCATAAAAATAAGACCGAGTAAAGTGCACATCGATTTTCAATTTTCAAAACGTTCGATCTATTCGTCGGAGAAAGCAGGTTAGGTGATATAGAATTTCAGAACAAGTAAGGGGAATCAGAGGGATGCGGGTTTAGGGGGCGGATAAGCATTTGCAGTAAATTCAGAAACGAAAATCTGACAGGCAAACATTCAGAATAATGTTTGGGTGTCTGTACAACTTCATGTAAGGATCCAATCAATCTACGAGCAGATTTAGAAAAATTTAATCGGACGTCCACATCTGCATAAACTAAAGAACGAAATAAAAATCACTACGAGAGAGTAAAACCTAGGTGAAATCAGCTACCGTAAAGTAAGGTAAGGTAATATACTTTAGAATTACGGCGGTAAAATCTTTACGTCTTACAATATTTATATATGAATGAAGGAATGATTTCATTTTAATATTGTTTGCACACTTTTCATTGTTTGTTGTTATGAAAGAAGTATATCAATCGCAAACCATACCTTCACTACAGAGCGAGCCCTCATAACCAGCAGAACAACCAATTTCACAGGTTCCGTCCGTTTTATTACATGTCCCATTTAAACAAGCTCCACATGTCACGTTACATTTATATCCCCATGTCCCATTTTCACACTCTGCAATACATTGGGTTTTTTGCGATATGACACCCACAGCTGTTGAATGATAACAAGACACATACCTCACAAGTACATACTTTTAATTAATCATAGGCCCAGTTTCACGTGTGCGGTAACTTTCATTAACCTGATTGATAAAACAGTTACAAACCAAAGCCTTAAGACTACAATATCTATAAAATAATGTAGCTGGTAGAATATTAAAGTTCCCTATAATAAACCCCTAAAACTAAAGTTATACAGAATATGGCAAATAATGAAAATAATGAAAGAACACCTTCTAAGCACATAGCTCCCATCCATCCAGGATCACACTTGGCACATGTACCATTGACATTATCACACGTACTTTCGCAGTGAACTCCACAAGTGTTGTTGCATTGGATTCCATATGTCCCATCATCACATTCTTACATTTAATTAAATACTTTGCCGAAATTGTTTGGTAACAACACTGCTGTGTATTACCTGCTTTACATATACATATATTATATCATATTTCATAACTCGTCATCTATATGTCATTTAATGATGGTAACAAATGTATGAATATATTTTGTCGAGATCAAAAGGTAATTGGAATACGTAATGTATGCATCACTGAGATGGATTTTTTGGGAAAGATCCTTTCACAATACTAAAAGTTGAATTATTTAAACATTTGGTAAATCCGACATTTAATCATTTGAACGACCAATAATTTTGCGACATGAAAACAATAATTGATGATCATATATTAAAGTATGTACCTTCAATACAATGAGTAGTGTCCTTAAATCCAACTTCACAACCGGACGCACACTCACCATCAAATCTATCACATGTACCGTTCAAGCATTTTCCACAAGTAGCATTACAATTGTACCCCCATGTTCCAATTTCACATTCTGTTATACACAATATCATTTAAGTTGTGAAATTTGTATAGTGCAAACATCACTTCGCGTGTATGGCAATTTTCTACATATACATAAACATGAGCAATGAGATAAGTATTAGTACAGCAAAACATTTGATAAGAGGTTTTAATGTGGCCTTATTTAAAATACAATTATCTTAACAATGGAACGTGTATCGTAGAATCTCGACCTGAATGGATGAGAAGTACATGACCTACAATGTATCATTCATTGTATGTAGAAAAACTCTCTAACAAAGTTTTAACTCTATTGCACGTAAGCCCTTGCCAACCAGTTAACCCCCCATCACAATGTTTACTACACGTCTCAGTACATTCGTTACCATGGAAACCACCTGAACAAACTGCGCGAGGAGATATTATATAGGAAGAGATAGTTATCAAAGACATACATGTACATGTAGTATTAGGAGATATGATTTGCCTACAGATTGCTCTTATTTGTCGTATTTTACTTTCTAATCCTGTTATTACTTTGATTTAAATTTGATTTTACTTTGTTGTACTTCGTCGTGTTTGCTATATATATACATGTCTTATTGTGTATTTGACAATCTGCTCCGGTGGGACCTAAACCCATGTATCGATTTTTGCTTTTCACTTGATGTTTGTAACTTTACAATGTGATATGCATTGATACATTTGTGCTGCTTTATCCTTTACAACCTTCGACATAGCCAAATTGTAAAACTATTTTAATTTTTAGAAAACAAACGAAATTTGACAGAACCATCAATAATGGAAACTTATTCATAAGGGAATTTCACAACAATGTAAAATCAGAGCCCATTTTACCTTCAGTGCAACTGCTTGTTTCCTTGTAACCTCTTGCACAACCGGAAGCACACACTCCAGTCATTTTGTCACATACGCCATTCAAACAATTTTCACATGTACCTTCACATTTGTAACCCCATGTTCCTTTCTCACATTCTGTAATAAATATCATTTCATTTGTACAAACATGAAACTAGGGAACAGTTTATTGTCAAAATTCCATTTATCAATTCTCGCCAAATGGTTTATATCTGTCTAAGAGTGACGTAGTATTTTGTCATTCATAAATGAGAACAAAATTTTAAGGGTGTTCAATCATCTGAAAAACTACATTGACAAGGAAGATTGATTTCCACGCGTAGCTTTTGGCAATAGGAGTATATCTAGTCATGAGGACGATTGCCATAACCAGACAGGCGATGTCATATCAAAAGGTATAAATGAAACTGATAATTCTGATTGATTTCGTCAAAAGTATCGTACTGAAATATTGCTTTGATGTTAAGCTTATTATAGAATAAACTGGCCAAAACATCATTTAATTATAAATAAATTCAATTACTTTGTTACCTTTTATACACTTATCAGATTCATAGTAACCTACTTGACAACCATTCTGACATTCGCCAGTCTTGACATCACATGTCGATCCATTGCATGCTCCACAATCTGTCTCACAAGTGTCACCCCAATGTTCAATGTCGCATTCTGAATAAGAATCATTTTTGCTACTCTTCTTTAGAAGGGTGAAAAGGTATTGATTATGAATAAACCGAATCTTATCACAGATTTTCAAATATAAAGGTAAAATAGAATGTTGAAGTGCAATCAGCATAAGTTTATATATTACAATCACTTTTGCGGCTTAGGTTGTTGCATTGTGAAAATAATATGAGTATCACCCCAAATGTCAAACATCGCTTTCGTCTGCTTTTCATGAAGAGTAGCATGATTGTTTTTTATTAAAATCAATCATGTTACTCTTCATGAAAAGCAGAAGACGTCTATGGATACGAATTTACCAAAGTCTATCACAGATGTTTTAATTACAAAAAATGAAAATAGGATGCCGTTGTGCAGTCAAAATTAGTGAATCAACGTAAAATTACTCGAAAAGTATTAAAAATAATGAGGATTATTGCATTTATTGGCTAGTTACAAGGTAAAAATGGCAATCGTCGTGGTGGCCAGGAAAGTGTGGTGTTTGTGCAAACGTGCCACAGGGAGTCTTGAATTATTTCCCCTGATTCAGCAAAACTATGAAATCGACCATTTTCGCCATGTAAGTTGAACAGTTCCCATTTAATTTTAACCAAAAATGGTCAAAACGCTTTTGGGAATAATATTTTGGCTTTGATCGATCGCCAGCAAAAATGTCCCTGGCAGTCTTGTTTTAGACCCTTATTTATCAAATATCTGAAATAAGACTTTTTGCTCTCTTTGACTTGAACAGTTCCTACGCAATCTTCACCACATAAGTTCGATGCATGCATTTTGTGACAGCTTGGCACTCATTATATTGTAATCACCCTGGTTGGTTGGTTGACTGGTCGGTTGGTCGGTCTATCGGTCGTGTGGTCCCGTT
Organism: Lutraria rhynchaena; assembly: GCA_008271625.1. NCBI lineage: Eukaryota > Metazoa > Mollusca > Bivalvia > Venerida > Mactridae > Lutraria > Lutraria rhynchaena. Next base: position 110,876 of record VIBL01000352.1, read on the forward strand.
GCCAAACGATATAGAAGCTTGTTGTGAATATTTCTCTTACATTTCTTATGCGAACTGTTTCAGATTTTCTATATACATTGTGGTTAGATAGTAAATTTGCACATCATTATTATTCATAACAAATTTTTGTATGCATTTTTTATGCTGAAAATGCCATACATTGCAGAATTATGTCCCTTTGACCTTAATTATTTATTGCGTTACAAAGAATAGCATTTGAATTAATTAGAGAGATTGTGCCATGCTTATTTTTTGTCCCCGCAAACGAATAGTGATTGTGTGTTGGCTCTAGACTCTCTTGCAATTTGTCCACTAATTGCATTTTGTGAAGGTATTTAATCACAATTCAGTGATAGGTGTAGGTATGTAATGCTTTTGTTGTGATACGTACTGTTACGTGTATATCTTTGTGGCTATATATAAATGATATGTTTTGGTTGATTAGTAGCTGCAGTATGTGTATCTATAGGTTGAATGCATTGAATATACCATTTATGGGATTGTTTCGCTTTTTATACATACCAATATTGCATTTGCCTCCGGATCCAGTCCATCGATCGGAACAACCAGTTGAACATACTCCGCTTAGTTTGTTTTCCAAATGTTCATTTCCTTCACAATAGCAGTCATCGGAGCAATCATATCCACATTTGTTCATTGCACAACCTGTATACAGCACTTGTGTCATATAAATTTCAGTATCAAAGAATACATTGATATATTTTAGTCATATGGAAATATGTGCTTGGAGTTAACAGGAACAAACATCCTTACAATAGAGTACAAATACGTAGAACTGACGAAAATAACTAGATTAATCTGAATTACGATATCCATAACAAAATATTTTATTTGAATAAACTAAATTGTGTAATACTTACTTCCAAATATTTGCAGCTCACAAATGATAAAGCGGTCTTTTTCTGGTCTTCTTACTCTAAGATATCTTGTTGTAACGCTAAGGGAAACTTGTGTCGTAGGTGTGTTGTTTGGTGAATCATCGTATACTTTTATCCATGAGCCAACCTCACTGGTATTGGATACTTCAATAATGTAGTTCTTCAATCGGTCTTCATTTTAAAATGTTAACAAAAGTTTGTTTACATTAAAACACTCGTAACTACGGAATTGTTTATACTATCGAATGACTGATAACTATGCCTTACTGTCTTGATTATTCTATAAGCTAATATCATATTAGTTACCATATATCTTAAAATGATTACTTCAATCTTTTGAATTTGTGAAGATTTCAAGCCGCTTAGACATGAAATATGTTCATAATAGAGAGGACAGATGATGCATTGCTATAAGAATGGGGTTCAATAAATTAACTTGACAACCTCTCACTTGTGTTAGGATAACTATAAAACTCAGAACACATTGGTCACTCAGTTTTCATGATTTATTGCAACTGCATGCCTTTCGATAAGTAGTCAAGGCTGGGAGTTTAGTCAGTTTGCACTCAATGACCCCGGTCATTTTCCTTCTATATTCTATATAAAACCGCCATCTTGGATGAGGTAGAAAATGAGGGAATTTTTGAACCCGCTCGTGCGTAACGATTTAACCAGACGCTCTTTTTCCGATACGGCCGCCATTTTGTACTTTTACTACTGGGCGCCGCCATTTTGGTGGGTTAGTTAGCAGATCGATTTCGTTAAAGCAGACGACAGTTTAACGTAAAACAAGTCTGCACATGTCCGTAAAATCTTTAGTTCTCCAATTTCCAATAGTGCATCTTGCAGACACTGGATGCTTGACTCGCTTTGCCTTTTATTGATCGTTATGATTTTAAAATTTGCTATCGGGCGATATAATTATGCTTTGGTCTACAAATGGGAACAAAACAACGAGAGTGGTTATATAATACTGCTTTATTTACAACAATACATACATACAATAATACATACGATGATATTATACAGAACACAAAGTATACAATCATATCTACATTCCATAAGGGATAGTATGGTAGTCCCCTTTTATCACGCGCTTATCAAACACAATTTTATAGTCTTTGTTTTCTGTTTTTGTGAGTATACAACATTTTTCGGAATTCCTCACAATCTTGTTTGTATCGACTACAGATAATGGTTCTACTTTATTTCTATTGGTCACCATTTTTCTCACAGTTTCAAAATTAATGTCTAACGAGTTTTTGAAATTTAAAGTTATGCCCCGCACCTTGCACATGGATGTTTTTCCATTTCTGTTTGGGTTGGCCATTCTATAAGCATAATTTTTAGGCCCTCCTGTGACAAAGTGAGTGATATTATTGCCCGGGACTTCATCTGTCAAATCACCCAAATAATCGCCCAATGGCGGTTCCCATTGCCTATGTTTGGTGGTGAAGACGATGGAATCTGTATCGCAGTAGAGGACCCTTCTGCCTAGTGTCTGAAGGTAACTGTACAATTTGAGTCGCGCTTGGGCGGTTGTATAGGCAGCTATAATGACATTTGTTTTACCCGTAGACTCGATGAAGTCGTCATTATACACCCACTCTAGTTTGACGGACTCATTGTTGATGAATTGCACGTTCCTCACCTTTTGTTGATCAGATGTCATCATGTCGAAGAATTGAGCCGGGTCATCGGTTAGCGTTGTCTGAGTTAAATTACTACGCTGTCCAAACTTTCCCCAAAAACTATTCAGCATCAGTTTGGCTAACGACCTGAGACCAGGATTTTTCTCAATTCTACTGTAATCTAGCATAATACCTTCCTTCTCGTGATACTGCTGTATGTACTGTTGCTTTTTGATTTCATCAACGCACCAGTTAGGCCACCCACTGGCTTCCTGCTTGACTTTCAGGAAGGTATTCACATAATCCGTGAAAACACCACCTGCTTTGGTCACCGGATCATACTGCGATATTTCATTAAAATGCCAGACTTCATAAATGTGTAGTAGTCTGTAGCCATGTGCCATGGCCATCTTTAGTTCGTCTGTCACCCAAGTTCCAATCATTGTCCTCTCACTGTCGCTATGCTCACATGACGTTTGTTGGTAGTTTTCGGTACATTTACGACATAGACTAAACATTAGTTTGTTGTTGCATTTCATGGGTAGGACAGGTATATACACACCTCTAGGTGGCAACACTTTACATTTAATGAGTCCCTCATACTGACTAATATCCTTGAAGTTCTCTGTAATGATCTCCGGATGTCCTATTGGAACCTTCCCAGTTTTGTTTACCCATGGGTAGAGTGAGGTGACATCGTAGTACTTAATTTGATTACCTGCGGTTGCCTCGTCATACAATGTAAACGCTTCGGTCCGACCTCCAAAGAAGGCTTCGCGAGGTTCTAAAGGACTAACTAATTCCAGACTGTCAATATACTGTTTCATGTTTGTATCTTTCTCCAGTTCAAGCTTAAAGTCACACTCCCAGGTAGAGATGTAAACGTATCCATTTTCCTCTATGAACTGTTGTTTTTCCATGGTTCTGGCATACAAATCACCCATGGTCATTCCATTCACAGGATTGATTGTAGATTTTGAGAAGCACTTTGGGCATCCATGCCATAAACAACCGTGGAACTCCAAGGCTATCTCCTCGCCATCGTTATTTCTGTAATACCCATCTACCTTATATGTGCCAATGTGTTTCTCCCCATAATTTCTACCATGTTGAATGCTAATTTGTTTCTCATGGGCGAGGTACGACAACCACTGATAAGCCATAATGGACTGTTTTTCTTCAGGTCTGTAGCCATGTGGGGGTATGATGCCAATGGTCTCATGTTCAAGAAAATTTGTCCTAAATACCAAATTGCATGCCGATGCAATGGTGATGCATTTTTTAAATGGATCTATTCCTTTGGTGTCATGTTTGCTTGTTAAACCCATAAATAAAGCTCGGAATTTGAGACAACATTTTCTCAGAATGTCCACATCGGATTCGCAGTATCTGACAATTTCTCTCTGAAAGTCAAAGGGATTATTCTTGTTTTCGTCATACCATTTCAGAAACGTTGCCCTAGATTCTGGCTTCATGCTGTCTGGTGTGTAATATCGTATGTCAGGGAGGTGTGGTAACACAGCATGTTGGTTCTCCTGTCGATTGAATAAATGGGGGAAGTATCCCTTGGCTAATTCAGTCACACCGAAAGCATCAGGCATGTCCGCCAAGGCCATGGGTATAAAGTTTAGTGAGTCTATCATGCGAATATTGCATTTGGGTACAGTAATCGACATGTACTTTGACCCAGTTGTAATAACCTCAGGAAGTACTGCGTTTTCGTGTAGATATTTCAGTATTGGGTAGCTATCATATCCCTTGAAGTTATGGCAAATGACAGTGGAGCCAAAGTTAGGTTCTGAAAACAGCCATTGACAGAACGATGTAGTGGTATCAGGCCCAGAAAACACCTGAAGGTTAGATCCGCATTTCATGCATTCAGAGTCAGGGGTAATATCATGTGTCATGCAGAGATTGCATACTTTGTGAGCTATACAGAGATTGGGTTTATGCTCCATTGACCCACACCATGAGTTATTACAGTTCCTGCATTTGTGACTGTCTATTCCCGACAGGTAACCATAATCACACTCCATGACAGTATCCTGCGTACACTCAAAGTCAAAGAAAATGTACTTAGTAACTTTCGGTTTCTTTTTATCCTTGCCTTGGTCGTCATCAACAGGCTGCATATAACATTGATGATCTTCATTGACATAGTCTTTGCAGGTTTTACAGTAGGTCTCTCCACATACATGATTGCGCTTGTGTTTCGATCGGTTTATAAGCTGACTGCACTGATGACATCTGTAGTATGCCTCGCAGGTGGAGTTGCCCTTCTCGGTTTTCTTAATATGAAGATTGAAACATTCTTCGTTTATAAATTGACGGTTACAAGCTGAACAATATTTCCAGTTCTCTTCCATGTTGGTGTGTATATTGTGGCAGCGGTGACACGGATCATTGCAGACGTGACGTTCTTTGTGTTGGTATCCTTTTTTGCACTGCATGCAAAAGTAGCTTCGATTAAGGAACCCAGTCATTGATGTGATGACATCAAAGTGTTCGTCGTGAGAGTACAAATAGATTGGGATACCTCCTTCAGGACCGCTGTACACAATTGCGTTAAAGCATTCTTTTGACAATACAAAAAGTTGGTACTGCTGTAGCACGGCTTGAAATTTCTTCACCTCATCGATGCTGCACGTTTGTTTAGGGACACCAGCTTTCCTGTGAAGTTCCTCAGCTAACACTTTTTGAAGTCCCCATCCTCTGCGTATGTTGTCCCATTGTGGATGGTTTTCGTGACGAGCTATTGCCGTCACTATGGCCCTTGCACAACACAACTCGTCCTTGTTTTTGATCTGGATGATGCTTTTCTTATTTTCAAGCATTTTGGTAATATTAACCATTGGCTTCATTTTGTAACCACTTCCCGATGGCATGTGAACATGTACGAGTTCTATTCCAAATGTCTCGTCCACCACAAACTGCTCGTAGGATTGCAGTACCCTCTCAATCTCTGATAAAATACGGTCGACAGTCATGTCGGATCTTCTCATAAACGGTAATACAATGGGAAAGTCAAGCTCTGGATTGTCCATGGAGAGTCTTATTAAATCATTGGATTGTATATTATCCGTCAGTCTGTTGATAATGTCTTGAAAAAGGTTCTTCAAGTATTTTAAAATGTTTGGCAAATCTCTCACTTCTACATCATCATTCATGTGTATTTTGTAATAGCTTGCCTTGGTACGGAATTTTTCTATTTTCCGTTCACTAACTTTTTCCATGACAAATCCCGGTTTCTGATCTGTGTTCAAACGTATCCGTTTCCTACTAGGACCAGGCTGTTGATCATCAGCTGTCCGTTTTTGTCCACCACCTTCCTGATTCTCAGCAGATCTTTTAGCCCTGGGCCATCCATGCTCTCGGTGTAAATGTTCTTCTAATGCATCGTTCCTAGTGAACACCCTCAAGTATTCGGGACAATGTTGATTGTTCTTGTTGTAGTGTTTTTTCATATGGCGGTCAAGATTATCTTTCCGGTTGAACACTTTCTTACAGCTTGGACACATGAACTTTTTCCAATGATTCATGGTCCGTCGGTGTTGAAGTAGGTGACTCATCTTAGGGAAACTAGCCCCGCATTCTTCGCACTGGTAAATAGCCATCTGGATATGCTGAAAATGAAATTATTGGATTAGTCTCGGGTGAATAAAATAACAAATACGATTATTCTAAAATTGGAAGAAAGACGAAGAATTTGCCCGGCGAAACTAAGAAAAAGCCAGGCGAGACTAAGAAAAAGCCAGGCGAGACTACAAAAAGCCAGGCGAGACTACAAAACAGTACCTTATTTTCTGAATTAAATTATCCTTAGCAATAGTTGACACTGATCTTGTCGGTATGAGATTCAACTTGGAAATAAAATGAAATAGTGTTTACTGACACTTTTATATACAAACTTTTTGCACATGCGCAGAACTGTCGAAATGAAAGATTTTGGCTGGTCACTTTAATCGAATTCTACAAAAGAGCAGATTTTACAAAATCGTGTCATTTGTATTATAGCCATCAGAGAGTCAACATGTTTTCTACGCAGTGTCCTGATTGTTCTAGACATTTTACAAGAAGAGATAATATGACTAGACATTGGAAACAAATACATAAGGAAACGAGTGGAACTCCTCCTCCTCCTCCTCCTCAGGGTGTGCCTCCTCCTCCTCCTCCTCCTCCTCCTCCTCCTCAGGGGGTGCCTCCTCCTCCTCCTCCTCCTCCTCAAGGGGTGCCTCCTCCTCCTCCTCCTCAGAGTGTGCCTCCTCCTCCTCCTACACCACCACCACCACCACCACCACAAGAAGAAAACATGGTGTTTCAACATCCATTTACCATGATGATTTCGGGTCCCACAGGTAAATTTACAATTTTTTTTTTGCATTTTTATGGATTTATTTGACCATTTTTTCACTGAAACATGCTGGCGATTTCAACTCATTTTTGTTACTTTTTTAATTTTCATGACACTCTTTGGTATAAATTTATAGATATTTTTTCTACCCTTTTCCCATAGTTTTGGTATAATTTAACCCCATATGTTTTACAAAAATCATAGATATTTTCAACTTTTTTTCGAGTTGAAGTACAAACGTTTTTGCTTAAAATATTGAAAATCTAGTACATTTTAGTGACATATTTTGTGCATTTTTTTCTTAAAATATTTTGTGGTACATTTTATCCAATAAATACTAATCTGTTTTGTTCATTTTCAGCTTGTGGGAAGACAACGATGGTGAAAGAGTTATTACAGAATCACAGCTCTAAAATTCAACCTGGTATCCAAAGGATCGTGTGGTTATACAAACGATGGCAACCATTGTACGATATGATTCAGAATACAGTAGTACCAAGAGTAGAATTCATACAAGGAATTCCCGCTGACCTAGAAGACGATGACTATTTTAATCCACGAATGAACAATTTACTGATTTTGGATGATTTGTTTTCTGAATCAGGCAAAGATAAACGCATCACAGATTTGTTTACGGAGGGTTCCCACCACAGATCTCTCTCCGTGATTTCTATCAATCAGAATTTGTTTGGTACTAAAGATCCTACACAGAGAAGAAACTGTCATTATATGGTACTGTTTAATAACCCAGTAGACAAACAATCAGTGCTGACGCTAGCAAGGCAAATGTATTCTGGGCAATGTGATATACTTTTAAAACAATTTGTCAAAGCGACCAAGTACCCGTACGGGTATTTATTGGTGGATTTAAAACCATTTACACCGGAGAATCAGAGGTTAAAATGTTTCAGTCAAAAACATTCAGAATCCAAAAGTCATGTGACTCCTCCCCAACCTATAAAAGAAGACAATACCCCAGAAGTTAATCATTCTGCCGCTGAAATTCAAACGGATAACATCGTGGAATACTCAGAACCAGACAAAATAGAGGATAAGTCAGAAAAGTCAGAAAATTATCTAGAAAATAATCTAAAAAATTTTTCGGAAGAAATAATGGAAAATAAAAGTCAAGCCTGCGACGATTGTGGACAGTTATTTGATACTGTTCACGATGTACAGAGGCATGTCAAATGCGGCTGGTGTCCCGAACATAGGGAACAGAAAAGGAAACACGAAGAAATGAGTGATAGCGAAGATACAGTTGAAGATAATGAGGCTTATGTCCAATTGTGGAAAAGGGTCCGTGAAACTAACGATAAAAAGTTCGATAAAATTTACAGCACATTTATAGACAATGGTGAAGAAAGTGACACTGCGCAAGAAATGGCAGTGGAGCGCATACAACCCTATTATGAAAAGGAGTTTATTGGCAAATACCAAACATTGATCGACGACTACATTCTGCCTCTCAGAAACAATACATTACACCGGGAAATAATGGACAAGATAGACAAACTTATCTCAAAAGGATATAATACCACGCCAGCAGTGACGAAAGTGTTAAGAAAATATAAATATTCATTTAAAGATCTATTTGATATGGAATTTACTGATGATGAAGATAGTGAAGAAGAATCCGAAGATGAAGAAAATGCATAAATTAAAACATTTTGTCTAATATTGTTTATTTGTGTAGTGGACTTGAATGGTGTTGTTTTTTTTTGTATCGTACATGTTGTAAATAAACTGTATATACTGGACTTTAGCTTTGTTGTCTTTTATATAATATTATAAACCCTAGAGCAAGCGTTACCTATCTTCTGCTTTACCAGTACTATATCGATACATTGCGTTAAACGCGTCGTCTGCTCTTACCTGTCCCATCGACTTCATAAACCCTACAATAGTCGTCACCTGTATAACTATACAGATTTAAACATTTAAATCGATGTTGACTCTCCGACGGCTATACTACAACTGAGCGAAATTACAAACAGCTGATAGTGTGGTGAAATCTGATGGGTCGAATGGATTTTAGACTTCAATATTTTGGCGAAATCACTTACCTAGTAAAATTGGGATATTTTCGCTATTCTATTAATTTTATTTAACGGCTTATTGGTTTCCGATAAGTATCGTCCGCTGTCTAGAGCAAGAAAAGAATGTACGAATCGGGAAATCGGCTTTTATACCCGCCGCAAAAACATGTACAGACTTGTTTTACGTTAAACTGTCGTCTGCTTTAACGAAATCGATCTGCTAACTAACCCACCAAAATGGCGGCGCCCAGTAGTAAAAGTACAAAATGGCGGCCGTATCGGAAAAAGAGCGTCTGGTTAAATCGTTACGCACGAGCGGGTTCAAAAATTCCCTCATTTTTTACCTCATCCAAGATGGCGGTTTTATATAGAATATAGAAGGAAAATGACCGGGGTCATTGAGTGCAAACTGACTAAACTCCCAGCCTTGACTACTTCGATAGGCCAACTAGCAAAACACAGCATTATAACAGATACACTTATGGACATGAATCGTAAACAGTATTACGCAATAGGCAAAATATGATTCATGTGTGTCTTATCCATGACCCAATTCAATGCAAAAGAATTTAAAACATATCAAATTTTCAACTATTTTAGATGTATCATTTGTCTATCATATCATGCCGTGCCAGATCGCACCGGCTTTACCTACACTCACTTATACATAATTATTGCTTTCAATTATGCACATTCGGAAAAAAATGTAAAAAGTAAAAAGTAAAGCAATGTTTTATGAATTTGATTGGTCTTGTGTTTTATTTAAGAAAGAATATTAAGTTATATCATACTTACCGTTGTTATATTTGGTAGAATTTACACTTGTGACATAAATATGTTGATCAAGATCAACACTAATCCAATTATTTGTGATGTTATCAGATACAAAACAATTACCCCAATCACTGTTCGTTAAATTGCCATCAGTAGTACTTTTGGGGCTATAATTATTTTCACTATGTCTAGAACTTACGTTTACATGCCTTGCATATGCCATATTTCTTCCTAAAACGAAAAACATTGACTGCAAGAAGGTATGTTGATATCTATTTCCCATTTATCCTGTCGTTTCCTGTTTTCAAACCGACAAAAACCTTCGACTGGTGAAGGAATGCATGTTAAGAATTTCCATAACATCAGGAGTTTACAGAGGCGTTGTCATAAGGCGGTTATAAGGGGACATCATGCTTGATATTGAAACCAGCAGTTACCCGCAAAAATTGGAATGTACTATCAAGCACCATCCTATGAATTGTTACATTATTGCCCCGCTGTCTTCCATCCATTTCCATTGTTTCGACGTTTAGTGTCCGAAGACAAATATTTTTATCATTTAATAATAAATTTGAACAAAATTTACAAGAGCTTTAATGAATACATAACATAAACATAGCATTTAATATAAATAGTGGTACGAACAAAATTTGTAGTAGTGTATACTACAGATCAAAGGTCAAAACATGTTGCTGTCATGAGTATGAACAACTATAACTACTTGTACTATGTTAATATTTACATGTACTAAACCATACAATTGTCTTTGTTTAATCCAGATAATAATATCCACACACTACAACTCTATAAAACTATGAATTAAATGTATAACTTATAATTAGACAAAATACATAAACATGCGTACAATGCATACCTCCATTTATCCTTACATCACATAACACAAGCTGAGTCTTTACTTTATTAAGTTTGATCCTAATTTGGTTGCCAACAATGGGTTCTTTACAAACTACGTGAATATATGCTGATTCAGTTGATGAGTTTGTTGTTCGGTAACATATGTTACTATACTGTGGTACATAGTTATTATCTTTCTTTTTATTTGATGGAACATATTCCACGGTTACAGTGAAACTTGAAAGATAATCTGAAATATGAATACACTTACGACTTACTTGATAGTAAATTCACAGTTCATTCTTTTTGTTACATGTACCCTAAACAAGATATTACTATATGGTTTATTCTACCAATAGATCATGGCACATTTCTATTGACTACAATTGCTACAAGCCACAATAAAACGTGACTTTTCAATCTCTGGAGAGCCTCACAAAATTACAATACGCCAATCTGAATATGTGAAATATCAATTTGGTTAAGCTGTACTATATATTGCGTTGAAATTGCACTTTTATATCTACATAACACAATTTACATAAGGAGAATAGTTTTTGTATAGCTACAGCACATATTGAACAATCTTAAATATTCTGTCATTCATGAAGTGCTCTTGAACAAGTGTATTTACATTACATTTAGTTTACATTTACATTACAATTAATGTTACCGTGTCATAGCACTACACATGTCTTAATAGGGTATTTACTAGTTTCTACAGGAATACTGAGGAACTGGTAAGCTGCTTTCATCCAAATAAAAAACGGAGCTAGCTAGGCTAAGCAGAATAATAAAACTACTCTTCAACGTAATTCAAAGATAATTTAAACTGTTTTCATAAAATTGCTTTGAAAAATTCTATAGTGGTGTTGAGTTAGGCAATACATGAGAATTGGTTCACTGTAGTACAAATATTGTAGCTATCATATTACTGATGCATACATATAACTCAATACAAACAATATTTTGCAAAATCGTTTACCTATTTTCAAATACATAAACTATAACTTTTAATTGTGTTATACGGAATAATAAGTCATACCCTTGCCATCATCGTTACTAAGTATAGTAAGTTCATGTATAGTTTCATTCCGAGGTAACCAAACTCTCCACCAAGGTTCCTCGGTAATTTTACTGGCATTGTTTGTGTAGCTGCAAGTTGACGTGCTACCATCATTTCCAAGTATCGAATACATGGCGGGAGAAATATTGCTGTTGTGTCGAGTAAATTCTTTATAGCCGGAATCACCTGATGCCAATAGCATAAAGGAAAATGTGTTCAGATGTGAAAGACTGGATTTTTAATCCAGTACCGATATTTTTTTCTGTACGTCTATTTATGCATTAAAGGTGTAAGTATTTCATAAAATTTAATCATTCATCAACAATTGTTAGATAATAAACATGGACTTACGGAATTGACAACCTGGTCCGAACCATTTAGGTTCACAGCCATTTGTACAATTACCAGTTTTAACGTCACACACAGCTCCATCAACACAGTGACACATGTATTGACACTCAGGACCAAATGTATTTATACCGGCTCTTTTATCACATGCGTCTGGAATAAATTCATTACGATTACGTTACTCGATTTAACAATTCTTACAGTCTGATAATAGCGTATTGGGTTTCTGGAACTCTGTATAAAATGAGTATTAAGTTGAATAATAATGTACAGTCAAAGCCGTGAACAAAGGCCAGCCTTGGGAAAGACAAAATGTGGCCTTTATTGAAAGGTGACCTTTATTTATAAGTCAGTTTTTCAAATTATCAGTGACGTTTTTCAAAGAATAACCTTTATTCATAGGGTGGTCGTTATACAGAGGTGGCCGCTAACTCAGGTTTAACCATAATTTGAATTTAATTGACCAGTGATAATCATTATGCATACACAAACGACTATTGTTTCGGGAGATTTAAATATAAACGAATATATAACACAAGGCAGAAATATATCTGTTCGTATGAAAACGGGAAGAGGGGTTTAATAGGAAAACACGTGAAACAATTTAACTAATCTAATGATAATTCACTTTAGGGAAGATACGTCGAGTCATCTTTACTTATTGGTTTAAATACTGAACTTATCAGGATTAGTTATGGTCGAGTGATTCTTTGTTCATATGTATATATAATCAATACACTAACAGGTTTTGTAGAGACAACTTCTTATCTTTTTGTTATGTCTGATAGATACTCTTTGTCTTTTTAGATTCATAAGTTGATGTGTAAGATGTATTGGTATTGTATTACGGTTTGTATTGTGTCTAGTACTGTTCTATATCTCCTTTAAATTCAGTTTGTACAACAATATGCATCTGTAGTGAATAAATGTCCGTCTAACTTGTTTATGTACGAATTTCGTGTTTGACTCCATTTTATCCGGCCTTGTCTTAGTGTAGAAGTATCAGCTGGAGGTGCGTGTTTTATGGTGTTGAACTTGTCTGTTTTTATTCGTTGTGAATCTTGTATCTGATTGTAATTCACCCATTATCTTGACTAAAATGTGTAATTGATACTCATTCTGTGTTATATTTCACATTTCTGATTCAGTTGCGTTCCTTTACTACATGATAATAATCTTACTTTAAAGTAAATCGTGCATAATACGTAATGAATTCAACTTTAAATGGCAGCATGGCTTTTTTATTGCTTATTTGAGTAATGACAGAACCATTTGCATATGTGCAGTTACTGTTAACTAATCAGAAATCAACAAGCTCATAATGATTGTTGACAGAATGTGTGAAATTACGATAATGGAATGAAATTCCATGTGACAGCAAGATTCTCAATCAGTAGGATATCCATATCATATATTTATTGTTGATCTATGTATCTTATGTATTTTATGTTGTCTTATATACATGTCTTGTGAATTTTCATGTTCATAATATTACAGTTATCCTGAACATTTTTATATTTATTTCCATTTCTATATTACACTGGTTAACACTATTTATATCTTCAAGTTTCGGTTCTGTATAAATAGAACAGAATCGAATATAAATACGGAAATACATAAAAGAAACTGTAGCTGAGTTATATTGGTGATATGCACAGTATTGTAACCCAACTGAATTACCAGAACATAGGAATTAAACCCATCCATTTAAATTCAAGATACAAACATACCTATTCATATATGTTACATCCATTTGTACTATAATCTTGTCGAATGATAATTGTAGCGTTTTCTGTTAAGTTATTTTACAACACTTATGCTAGAACTCCAACACAGAGATGGTTTTTATACAATTTTATTACTCCGTGACTATTTGTTCAATGATCTAAAATACTATCAAAGAAGCAACTATACCGACAGGTAACTAATAAGCAAATTGACTCAATACTCCACAATAATATAAAGTTTAAGTTTAAAAAATACCAATGAACCATTTACTCGCCAAATAGATGTCAATGCTACATAAAAATTCATCTTGACATTTGGCTAAAGGAACGTTATCCCCAGTAACATAATTACTAATGCAAAAAGCCAGATAAACGCCGCAATTGATAAATATTCATGGCGGTCAGTGTAGTTTAAAAATATTGTAAACATACCTGTAAAGTGAAACAGAATAAAGGATAGAATATAATAAACTCCGTGAGGCATAATTGTCATAAAACAAATTCATTCATATAAACTGTTCTACAAAAATATCACTGGACATTTTCAAAAAGGAAGTGACGGATATAAGTTGTTGAACGCTAAATTGAATAAAATACCTGATATACAAATAAAACGCGGAAGAAAAATGTGTGCTGACTGACTTTTGAGACCTAGTAATATAAACACAATGAAAATGGGAGATAAATTACATTTTTGAAACGAGATGATGAATCAATGCGTTTTACGATTAGGATTTTAATTGGATTTAAAAAAACACTGACACTAACCTTGTGAGAGTAACTTATCCAATCCAAAGTGCACTCCGAGGGCATATACACATTATTCTATTCGTTAAATCCAATCTGAAAATGCAGTTCATAGTCGTTTGTATGGGATTTAGATAATTAAATTGCTCATTGAAATACAGTTTGTCTATTGGTTGTTTTGGTTTTAAACCGCTGTCAACTAAGGTACGTTTTGATGTGTTAATTTAGCCAAAATTCAAATGACGGGAATAAATGTGGTTGATTATGGCGTACACTCGTCTCCAGGTACTATTGGTATCATTCATTTTCGTTTAACTAAATTTCCAGGGTTTTACTACAAAGGATATTCGTGGATTTTGAATTTTTTAGTTTCCTTATTGTTTTCTGTCATTTTTACACCAAAATAACTTGTTTTGGAAATACAAATACATGTAAATTGACCATCACATGTCAAAAGGAAATCTCATCAAAAGTTATGCAACATAAAACATATATCCGTTGATAAATCGAACTTGAGTATACGTGTGAAATTTGACATGTGACATTTGGAAATGAAGGAGGTGCAATGATTGATCGTCAGAGCTTGTTATTTTTCCAGCTTTGTAACATACCCGACAATGTATTGTCAGAAACATTTCGGAAATTTCTTATGGTTGACAGACATTTCGACATTTATATATATATTGTCGCCAATAATGGGCAATTCCTGGAGACCTTATTGTTTATATCCAATAATTCAGTCATGTCTATCCTTGAATGGGAAAAATACCTGCATTAAAGCACGGTACAAGAACGGACCACTGAGCGATATCAAACAACAGGAAATTACCTCAATTGTCAATGAATTGTGAATGAAATTTGAAACTCATTCACAACTGCTATTATTATTTTCCTTATACTAAAACATTGATGCATACATGTACTCACATATAAATGCACATTAAACAATGAATACCTTGAAATATCCAGTTTAGTTTTGTAAATGAAGATCTACATCATCAAAAAGCAAATAAGTAAATATGTGCTTTGTTAAAATGAATACATATTGACATAAATTCAGGCTTATATGAACCTATTTATATGACAATAATTGGATACGACAACTGAGGAAGCGTATCTGGCTTATTAGTGACATCAATTTCACCAATTTGTAATTTTAAAATGTAAACCATAATAACATACATGAATAAACCCACAATACAATTTACATATATTTGAACAACGATTATTACTCTGTATATAAAGATAAATTACAATAATTAGTCTAACAATAACAATCATTTTATCATTCGGATTTTTGATAACGCCTTCCTTTCATTAGATTTAACTTATTTAACATAAAATAAATTCCGTA
Source organism: Lutraria rhynchaena (assembly GCA_008271625.1). Lineage (NCBI taxonomy): Eukaryota > Metazoa > Mollusca > Bivalvia > Venerida > Mactridae > Lutraria > Lutraria rhynchaena. The sequence goes on from VIBL01000352.1 coordinate 126,667, forward strand.
GCCTGAAACCCACTGATAATTTCATAATACGACATAGATTAAAAACGAAAACAAACATTAAACTTCTGAGATAGGTTCCCTAGATAAGTATTTCCACAAAATACCGAAATCGCCTTGAAATCCATCTTCAAACAAGAGCTTGTCACAGACAATGTAGCAGTCACCTACCGGTATAATGTTGTTGGATTTCCTACATCCAACCCATTTGAATATGGAAATCAAATATAGTTTAAAGAATTTGTTTTAGATTTTTAAGATAACAAGGAATAATATCTGCGCAATTATCAGGAAATTGACATAATTTTGAATATTGGGAACGAATGTAAAAACATGTTATCATAGGATCCCACTTGTGTTCAATTTTCAACATACCACCTATCATCTACCCATAGGTACTCGATTTCCGTAATTTATACACCCGAACAAACCAACTGTTTTAATCTAAATTTATCAATCAACGCAAATCAGCCAAGAAAAAGGACATATCGCTGCTCTACGTATCATAAAAACTGAAAGGTAAGTCACTCGCCATTTTTTCGATTGACGGAAGTGACGGTATCCAGTCTCGGTTCCGGCATTTCTTCTGAAAGGCGTGCTCTCTTCGGGAAACAGCGAGGTTCCCGAAACGCCGTACACATGCACAAAAAGTTTATAGGCTTTATATAATGGAATAACGTAATCTAAAAAAAATGTGCATGTCCGATGTTCATAAGCAGCTACGTCATTTCTACACTTTCCTTATTCGGTGTAGTTTTTCACTATAATACCAAAGATGTACAGATTTATTCAAACCAAAGGGCACGTTGAAATAAAACAAGTTTATTAATTATATCAATCAAACATTGGAACAATGATATTTACTGTAATATACTGGAAATTTAAATACAAATGTATACTGTAGTTCTATAAATTGCGCTAAAATGTATTGAAAATATAATTGATATTTTGCATTAAACAAGTATCAATTTAACAACTTAGGTCGTTTTTATGCAAGCGATAATAAGTTATGTATCGATTGATACTAATGTGTACCTTACGGAGCCCCTACACTGTCCCATAGAGTGATGTCGATAGAAGTGTGCAGATTTTATCGCAATAAAACGCTATTTTTGCGCGTTCGGTTAGATTTTTTGTTGCATGATGAGAGTATAATATTTAATTTTTGAGTATAATTTATCACATATTTTGTTATTTTTTACGTAAAAAGTATTACCTTAAGGTAATTTCTTACTTCAGACCTGGTACATTTGAAAAAGAAATAGAACTATATTTTTGCTCGAAAGTCCGAAAAGAACATTTTATGTAATACACTTAGTTGAATAAAATGCTACATTTAAACAAATACATAAGAAAAATGCGCCTTTTGTCCCAGGTGAGTTTTCGTGTATTTCTTACATCCTAGACAAACTCATGAAATGAATTAGTATCGGATGGTAGAATACATTTGAGATTAAAGTAACCAATCCCCTTCCGGACTATTAATTGTACTTATGTCTACATTTCAGAATAATTATATCTTGCTTAGAATCGTAAGTCATATAGTGCAATGAATTGTACATATATTATAAAATGAAAGGTAATGAACTCCGTTGGACATTAATAAAGTAAATCAACCCTATGCAAACCGTTCGTCCTGAACTAAAACATCACAAAAATGGATATTTTCAAAGGAGATGAAGAATGATTGTATATAACTTGTTTACCTCTAAATTGCATAAAAGCTCCAAAGCAAAATTACAAAGAATACGGAAGAAAAACATGTGTCCACCGACTGTTTGAAACCAAGGTATAACAATTCAATAAACACGGAAAATTGATATATTTTAGGATTGTTTTATTGAGTTAATAAAATAATACCTTTTATAGATAAGAATTACTGGAATGTTTATTCCTCAATGTACTGTATAAGTACTTATTTTGGCGGGGTTTTTATTTTGGCTATATTGGCGGTCAGGGTCAATTGCGCCAATTCAAAACACAGCTAATTCATAGCACCGCCATTTTAGGACACCGTCATTATTATTATTTGAAAGATAGACAACTCATGGTAAACTAGCTCCTAATGTGTCTGATAATGAGTATGATATATATTTATACCTACTGTAGGGCGCTGAAAAAAACCCCGAAAATTTGTAGGTCCAGACCGAATTTAAAGTTCCCGGACCGATTTCAGTTGTTTCAATTGGTTAAAAAATCGGTCCATAAACGTTCTATAAATTTCGGTCCGAAATCGTTAAGTACATGCAAAATGTTACAAACCTTACTGTATGTTGTTCTCACAATTCTCAATACCCCAGTAAATATACCAAGATAACCAATAGACTGGAGCGATCATCAGCTAATCCGATAAATTGATGTCTGTCAAAAGGCGGTCGCTCGTAATTAGTCCAAACACGTGGTAGATAACATAAAACAACAAATGCATTGACCAATTGTGTTAAGTGATGTGTTTGCTGCGTGTATTAATATTTGAGTCAAAGACTTCACACGTCGTTCCGTACGTGAATTAATACTGTCATTACATTTAAATGCTGTATTGTTTCGGGATAATCAAAGGCGGTGAATTGTTTTAGAAGTCGTAACAGAAAACAGCATCAAAGAAAAATTAGTAACATCAAAAGTAAGCCCACATTAATAGCTCCTTTGATTAGCGGTCATGTGACTAAGAAATACGTCATCTATTACATTTGTGTGATACGTCATCGTTGATGACATCGAAGGATTAAAAATTGTGGATTGATATTTTTGATTGTATCCAGAAAAAAACTTGTAAATCGGTAAATGGGACTTTGTTTGATATTAGCTATTTCAATCAAGTACTATTGCAATAGTATGTGGTTAAAATTTCGATTCCGTTTTTGTTTCGGTTTTAGTGTTTAGTGTCAAGTACAAATCATGTAGTGTCTATGAACAAATATTTCAAAATGTATATTTCAAACTTATGTGATATACTGAACATATTACGAAGACTGAATATACTAGATAAATCATTTTTCAATTACCAGGTACTATTATTGTCAGTATTAGTATTTCAGTGGAAAATGTATACACGTAGCAAACATATGACCTGTGGAACCAAAATATATCAATAATGTTAACTAATTGACTAGTTTTTAGGGCCCAACGGCACACCTATTTGTATGAGGACAATCCTCAGATGCCAAATTTATAGCGGAAGGCATACAGTAGCGCTTGCCAAAAAATAACGATTTTTACAAACTCGAATGATATTTTATTGCACACGTACAAATACACAAAAGACATAATAAGTTCATACATTTTATAAGAATTCATTCACATATTACATATTACACATGCACATACATGTACTTTACATACACAATGTTATATTCTTATCCCAGTAATAACCATAAATGCCAATGATGCTTAATATCTCAATTTCCTCTGATTTAATCGCCGCTCATTTAACAAATATATCAATAGGCATTTCATAACTGGACGCACACAACAAAATAAATATTTGGTGAATTAAGCACTTTTATTGTACAATTCTGTCGTATGTGTGTTCTGTGTTGTCGAAACCATCTACAAATAAAGATAAACATGTCGTTAATATCAAAACCTTTCCCTCATGTCACCACTGTAATATATATAAATTTCACAAGTTGCACCAAATACATTCGTTGTTGTTTATATATCAGATATTTCAATGTATTTTTAGTGATGGGCAGATATTCGACAAAAACGGAAAAGTCACCTGGGTTGCAAGCAAATCAGCGACTGCCTATTACTCATTACATCTACCGACTTATTATATGTTTAATTTTCAGTGATTTAATCCTGTTTTAATTTACTTGTCCTTTTGTAACTCGCGTTTGCTAATTATATCTAGGGAAATAACTCTTTACTAATTTCCCGCTGAGACAAATCATGTTCGGTCAAACTACAAATTATGAATTATCTCCCTTCATGGTACAAACATATTACTATCCAGACGACTTATTTTTAGCGGCTATGTAGTGGCAGCAGTGCCAATTGACCCACTGGATAAGACAATCGGTGAAAGCAGTTTACGGTCTGACCAAGATCAAGTTTGTATTAACGTCAGTAGGAAACATAAAAAACTAATATTTATAACAACAGTTTAAAAACACTTTCTTTTTGGAAATACAAGCTCAATCGACACAACGTAATTTTACACTAAATTTACGTTAAATTACACTATTGGTGCTTTAAAATACCTGGATTTGTAGAGCAACCTTCGTAAACTCCGAATTCTTGTAATTGGGCAGTTTGTTCATTATGCTCAGACCTGTAGAGAGTCAATACATCGGATGTATAATATACGAATGTACAGAATAATGTCGAGAGCGTACATATGCACACGAATATATCAACAAATATTACTGTCCCCACATTCTTCTACTGGCATTATATCATCACAGTCATTTTTGCATTTTTGTTTCATACTATTTTTCTTTTGATTTTAAAATAAGCAACAGAAATAACTAATCATAAAATAAAAAATACACAGTTCTATTGTAACATTACTTTTATGCTTTTACGAACTACTATGATTTTGTTATTGAATTCTGTTTTCAAGTATAGTGAATAATTTTCTTGTAGAAAAAAATTTAGTTCATTGTGTAAGGTAATAGTATTAATTCTGATACGTCATTGTGATACACACGGCTTCTCAGAATGAAATTAGCAACGATTTACTTTGAAATTTAATGCCAGTCTTTGCGCTAATCCACCAACCCAACCTAAAGCCCTGGGCTAGTAAAGTTCTATTCGGAGCAATGAATTTTCTCAAAACTGTGTATTCGGGCTATTGGTAAATTGTTTATTGTCAATATCTCGCTTCTAGTTTGGGTTAGTGCTTTAAAACAGTTCAAACGATGAAATGCAATTGGTAAGACTAGGTTATTGATAGGTAATATCCATGATGTAACTAAGTTGTGATGTATCTGTTAATTATTAAAAGTGTAATAGATATTACATACAACTAAAGATAATTTGAAATAAACAAGCATACACTAACTGCAAATAGAACTATATAGATCGTGTAGTTAACTTTACCAAAAATTATATCCGTAAACTTCCATCATTACTTCTTACCTCAATCGTTTTCTCTGCCAGACTATTACAGCAACCACAACAATTGCTGTTACAACCACAAAGGAAATCGCCCCACCAATCGCCGCTAATGGAAAATCAGTTGCTGTTTGGGATTCTTTAAATAGACAAAACAGTTTATTAGCAATGTTAACCTAATAAATTAGTACAGGTATACACATTTAATACATTGTTGATTTAATATTTCAAAAATGATATTTCACAAATGATATGGTTTACCCTTGCCGGGGACATCAAGTTTCCAGAATTGGATAATCCCTAAAGTGAATATAGGGTTGGTAAATTGGTAACAGTAATATGACACTAAAACAAAAATATTATGTTTTTAATTGCAAAATGCGTGACGACATTGTCACGGATAAAACTGCGCTACGGAGACCTATACGTAGTTATGAAAGAAAAACAATGTACGTTTTTGTGACGACAGATAATAAAATAACACTACTATGAATTTTAAAAGAAGGTGGTAATACGCAACACTGTATCACTTACATACCACTATCATAATTACATTCGGGTGTTATGTCATATGTTCATAAAAAGGTTTTGATTTTACCATTAGGTGCATTTAATTGGCAATTTATTGGAATAGTCTTATAAGTTTGATACCAACATATTAGTCCATAAAGTGATCAAGCGCTTTCAGCTATACGATATCTTCTACATGCAATGTATAAACAATCTGTGTCTCCTCATGGACTGGTAGAGTAAAGCATTCCACTCATGGTAGAATAAACATGGACTCCTAATTTCTAACGCTTTACAATTATTCTAGAATATTAATTTCAAACGCTTAACAATTATTCTAGAATATTAATTTCTAACGCTTTACAATTATTTTAGAATTTTAATTTCTAACGCTTTATAATTATTCTAGAATATAATTTCTAACGCTTTACAATTATTCTAGAATATTAATTTCTAACGCTTTACAATTACTTTAGATATTTAGAGAATAATTTATCTGTTATTTATCCATTACAATCAATGACATATATATTTTAATCAATACCGATACAGCCAATATCATTTCTCATGGCATTCAATGTCTTCAAAGCATAAACGTACGCCTTTTTCACAACATCCCACGTCTATTTTAGATGTTACTCGCTTCTATCGGAACAGTTTATTTCACTTTAAAAGAATAACATCGATAATACGAATGTTGACCGATGAACAAATTATATTTAACCACGAAGCCACCAAATGTGAATACCGACCATATGAATGATGCATTCTTTACGATATGTCTATACACCTTTGTAATATTCGATGTTTTAAGATGGTGTTTATCAGATCTTAATTTTTAAGGTTATAGTGGCGATTAAAAGGAAATCTTGAGTTAACATATTTTATGAATGCCACTTCCAATTCATTATAAAATTTGAGAAACATGTCTGGAAATGCTTCAACCTGAAAGAAAGTATTATCTTTAAGATTCTTTCTGGAGACCACATGTGGTTTTGTGTATGTGGTAACTGTAATGAACCTACAATAATTTAATACTAGATTAATGGAGCTGATAGAATAATAACAATCCCCAAAGTATCCCCTAACTTTAGTTATATAGACTGTAATAAATTTAATATGAAAAAAAAAATCGAAGAAAATCTCACATATATATATGGCACATGTACCAGTGACATTGTCACATATACTTGCACAGTGATCATCACGCGTTCTACTTCAATGAATTCCATATGTTCTATTATCACATTCTTAAATGTAATATTTTCATTACTTTGTCAAAATTGATTGGTTTCAGCGTAATGTTTATTTACCTGATTTACAATCATGTGCACAGATCAAGAGACAAATACTTGTCAATTAGTGATTTCTTGAAATGCGTGTATAGGATTAGTCGAAGACGTTTTGTACTTATAGTATTGTAGACAAAGATACGCTCTCACACCCTCTATGTTACTAAAATAATGAAATGAAAAATAGGAAATACATGACCTATATGTAACATGTAACACTGTAGAAAAACTCCCTAACATAGTTTTACCTCGATTGCACGTATCCCCTTGCCAACCTCTTAAACACCCCTTCGTACAGGCACCATCAACATGACTACAAAGGCGACCGTCACAATATTTACTACACGTCTCTATACAGTTGTTACCATAGAAACCACTTGAACAAACTGCGCGAGGAGATATTATATCGCACGTGAAAATTATAACAGATAGTAAATGTACATGTAGTACAAGGAGATATATCTTGTCAACAAATTACTCTTATTTGTCATATTTCACTTTCTAATCCCGTTATTCCTTTACTTTTACGAAATAAGGTAAGTTCCACGTGTTTGTTTGTAAACGCCGTTAATGTTATAGTTATATGAATATATGTAACTGGAGGTAACCGGAACTACTGTCAGAAGTAACTGGATTCACCTATGATAATAACTCTGGTATGCATTCCCAGTTGATGACCTACAAACCATGTATATTATATCCATGCTTGTCTCATACCAAATATCACTCTGAATAAAGGCCAGTCACATGTGTACAATAGGAAAGCCAGGACCTCGTCACCTCGTTACCGTTATTATTGTGATTAATGTATTTAAATAGATCTGAACAGGATAAAACCAGAAACAGTAATAATTGCATATATATCATAAAAATAATACCGAGTAAAGTGCACATCGATTTTCAATTTTCAAAACGTTCGATCAATTCGGTCGGAGAAAGCAGGTTAGGTGATATAGAATTTCAGAGCAAGTGAGGGGAATCAGAGGGATGTACGGGTTTAGGGGCGGATTAGCATTTGCAGTAAATTCAGAAACGAAAATCTGACAGACAAACATTCAGAATAATGTTTGGGTGTCCGTACAACTTCATGTAAGGATCAATCAATCTACGAGCAGATTTAGAAAAATTTAAGCGGACGTCCACATCTGCATAAACTAAAGAACGAACTAAAAATCACAACGAGAGAGTAAAACCTAGGTGAAATCAGCTACCGTAAGGTAAGGTAAGGTAATATACTTTAGAATTACGGCGGTAAAATCTTTACGTCTTACAATATTTATATATGAATGAAGGAATGATTTCATTTTAATATTGTTTGCACACTTTTCATTGTTTGTGAAAGAAGTATATCAATCGCAAACCATACCTTCACTACAGAGCGAGCCCTCATAACCAGCAGAACAACCAATTTCACAGGTTCCGTCCGTTTTATTACATGTCCCATTTAAACAAGCTCCGCATGTCACATTACATTTATATCCCCATGTCCCATTTTCACACTCTGCAATACATTGGGTTTTGTGCGATATGACACCCACAGCTGTTCAATATTAACAAGACACATACCTCACAAGTACATACTTTTAATTAATCATCGGCCCAGTTTCACGTGTGCGGTAACTTTCATTAACCTGATTGATAAAACAGTTACAAACCAAAGCCTTAAGACAACAATATCTATAAAATAATGTAGCTGGTGGAATATTAAAGTTCCCTATAATAAACCCCTAAAACTAAAGTTATACAGAATATGGCAAATAATGAAAATAATGAAAGAACACCTTCTAAGCACATAGCTCCCATCCATCCAGGATCACACTTGGCACATGTACCATTGACATTATCACACGTACTTTCGCAGTGAACTCCACAAGTGCTGTTGCATTGGATTCCATATGTCCCATCATCACATTCTTAAATTTAATTAAATACTTTGCCGAAATTGTTTGGTAACAACACTGCTGTGTATTACCTGCTTTACATATACATATATTATATCATATTTCATAACTCGTCATCTATATGCCATTTAATGATGGTAACAAATGTATGAATATATTTTGTCGATATCAAAAGGTAATTGGAATACGTAATGTATGCATCACTGAGATGGATTTTTTGGGAAAGATCCATTCACAATACTAAAAGTTGAATTATTTAAACATTTGGTATATCCGACATTTAATCATTTGAACGACCAATAATTTTGCGACATGAAAACAATAATTGATGATCATATATTAAAGTATGTACCTTCAATACAATGAGTAGTGTCCTTAAATCCAACTTCACAACCGGACGCACACTCACCATCAAATCTATCACATGTACCGTTCAAGCATTTTCCACAAGTAGCATTACAGTTGTAACCCCAACTTCCATTTTCACATTCTGTTGTACATGTATACGTTGTGAAATTTACATAGTGTAATCATTACCTCACATGAACAGCAATTTTACACGAACATGAACAATGTGACAAGTATAAGTATTGTAAAACATTTCATAAGATGATTTAATGTGGCTAGGGTGTTTGTACAACTTTATGTAAGGATTTAATCAATCTACGAGCAGATTTGGTCCAATTTAATGGGATGTCCACATCTACACAAACTAAAGGACGAGCAAGAGCGAATCCTCAAAACCCGCTGAACAACCAATTACACATGTTCCGTCAATTTTATTAAATGTCTCATTTAAACAAGCTCCACATATTACATCACACTCATATCCCCATGTCCCATTTTCACACTTTGCAATACGTGTGCAATACATTGGGTTTTGTGCGAAATATGACACCCACAGATTTTGAATGATAACAAGTCACCTCACAAGCACTTACTTCTAATTAATCATAGGCTTGGTTTCGCGTGTGTAGTAAATTTCGTTAACCTAATTGGTAAAACAGATGGAAGCAAAAGCCTTAAGACTACAATACTTACCAAACAATGTGACTGGTAGAATATTAAAATTCCCCAACATAAAATCCTAATTTTAGTGATGTAGAGTATGGTAAAAAATGAAAAAAGAAAGGTCACCTTCTAAGCACATATCTCCCATCCATCCAGGATCACACTTGGCACATGTACCATTGACATTGCTACACGTACTTTCGCAGTGAACACCGCACGTTCTGTTGCATTGACTTCCATATGTTCCATCATCACATTCTTAAATGTAATCAAGTGACTACTTTGCCGAAATTATTTGGTAACAACACCGCCGTGTATTACCTGTTTTCCGTATACGTATTAAATCATATTTCATAATTTATAATCTGTACACCATTTAATGATGCTTTCGAATGCATGAATACCTTTTGTCGATACCTATTGACGAATATGGTATTGTAACCACCATCCGTGAAATTTAAAGGTGATCGGAATATATAAAACAAGTATCACTGAGATTTATTCACTGGAAAAGATGCTTTCACAATTGTAAACGTTGAATTACTAAAGCGCTTACACGACCAACATTTTTTAAAAATATTTAGAAAAAACAATTGCCAGTTCAGATGATCATATGTTAAAGTATGTACCTTCAATACAATGAGTAGTGTTCTTATATCCAACTTCACAACCGGATGCACACTCGCCATCAAATTTATCACATGTACCATTCAAGCATTTTCCACAAGTAGCATTACAATTGTACCCCCATGTTCCAATTTCACATTCTGTTACACATAATATCATTTAAGTTGTGAAATTTGTATAGTGCAAACATCACTTCGCGTGTATGGCAATTTTCTACATATACATAAACATGAGCAATGAGATAAGTATCAGTACAGCAAAACATTTGATAAGAGGTTTTAATGTGGCCTTATTTAAAATACAATTATCTTAACAATGGAACGTGTATCGTAGAATCTCGACCTGAATGGATGAGAAGTACATGACCTACAATGTATCATTCATTGTATGTAGAAAAACTCTCTAACAAAGTTTTAACTCTATTGCACGTAAGCCCTTGCCAACCAGTTAACACCCCCCCCATCACAATGTTTACTACACGTCTCAGTACATTCGTTACCATGGAAACCACCTGAACAAACTGCGCGAGGAGATATTATATAGGAATAGATAGTTATCAAAGACATACATGTACATGTAGTATTAGGAGATATGATTTACCTACAGATTGCTCTTATTTGTCGTATTTTACTTTCTAATCCTGTTATTACTTTGATTTAAATTTGATTTTACTTTGTTGTACTTCGTCGTGTTTGCTATATATATACATGTCTTATTGTGTATTTGACAATCTGCTCCGATGGGACCTAAATGTTCTACCCATGTATCGATTTTTGCTTTTCACTTGATGTTTGTAACTTTACAATGTGATATGCATTGATACATTTTTGCTGCTTTATCTTTTACAACCTTCGACATAGCCAAATTGTAAAACTATTTGTATTCTGAAGTACATTTTAATTTTTAGAAAACAAACGAAATTTGACAGAACCATCAATAATGGAAACTTATTCATAAGGGAATTTCACAACAATGTAAAATCAAAGCCCATTTTACCTTCAGTGCAACTGCTTGTTTCCTTGTAACCTCTTGCACAACCGGAAGCACACACTCCAGTCATTTTGTCACATACGCCATTCAAACAATTTTCACATGTACCTTCACATTTGTATCCCCATGTTCCTTTCTCACATTCTGTAATAAATATCATTTCATTTGTACAAACATGAAACTAGGGAACAGTTTATTGTCAAAATTCCATTTATCAATTCTCGCCAAATGGTTTATATCTGTCTAAGAGTGACGTAGTATTTTGTCATTCATAAATGAGAACAAAATTTTAAGGGTGTTCAATCATCTGAAAAACTACATTGACAAGGAAGATTGATTTCCACGCGTAGCTTTTGGCAATAGGAGTACATCTAGTCATGAGGACGATTGCCATAACCAGACAGGCGATGTCATATCAAAAGGTATAAATGAAACTGATAATTCTGATTGATTTCGTCAAAAGTATCGTACTGAAATATTGCTTTGATGTTAAGCTTATTATAGAATAAACTGGCCAAAACATCATTTAATTATAAATAAATTCAATTACTTTGTTACCTTTTATACACTTATCAGATTCATAGTAACCTACTTGACAACCATTCTGACATTCGCCAGTCTTGACATCACACGTCGATCCATTGCATGCTCCACAATCTGTCTCACAAGTGTCACCCCAATGTTCAATGTCGCATTCTGAATAAGAATCATTTTTGCTACTCTTCTTTAGAAGGGTGAAAAGGTATTGATTATGAATAAACCGAATCTTATCACAGATTTTCAAATATAAAGGTAAAATAGAATGTTGAAGTGCAATCAGCATAAGTTTATATATTACAATCACTGCTTTTGCGGCTTAGGTTGCATTGTGAAAATAATATGAGTATCACCCCAAATGTCAAACATCGCTTTCGTCTGCTTTTCATGAAGAGTAGCATAATTGTTTTTTATTAAAATCAATCATGTTACTCTTCATGAAAAGCAGAAGACGTCTATGGATACGAATTTACCAAAGTCTATCACAGATGTTTTAATTACAAAAAATGAAAATAGGATGCCGTTGTGCAAAATTAGTGAATCAACGTAAAATTACTCGAAAAGTATTAAAAATAATGAGGATTATTGCATTTATTGGCTAGTTACAAGGTAAAAATGGCAATCGTCGTGGTGGCCAGGAAAGTGTGGTGTTTGTGCAAACGTGCCACAGGGAGTCTTGAATTATTTCCCCTGATTCAGCAAAACTATGAAATCGACCATTTTCGCCATGTAAGTTGAACAGTTCCCATTTAATTTTAACCAAAAATGGTCAAAATGCTTTTGGGAATAATATTTTGGCTTTGATCGATCGCCAGCAAAAATGTCCTTGGCAGTCTTGTTTTAGACCCTTATTTATCAAATATCTGAAATAAGACTTTTTGCTCTCTTTGACTTGAACAGTTCCTACGCAATCTTCACCACATAAGTTCGATGCATGCATTTTGTACAGCTTGGCACTCATTATATTGGAATCACCCTGGTTGGTTGGTTGACTGGTCGGTTGGTCGGTCTATCGGTCGTGTGGTCCCGTTGCCAAACGATATAGAAGCTTGTTGTGAATATTTCTCTTACATTTCTTATGCGAACTGTTTCAGATTTTCTATATACATTGTGGTTAGATAGTAAATTTGCACATCATTATTATTCATGACAAATTTTTGTATGCATTTTTTATGCTGAAGTTGCCATACATTGCAGAATTATGTCCATTTGACCTTAATTATTTATTGCGTTACAAAGAATAGCATTTGAATTAATTAGAGCGATTGTGCCATGCTTATTTTTTGTCCCCGCAAACGAATAGTGATTGTGCATTGGCTCTAGACACAATTCAGTGATAGGTGTAGGTATGTAATGCTTTTGTTGTGATACGTACTGTTACGTGTATATCTTTGTGGCTATATATAAATGATATGTTTTGGTTGATTAGTAGCTGCAGTATGTTTATCTATAGGTTGAATGCATTGAATATACCATTTATGGGATTGTTTCGCTTTTTATACATACCAATATTACATTTGCCTCCGGATCCAGTCCATCGATCGGAACAACCAGTTGAACATACTCCGCTTATTTTGTTTTCCAAATGTTCATTTCCTTCACAATAGCAGTCATCGGAGCAATCATATCCACATTTGTTCATTGCACAACCTGTATACAGCACTTGTGTCACATAAATTTCAGTATCAAAGAATACATTGATATATTTTAGTCATATGGAAATATGTGCCAGGAGTTAACAGGAACAAACATCCTTACAATAGAGTACAAATACGTAGAACTGACGAAAATAACTAGATTAATCTGAATTACGATATCCATAACAAAATATTTTATTTGAATAAACTAAATTGTTTAATACTTACTTCCAAATATTTGCAGCTCACAAATGATAAAGCGGTCTTTTTCTGGTCTTCTTACTCTAAGATATCTTGTTGTAACGCTAAGGGAAACTTGTGTCGTAGGTGTGTTGTTTGATGAATCATCGTATACTTTTATCCATGAGCCAACCTCACTGGTATTGGATACTTCAATAATGTAGTTCTTCAATCGGTCTTCATTTTAAAATGTTAACAAAAGTTTGTTTACATTAAAACACGCGTAACTACGGAATTATTTATACTATCGAATGACTGATAACTATGCCTTACTGTCTTGATTATTCTATAAGCTAATATCATATTAGTTACCATATATCTTAAAATGATTACTTCAATATTTTGAATTTGTGAAGATTTCAAGCCGCTTAGACATGAAGTATGTTCATAATAGAGAGGACAGATGATGCATTGCTATAAGAATGGGGTTCAATAAATTAACCTGACAACCTCTCACTTGTGTTAGGATAACTATAAAACTCAGAACACATTGGTCACTCAGTTTTCATGATTTATTGCAACTGCATGCCTTTCGATAGGCCAACTAGTAAAACACAGCATTATAACAGATATACTTATGGACATGAATCGTAAACAGTATTACGCAATTGGCAAAATATGATTCATGTGTGTCTTATCCATGACCCAATTCAATGCAAAAGAATTTAAAACATATCAAATTTTCAACTATTTTAGATGTATCATTTGTCTATCATATCATGCCGTGCCAGATCGCACCAGCTTTACATACACTCACTTATACATAATTATTGCTTTCAATTATGCACATTATTTAAGAAAGAATATTAAGTTATATCAAACTTACCGTTGTTATATTTGGTAGAATTTACACTTGTGACATAAATATGTTGATCAAGATCAACACTAATCCAATTATTTGTGATGTTATCAGATACAAAACAATTACCCCAATCATTGTTCGTTAAATTGCCATCAGTAGCACTTTTGGGGCCATAGTCATTTTCACTATGTCTAGAACTTACGTTTACATGCCTTGCATATGCCATATTTCTTCCTAAAACGAAAAACATTGACTGCAAGAAGGTATGTTGATATCTATTTCCCATATATCCTATCGTTTCCTGTTTTCAAACCGACAAAATCCTTTGACTGGTGAAGGAATGCATGTTAAGAATTTCCATAACATCAGGAGTTTACAGAGGCGTTGTTATAAGGCGGTTATAAGGGGACATCATGCTTGATATTGAAACCAGCAGTTACCCGCAAAAATTGAAATGTACTATCAAGCACCATCCTATGAATTGTTAAATTATTGCCCCGCTGTCTTCCATCCATTTCCATAGTTTCGACGTTTAGTGTCCGAAGACAAATATTTTTATCATTTAATAATGAATTTGAACAAAATTCATAAGAGCTTTAATGAATACAAAACATAAAAATAGCATTTAATACAAATAGTGATACGTATCAAATTCTTAGAGGTGTATATTACAGATCAAAGGTCAAAACCCGTTGCTGCCATGTGTATGAACAACTATAACCACTTGTACTTTGTTAATGTTTATATGTACTAAAACATAAAATTGCCTTTGGTTAATCCAGATAATAATATCCAGACACCACAACTCTCTAAAACTATGAATTATATGTACAACATATAATTAGACCAAATTCATAGACATGCTTACAAAACATACCTCCATTTATCCTTACATTACATAAAACAAGCTGAGCCTCTACTTTATTAAGTTTGATCCTGGTTTGGTTGCCAACAATAGGTTCTTTACAAAGTACGTGGATATATGCTGATTCAGTTGATTTTGTTGTTCGGTAACATATGTTACTATACTGTGATACATAGTTATTATTTGTCTTTTGATTTGATGGAACATATTCCACGGTTACAGTGAAACTTGAAAGATAATCTGAAATATGAACACATTTATGACTTATTTGATAGTAAATTCACGGTTCATTCTGTTTGTTACATGTATCCTAAAAATACATTAATAAATGGTTCATTCTACCAATAAAACATAGCACTTTTCTATTGACTACAACTGCTACAAGCCAACAATAAAACGTGATTTTTTAATCTCTGGAGAGCCTCACAAAATTACACGTAACTGGTGCTCATACGCGCATCTGAATATAAATTATAAGATATCAGTTTGTTTAAGCGGCACTATATATTGACTTGAAAAAGCATTTTCATATCTACGTAACACAATTGATATAAAGAGAATTCTTTTGTATAGCTACAGCACATATTGAACGTTTTTAATTATTCTGTACGAACTCATTTATGAAGTGCTATTGAACAAGTGTATTTACAGAACATTTAATTTACATTACAATCGATGTTATAGCACTACACATATGTCTTGATAGAGCATGTACTAGTTTCTAGAGGAATATAGCGGAACTGGTAAGCTATTATTATAGTATTTTTATTATTGTTTAAAACTATAGCGCTTGACTTGGTGTTAATATACGAGGGTTGTTCGATATGTAATGTGTATTGAACCACACCGGAATAACGCTTTGCACGATTTCATGGATTTCCATGCATCTGAGCTTGTGAAGCAATTTTTGAAGTCGTAGAAGGTTACCGTCTTGCTACACCCACCATAATCTACATATATAGCCCCATGCGATTTTTTCCTTTTTCCAAAACTTAACAAGTTCTTATCTAGTCGTCGATACAAGTCCCGACAGGTCCTTGGCTCAGCCATCAGTCAGTGTCTTAGAGGTATACCTAAATCAGCGTACCGTGACGCATTTCAGAAAAGGATTCAGAGATTGAAATTATGTACATTGGTTGTAATTCAAACCAAGGAGAACACTTTGGAGGAATGTAATATTCATTTCACTATTTGAGTCGAATGCGTTCGCAATATCGTACAATACACATAACATATCGAACAACCTTCGTATATATTGTAATTTAAAGTTTTATAATTGTAACATATTTTTGTAACGAAATGCATACACGTAGTAATCCAGTTTTGTTTTAATGAATTTTGTAAGAAATTAAAGTAAATGCTCCCCTTTTGTACTATGTCTGAACGAAATCATTTGTAATATATGCCTATTTAGACCAAAACATTTCTGAAAAATATTTGTAGGACAACATAAAAAAACGTTCCTACTGAGTAAAATATTTAAAGTAAGTCAAATTTTATTAATAATTATACATTGATTTTCTTAAATAAAACACAAGACCAATCAAACTCATAAAACATTGCTTTACTTTTTACATTTTTTTCGTTGCGTATTTTTAAACTATCTCGTTATTCATTATTTCGCAATTCTCCAAACAAAATAAATGTATCATATTAGTTCCGTACATTCACTGTTTTAGCCTCGTTTATACATGTGTATGTATATTTCATACTGTAAATATATTTTCTCTAGTATAACCTTTGTGATTCGAGACAACAAAGTATAGTGGAGTTGAGTTAGGCAATCATGAGAATTGGATCACAATAGTACACACATTGTAACAATCATATTGATGATATATACGTATAACTCAAGTCGAGTTACCCATTTTCAAATACATGAAATGTAACTTTTAATTGTGTCATACGGAATAATAAGTCATACCCTTGCCATCATCGTTAGTAAGTATAGTAAGTTCATGTATGGTTTCATTACGTGGTAACCAAACTCTCCACCAAGGTTTCTCGGTACTTTTACTGGCACTTTTTGTGTAGCTACAGGTTGAATTGTCACCATCATTTGCAAGATTCGAATACTTGTAGGGATAGGTATTGCTGGTGTGTCGAGAATATTCTTTATAGGCGGAATCACCTGATTCCAATAATATAAAGAAAAATGTGTAAAGATGTAAAAGTATTCTTTCTTATCCCAGTTCTGATGTTATTTCTGAACAGCTATTTATCAATCGTATACGTGTTTCATAGAATTAAATCATTTATTAACAATACATGTGTGAAACAATATGAATTCATTACATAGAGTTAGATAATAAACATGGACTTACGGAATTGACAACCTGGTCCAAACCATTTGGGTTCACAGCCATTTGTACAATTACCAGTTTTAAAGTTACACTTAGCTTCATCAACGCAGTGACACATGTATTGACACTCAGGACCAAATGTATTTATACCGGCTCTTTTATCACATGCTTCTGGAATAAATTCATTATGATTACGTTACTCGAGTTAAAAAGTCTTTCAGTCTGATATTAGAGATATTGGGTTTTTCGAAACTCTGAAGTCAATATGTCCGTTCGATAGTATTAATGCCAACAGATTCTCGGCAGTCTGATGAACAACAGAAAGCAAAACAGTTAAGGATAAAAATTCCTTTAAATGGTAATTAATAAATGCTCAAAATTAAATAATACCTGAAGCTAAACTATTTTTATCAATATGCAATAAAACTTCAGGACTGTTCGTTGTCATTTCATCACAAATATGTTTTTTAGTATTTTGCTAGTCCTAGGATAGTCTGAAAACTTTAAATTGCCCCACACTGTTTACAGTTTTAAGCACTACCCTAAACACCCACAACCGCATAAAATGTTTTACCGACTTCCGAAAATGGTATGAAGCTCTCTGCAAAACTGTGGAATGTTACAGTGAGCTTTTCGACAACGAATTTAGTAGTATTTATATAGTTATGTATCATGTTCAGTTCGGTATTAAATTGATCTTCAATATATACATCGAACAGAATATTAACCATATTGGTATGAACATGACTGAAATAAGACGCTTAGGCATGTAAAAAAAGTCTACCCCATAAATTCTAAGGATGTCATCGCCAAAATGTAGGAAACATCATTTGGAAAACAGTTTCATCCATAAATTAGACTGACAGAACCATTCGGGATGTACGTTTTTACACTTCAGTGAGTTGAAAATATTCCTTTAAATGAAAGACAAACAGAGTACATACAGATATATGTCATCTTCTAAATGATTGCATCTTCGGCTCAATTTTGAATACCAATGTTATAAGATTAATAAAGGACATCAAATCAAACTGCGATGGAACAAAACTGTGTTTAAAACGTCCATCAAAAAATCAATATGACGTTTTACTGTGAATAAAATTGGAAACTCTCAACAAATGAATTTTATTTTGGAATTTATTTACCTTGTTGCTGTATACCAGTAAGTATTAATAAATCTAGATTTGTACACTTAGAGTATGGCAGTTAAAAAAGAAAAAATATAAATGTGTGCTATTTTAAATAGGATACATACCGACATGCATGCATGAAAACCTCAACATATTGACACACAATTAATTTTCGACCTTAAAATTGCAATTCAAATAAACAATTTCTTATTTGAAAACAAGGACATATCGAGAACTATGGAATCATTTATTTGACTTTTAAATCCGAGTAGAGTACCTTCATATCAAGATAATAAAACAGTATACCCAATGATTTATATTTACGTTAACTTATTAGCTTCCTTATTTTTATACATGTATTAATTTCCGAATATTTGAAACTGTTAAAATGAGTACTAAGTTGAATAATGATACAAAGTCAAAGCTGTGAACAAAGGCCAGCCTTGGGAAAAATGTGGCCTTTATTGACAGGTGACCTTTATTTATCAGTCAGTTTTTTCAAATTATCAGCGACGTTTTTTCAAAGAATAGCCTTTATTCACAGGATGATCTTTATACACAGGTGACCGCTAACACTGGTTTAAAAATAATTTGAATTTGATTGACCAGTGATTATTATGCATTCAATATGTTTTGTATACAATCACTGCACTAACAGGTTTTGTAGAGACAATGTATTATCTTCTTGTCATGTCTGATAGATACACCTTGTGTAAAGATGTATTGGTATTGTATTACGGTTTGCATTGTGTCTAGTATTGTTCTATAATTTCGTGTTTGAAGCAATTTCATCCGGCCTTGTCTTAGTGTTTAATAGTCAGCTGGAAGTGTGTGTTTTATGGTGTTTGATTATCCTGACTAAAACGTGTAATTAATACTCATTCCATGCTATATTTGGCATTTCTGATTCAGTAGCGTTGCTTTGCTACATGATAATGATCTGACTTCCAAGTAAATCGCACATAATACGATGATGAATTCAAGTTTATATGGCAGCGTGGCTTTCTTGATTGCTTATTTGAGTTATAACAGAAGCATTTGCCAATGTACAGTTACTGTTAACTAATGAGAAATCAAGGAGCTCATAATGATTATTGTCAGAATGTGTGATAATTACCATAATGGAATGAATTTCCATGCGACAGCAATATCCTCAATTATTGTAGTGTTTTCTGTTAAGTTATATTGCAACGCTTATACTAGAACTTCAACACAGAGATGGTTTTATATAACTTTATTACTCCGTGACTATTTATTCAATGATCTAAACTACTATCAAAGAGGCGACTACACCGACAGGTAACTGATAAGCCAAGTAACTCAATACTCCACAATAATATAAAATTTGAAAAAGGACCAAGGAACCATTTTACTCGCCAAATAGATGTCAATTGCACATCAAGATACATCGTCACATTTGAATAAATTACTAATGAAAAATAAACTAGATAAACGTCGTAATTGTTAAATATTCATGGCGGCCAGTGTAATTTATCAACTTTACGAATTTTTGAAAGCATGAGTTTTAATCAATGAGATTTAATTTTAGGTCTACAAGTATGAGTCACACAGAATATGTAATACAATGTCAATAAAGATGTTTGTCATAGGAAATGTTAGTGAGATGACTTCAAGCAAACAAAGTAATTCTAAGTCAGACAGAGTTTTGTATACTAATCATGATATTACTTGATACATTAAACAGTTGTTGGATATATTCACATCGGTCTACCTAACTGCAAAAACTGTTCTGGTGAAAACATACGCATAATAAAAATGAATTATATTCCATTTTACTAAAAAATTCATTCGCACATCATCATCTAAAACAATAGCAAATAATGTTAGAAAATAATGTAAACATACCTGTAAAGTGAAACAGAATCAAATATAAAATATAATAAACTCCGTGAGGCATAATTGTCATTGAACAAATACATTCAGATCAACTGTTCTGCAAAAATATTACTATGGACATTTTCAAAAAGGAAGTGACCGATACAATTTGTTGAACGCTAAATTGAATAAAATACCTGACATACACATAAAACGCGGAAAAAAAATCTGTGTTCACTGACTTTTTGTGAACTAGTCATATAAACACAATGCAAATGGAAGATAAATTACATGTTTGAAACGAGATGATGAATCAATGCGCTTTACGATTAGGATTTTAATTTGATTTTAAGTACACTAACACTAACCTTGTGAAAAGGACTAATCCAACCCAAAGTGCACTCCGAGGGCCTATTACATTATTCTACACATTATTCTATTCGGTTAATCTATTCTGAAAATACATTTTATAGTCTGTTTTTGTACGATTTAGATAATTAAATTGCTCATTGAAATACAGTCTACCTATTGGTTGTTTTGTTTTTAAACCACTGTCAACTAAACACGTTTTGATACGTTAATTTAGCCAAAATTCAAAGAACGGGAATAAAGGTGGTTGGTTATGGCGTACACTCGTCTCCAGGTACCATTGGTATCATTCATTTTCGTTGGACTAAATTTCCAGGGTTTTACTACTATGGCTATTTCGTAGGAGTTTCAGATCTGAACAACAATCCTTGGGCGGGACACTTTATAATTGTTTAACAACAGCAGGCAATATAGACTTGAAACACCAAAACATACCCATTAAATCGAAAACTATCGTTATAGACATCCAGTAAATAAGGCTGTAGAGAGCAGGAGATAAATATTGTTCAATTAATTACGTCTAACAGATAACAACATGCTTTCATAGAATATAAATGAAGACCACCGGCCCATAAACACAATGTATACATAGCTATAGTAATACATGTACAACATCACACACTATGCACAAGAAGGAATTATATTGCAAGTTTTATGTGCAGATGGGTACAAATGCGGTACACAAATAAGGCGATGAAATACAATGTTTTCTTCCCAGCGTAAAATGACGTAAATTGACGGTGTCGCAACGTCAGCGGAATGCCAACGTAGGGACGGCACGCTTTCAATCTAGCGGCACGTAGCCTATTCCTAACCGTCCTGTCGCAAATTCTTGTGCCAGTAGCATTCCTCAGCAGCAAACGACTTAACTTTCGACGAGAAAGAAATATATTGCGTTGAGAAGACGTCGTGAGAAAACGGTCTTCCGGTGGCGTGGTTTTACGAGGTCTGTCTGATCTGGGTCAGTGTGCGACGTGCCCATTTTGCTGAAACATGTTCAGCAATCGACTTATTGCCGATTCGTGGCGATTGAAATGTCGAGCAACATCTCTTGCCGATATGCCAGCGGTAAGCATACCGATGGCTCTCTCACCTTGCTCAAACGTCATTCCAGGCCGACGTCCCATCATTGATTTTCATAGATTATTTTCCAGTTTGTGTGATCACGATAAGAAAGCTCTCGAACTATGTACTTTGTGACCCGCGGAGGATCATCCGATTTGCTGCGCACATACTGCACGTGATTTTCGTGAAAGTGACGTTTCACGATTACATAATGATCTAGTGTACAAAATACAAGTGAAATCATGTTGTCAATGAATGGGCACAATTGTTCAATACGGAAACGTTTTAGTGACATTGATTTATATACGAAAAATACCTGCATTAAAACACGGTTGAAGAACGGATCACTTAGCCATATCAAACAACAGGAATTTATTGGGCACAATTGTTCAATACGGAAACGTTTTAGTGGCATCGATTTATAGACGAAAAATACTTACATTAAAACACGGTTGAAGAATGGACCACTTAGCCATATCAAACAACAGGAATTTACTTCAATTATCAATGAATTGTAAATGAAAATTTGAAACTCATTCACAATTGTTATTATTATTTTCCTTATACTAAAACATTGATGCATACATGTACGCACTTGTAAATGCACATTCAACAATGAATAATTTGAAATATCCAGTTTAGTTTTGTAAATGAATATCTACATCATTAAAAAGCAAATAAGAAAATCTGCGCTTTGTTAAAATGAATACTTATAGGCATACATTCAGGCTTATGTGAACCTATTTATGCGACAATAATTAGATACGAAAATTGAGGTGGCGTATCTGGCTTATTAGTGATATAAAGTTCCACCAATTTGTAATTTTAAAATGTAAACCATGATTACATACATGAATAAACCCACAATACAATTTACATATATTTGAACAACGATAATTGCTCTGTATATAAAGATAAATTACAATAATTAGTCTAACAATAACAATAATTTTATCATGCGGATTTTGATAAAGCCATCCTTTCATTAGTTTTAACTTATTTAACATAAAAATATTATGGAATAATGTAATCTAAAAAAATGTGCATGTCCGATGTTCATAAGCAGCTACGTCATTTCTACACTTTCCTTGTTCGGTGTAGTTTTCACTATAATACCAAAGATGTACAGATTTATTCAAACCAAAGGGTACGTTGAAATAAAACAAGTTTATTAGTTATATCAATCAAACATCGGATCAATGATATTTACTGTAATATACTGGAAATTTAAATACAAATGTATACTGTAGTTCTATAAATTGCGTTAAAATGTATTGAAAATATAATAGATATTTTCCATTAAACAAGTATCAATTTAACAACTTAGGTCGTTATTATTCAAGCGATAATAAGTTATGTATCGATTGATACTAATGTGTACCTTACGGAGCCCTTACACCGTCCCCTAGAGTGATGTCGATAGAAGTGTGCAGATTTTATCGCAATAAAACGCTATTTTTGAGCGTTCGGTTAGATTTTTTGTTGCATGATGAGAGTATAATATTTAATCTTTGGGTATAACTTATCACATATTTTTTATTTTTTACGTAAAAAGCATTACCTTAAGGTAATTTCTTACTTCAGACCTGGTACATTTGAGAAAGAAATAGAAATATATTTTTACTCGGAAGTCCGAAAAGAACATTTAATGTAATACACTTAGTTAAATAAAATGCTACATTTAAACAAATACATAAGAACAATGCGCCTTTTGTCCCAGGTGAGTTTTCGTGTATTTCTTACATCCTAGACAAACTCATTGAACATTTAAAAGGAAGATAAAAATTCTCACTTATTGTCATATTTATAGTTTAGCAATATTATCGTAATTCTTTGATGAGACATTTAGTGTGTCTGAAAATCATAATAAGAAATGAATTAGTATCGGATGGTAGAGTACATTTGAGATTAAAGTAACCGATCCTCTTCCGGACTATTAATTGTGCTTATGTCTACATTTCAGAATAATTATATCTTGGTTAGAATCGTAAGTCATATAGTGCAATGAATTGTACATATATTATAAAATGAAAGGTAATGAACTCTGGTTGGACATTACTAAAGTAAATCAACCGTATGCAAACCGTTCGTCCTGGACTAAAACATCACAAAAAATGGATATTTTCAAAGTAGAAGAAGAATAATTGTATTCAACTTGTTTACCTCTAAATTGCATAAAAGCTCCAAAAACCAGATATTATTGAAAAAGGGATTTTATATCAATATTCCCTACTTTCTTATAAATTCCATCATTTTTACGCACTTTTTTGCGAAATTTATGTCCAAAAACCGTGTAAAGAAAAAGACAGAACAAAAAACGCAGTTCTTAGTGCATAAATTTACACACTGTTTTTATTATCTACATACAAAATTTATCACAAATTTAGCCCATAAATTTACGCACATTAGAAAACAGAGGAAATTACACAACTGTAAAGTAGTGCGTAAATTTACGCACTATACAAAACAGTGCAAATTTTAGAAGTACAAGAAATTTCCCTACTAAAGGGAAGTGCGTAAATTTACGCACCATACAAAACAGAAGAAATTTCTGTACTAAAGGGAAGTGCGTAAATTTATGCACCTATACAAAACAGAAGAAATTTCTGTACTAAAGGGAAGTGCGTAAATTTACGCACTATACAAAACAGAAGAAATTTCTGTACTAAAGGGAAGTGCGTAAATTTACGCACCAAAAAAACAGAAGAAATTTCCCTACTAAAGGGAAGTACATAAATTTATGCACTAACAAAACAGAAGAAATTTCCCTACTAAAGGGAAGTGCGTAAATTTACGCACTATACAAAACAGAAGAAATTTCCCTACTAAAGGGAAGTGCGTAAATTTACGCGCCATACAAAACAGAAGAAATTTCCCTACTAAAGGGAAGTGCGTAAATTTACGCGCTATACAAAACAGAAGAAATTTCCCTACTAAAGGGAAGTGCGTAAATTTACGCACTATACAAAACAGAAGAAATTTCCCTACTAAAGGGAAGTGCGTAAATTTACGCGCTATACAAAACAGAAGAAATTTCTGTATTAAAGGGAAGTGCGTAAATTAACGCACTATACAAAACAGAAGAAATTACTGTACTAAAGGGAAGTGCGTAAATTTACGCACCATACAAAACAGAAAAAATTTCCCTACTAAAGGGAAGTGCATAAATTTACGCACTATACAAAACAGAAGAAATTACTGTACTACAGGGAAGTGCGTAAATTTACGCGCCATAAAAAACAGAAGAAATTACTGTACTAAAGGGAAGTGCGTAAATTTACGCCCCATGCAGAGTTAGATTTCACATCTATCCAGAAGTATGTAATTTTACTGAATGATGCTATTTCAGAAGAGAGAATGGATCCATTGGAAGTAGAAAGCAGTCATGCACCTAGCCTGCATATTGTCAGGGAGAAAGTTTTGGGTAAGTAGTAGTGCTGTTACAAATATGTTTTTCAATGCATGTAATAAAGTTTCACACAAAATAAGCGACATACAGAATATTCTGAATGAATGAAACTCAGTTGATGATGGTCAAAAGCATTTTTGTTTCAAACAATGTAATCATGCAGATAATCAATTACAAATTAGAAAGTATATGAGAACTGTAATGATATCCATGATAATCAGCAACTTGGGTTGGGATGATTAAATCTAAATTATTCATACTTTCATGAAGCATTGAAAGTTTAGTAATACATACTAGCTATGAAAGGTGAAAGTTGAACTAAAAAAGTTATCATTTGGACTGCCATGTACAAAAATAACTGTAATAATAGTTAGATCAACCACATTTGTATAGATAATACAAGACAGATCCTAAATTATATGGTTTCATTCTTAACATGTCAGTCAGTTCCAAGAATGTGTGACTTAAAAATTCATTGTAGTAGTTTCAAATGTAGTATTGAGGAATTAAAATTCCACTTTCCAAATGGGTGCTGCTAATTTCATTGTCATGTATGAATGATAAAAACACTCTTAACTACATTTTGTGGTTAATAACCATGTACAGATATGGAAAAGCTCATACCATGCACACATTCAATGATGTAGCTTTACTCAATGTGGAGCATTTCAAACAAATGTTCTTCTTCAAATATTTAGGTCAGCATTGACCTATAAAACACATTTTTACTACAATCTATACTAACAGTGGACATATTGTCCTGTATCCATCAGAAGTATCTAAGATGTAACCATTTAAGGAACTTCAAATTTATAGATAGAATTTATGCAGTTTAATTTTGGATTCTAAATTTTCCATGTTTTAGCACCAAAAATGATGTATAATTCTTTGTGTAGATGAATTGAGCCTGTGTGTGAAATCCCTCTGATGTAAGTTTAACATTCCTCTTGGTAAATATTCTGTTTGTTTGTAGGTGACTGCGTGAAAGTCCACTTAAACAACCTTAGTTCACCTCCAGAGGATCTAGCTGTTCGGCCAGTGAACCTGAGACACGTTGAGACTTTAAAGTCAGCCTACATGTCTGGTGGCAAACAATTTAAATTGTTAGCTGCTAGGTTTGTCTCGGGAGATCTGGCAAAAGCGATGGTCTCTGGAGCAGCTAAGCTTCAGGTTCTGGGTGGCAACCATACTAAGGCTGCTTTGCAGTCCTTATATGACAGTGGTATGATAGATGCTGAGGTCATGGTCACGGTGTATCGTAAGGACATCTCAGCCATAGAGGCCTTGGCCATCGGTGAATATCACAATACTGTGGACAGCACATCATTAAGTATGACGTTTATGGACAAGGTGGGAATCATAAGGAAAATTAAGAGGTCAAATGGGACCAAGTCATGGTCAAGGTCAGCCATGTTGGAGTTTGGATACAAAGTAAGTATTATTCAATTTATTTGCATACTTAAACAAATTGAAGTCAGTACTCTAAATTTGTTTTGTAGAAGCCTTACTAAGCAATTGTGAAAACCTTGGTTGTATAATAAAAAAATAAATGGAAAAAAATATACTCTGACAAATTATCATACACAAAGATATTTTATTTGAACTACAAATATGAAACAGCACATTAACTGGTGTTAAATTGACTCTAAATGTAAATGGCAAGTACTTGTTTTTGTTACATGTTCTCTCATAAACTAAATTCAAAATGCATTTCATTTCATTCTCAGAGTACTACAGAAGTAAGATGCAAACTGCGAACGATGGCTGCTCTTGCTGATGTTGATAATGATGTGTGGTGTGAGATACTGAAATGCACGGCTATGTAGAATGAGAAGAAACCTCTTACTCAGACAACATTTACCCAGTTTGTGACATTAGACAGAGAGCAAAAACTGAAAATGTTACAAATTTGGGTAAACTCTGGATACAAAGAGTACCTGAAAGAGTTGTAAGTTAGATTTCTCTTTTTTAAGTTCCCATCATTTAGAATTACATCACATACACTTGTGGTCATATCATTTTTGGTAATTCTTTTTCGCATTTGCACCTATATTTAATGATATCTTGATAATTGTATTGAATATGGAGTCAAAGAAAAATGTCATGACACATTCAACATTGTGGCATTCAATATTGGCAAAGAATTTCATGAAAATGAAATTCTAACAATGAAATACCAAAAATCTCTATTTGTTCATTACAAGAATGTAAATGTAAAATCATATTTGCCTATACTGGTGCAATTTATTCCCAGAGTATTGATAGTAACTGTAAAAATATTTATGGAAAACAACCAGATATAAGATTTCATTTGGTATGCTCCATATCTAAGTATGTGTTGACCCACCAGAGCATATATACATATATGCCTGTAAATGCTGTTTAACTTACAGACTTTACATATTATTGAATTATACTAATACTAATATATGTACACATAATTTCAATAATAACGTACAAAAGTTCTTAAACATTGTAAAGCTCAGTAGAATAGTATCTGTCCCATTGAAAGAAATGTTTAGACTTTTTGTATAACATGATTATTGTTTTGTTTTAGACGTAATACTACAGTTACAAAGGAAAGGATACCGACTCATTCAGAAAAAGAGGTTGAGAAGGTAAACATATTACAGTGCATTGAATTTAAAGTACTCTTGAAACTTTCTTCATGTAACTGGTAAATGTTGGTTAATTTTCTGTGATATGGTTAATGACGATGTTTTGTTTAGCAAATGGTTTTAGGAGGAGGCTATTTTCTTTTAAGTCATTTTTCTTCATACATTTTTTAAGAATTGTTGTAAAATTACCAATAACATCATAATCTGTCTGTGAACAAATAATGACCAGACAAAATATTTGGTTCATTTATTGATTGTACTTCTCCCCTTCTATGTAAAAAAAAGTATTGACTATACTTAATGGGAAATCAACTAGTGGTTTTATACTGTACGAATAATGTTTTTACAGAGATCCTTGGAAGATGACTCAGAAGATTATTGCCTTTTGAAAAATGAAATGAAGAAATTGAAGGTTTGTCTAATTTTATTGTACGAGGTACAATTAAGTTACCGTGGTTGGGGTAATTGTAATAATAGTCATAAAAGTAGGGATGTTCTGTCAAGGATATTACTGAATTATCTATATTTTTACTTTCTAAAACAATTCAATCAAATCTAGGCAAATACCGCTTTATGAATATCTCTGCCCAGGCCTGTTCAGACACACATAAATTACCCAGATTTCAAGCCAAATGAGCTCAATTGAGGTAGCACTGGTGAACAATGTATTGTTGATCATTTAAAATTCAAACAAGTAATTACCTTGTCCCATATTGCTGACTATTTTACTATAAAGAACAATAAATTTTGCATTTGTATTTCAATGTCAATTTGAGACACCAAAGTGAAAAAATATATTCTGATACTGATGTAGTCTTACATGATATAAATAGTTAATATAAATAGTTAATATAAATATAAATAGTTAATATAAATATAAATAGTTAATAAGCTTAATTTATTCAACTGTTTTTTATTTGCTTTCAGGAAGACAATAAGAAAAAAGATGACATTATTAAGAAGTTGCAGAATGACAATTTTCAGTTACAGGTATTAATAATTGTTGTTTACATCTATTAACTGTGTACTGATAATGAAATATTTCCTCTCACCTGATTTCACATGAGGTCATCTATTTTAAGTTTTCTTGTCTTAGTGCATCTCCAAGATACTTTAATTTTTTTTGTGACTGCTTTTTGCTCAGATATATATTGCGGATATGTGTTTTTAAATTAATTAAATTGATTTCAAATCCTGTTCCAAACTGTCAATTAGAAATGAACACATCTGAAAATGAACTTATAGATATGCCAGACATATACTGGTAGATTTTGTCCGAATAATAGACACTTGTAATTTAATGAAGCATGTTTGTTCTCTATTAGTTGTTTAGTTTGGCCTAACTAAGATAATTAAAGAACTGTTTTGCACAAAAACATTATCAGATTCATTGGTTTGTTGGTTGATCAATCCATTACATGAATAGTTTGTGTGATGAGTATGTAAACTTCACATGTAGCATGTGATACTTAGTCAGAATGTGAGTTTTCATAAATGTAGGTTTCTGTCAAATCAGATATATGGTGTATGTGAAGAAAATGCGGAACTGTGAAGTTATAGACATCACATTTATTTTGATAAAATGATACCTCTAAATCTAGTTCTTTTTTAACACAATATCAAAAATAAGTACACTACTGTAAATAAGTGTTGTTAATAGTACAGATTGATGTTATTTGAATGTATTATTTCTGTTACAGACAGAGAAAGATGAGCAATACACAACAATAGAGAAACTCAGAAGTGAAGTTAAGAAGGTAATATCACTTAGATAGTTAAATAGTGGTTAAAAAGATCTTAAATATAAAATACAGTCATCAGGAAAACTGCATACAATATCAGGCGACTAAAATAATATTAAAACCAGTATGAACATCATAGTGAGTTTTGAATATGATTACTTTTAATTATCCATCTTCTAGCAACTCTTATATTCAGTATTTGGTGCATATGTTATTAATACTTTATACATGCTACACCATACAGAAATTATACGAAGGAGTGAACACTGTCTAAATGTCCATCCAGTGTTTTGGTACAGAAATATTCTCTCTTGTATAAATAGCTGTTGGAAGAATGAATGTAACTTATGACAATCATACAAGCATGAATGATTTAATTTTCCACCAAAAATGATATGGAAATAATGATAATTTCCAACTTGTGTATTCGCGGTAATGTAATACTTCTACGTACTGAAAATATTCCATACCCTACAATATGCATTCATTTTGTTTATTACACAAATTACTAATTAATAGAATTATTTTTTATTTATTTAATTTAGTTATCAAAAGAGTTGATTGAAAATCAAGAAAAATCAGAAAATGTTTCTCCATCAAGTCAGGATGTGGAGGTAAGTGTTCATGTGTAAATGACTGAAAATCTACCATACTAGTTGTGTAATATTTCAGATGATTCCATTGTGGTGAAGTATAGATCCAATGTTGATAAACAGACATTTTTAAATTTCACAGTTGTGTTTTGAGTTGTATAAATAAGCTACTTGATTTTGTTGTTTAGCCCTGACCACCATTATAAAGTAACTTAAAGAATCCTGATGGCTGACAATGCAGTTCAGTAGACAACTTTATTTCTAGAATGAGTTGGTCAAACATCAAGCAGGTTAAGTTTACATACTATCTATATTGATAATTAGTAAATAAAACCATCTTCTCATTGCCTTCTAGAATCTAAGTCATTTTACTTTATGTTTTCAGAGTTTGTATTCTGTTGGGGAAAAAGTTTGGGCATATTATGAGCCAAATGATAGAGCTTATCCAGCTATTGTGACAGCAATTATAGGAAACAGTAAGTTAATATGTATACATACTTTTCAGATTGCATGCAGTTTGAAGTAGTGTTACTAATAATATTATTGACACATCTTGAATCATATTTTAGTTGAAATAAAATAAGTAAATGCTGTATATCTTTTTGATATGATTTATATTTAGAGAACATAGGCTATATGTGGAGGTAAAAAATAACTTATTAGTAAGCTCACTTAAATAAGTTTCATTTTAGGTCTATTATGTGTATGGTACATGTTTCATGTAAATTAAGAACAGTTTATAAAAGTTATTTATGCTTGGATTAATTGTTATTTTTGTTTATTACTGTTTCAGTGTATAAAGTACCCTACATAGAAGATGGGATAATAAACAAAGTTACAGAGGATAGTTTATGGAAGTTTCAGAAAAAAACAAAGTACATGTAAATTGATCCATAAATATCATCACTGTACATATTGCAAATAAATCTATTTTTATTTTTCATTCTTAAATGTATTTGTTTGTATCTGTATATCTTCATGTGTATGTATTGTTTAAAAATTAAATTTTATTTTCGGTACAAATTTATCTTACTCTGTATCACAAAACTTTTGCATTGAACAGCTTACCATGTTTTATATAGTGCGTAAATTTACGCACTTCCCATTAGTAGGGAAATTTCTTCTGTTTTGTATAGTGCGTAAATTTACGCACTTCCCTTTAGTACAGAAATTTCTTCTGTTTTGTATGGTGCGTAAATTTACGCACTTCCCTTTAGTACAGTAATTTCTTCTGTTTTGTATAGTGCGTAAATTTACGCACTTCCCTTTTGTACAGAAATTTCTTCTGTTTTGTATGGTGCGTAAATTTACGCACTCCCCTTTAGTATAGAAATTTCTTGTACTTCTAAAATTTACACTGTTTCGTATAGTGCGTAAATTTACGCACTACTTTACAGTTGTGTAATTTCCTCTGTCTTCTAATGTGCGTAAATTTACGCACTTGTATTATGGGCTAAATTTGTGATAAATTTTGTATGTAGATAATAAAAACAGTGTGTAAATTTACGCACTTAGAACTGAGTTTTTTGTTCTGTCTTTTTCTTTACACGGTTTTTGGACATAAATTTCGCAAAAAAGTGCGTAAAAATGATGGAATTTATAAGAAAATAGGGAATATTGATATAAAATCCCTTTTTCAATAATATCTGGTTCAAAGCGAAATTACAAAAAATTCGGAAGATAGACATGTGTCCACCGACTGATTGAAACCAAAGTTTAAAAACACAATAAACATGGAAGATTGATTGTCTTATTGAGCTAATAAAATAATATCTTTTATAGATATGAATTTCTGGAATGTTTATTCCTCAATGTACTGTATAAGTACTTATTTTGGCGGGTTTTTTATTTTGGCTATATTGGCGGTCAGGGTCAGTTGCGCCAATTCAAAACACAGCCAATTCATAGCACCGCCATTTTAGGACACCGCCATTATTATTATTTGAAAGATAGACAACTCATGGTAAACTAGCTCCTAATGTGTCCTAGTGATAATGAGTATGATATATATATATACTGTAGGGCGCTGAAAAAAAAAACGAAAATTTGTAGGTCCAGACCGAATTTCAAGTTCCCGGACCGATTTCAGTAGTTAAAATTGGTTAAAAAATCGGTCTATAAACGTTCTATAATTACTTTTAAATGTAGTGTTGTTTCGGTATAGTCAAAGGCGGTGAATTGTTTTAGAAGTCGTAACAGAAAACAGTATCAAAAAAAAATTTAGTAACATCAAAATTAACCCAACATTAATAGCTCCTTTGATTAGCGATCATGTGACTAAGCAACACGTCATCTATTACATTTGAGTGATACGTCATCGTTGGTGATATCGAAGGATTAAAAATTGTGATTTGTGATTGATATTTTAATTGTGTCTAGAAAAAAACTTGTAAATTGGTATCTGGTTAAAATTTCGATTCAGTTTTTGTTTCGGGTTTACTGTTTAGTGTAATGTAACTATGAACAAATATTTCAAAAAATAGACTTCAAAATTATGTGATATACCGTACATATTACGTAGACTGAATATACAAGATAAATCATATTTCAAATACCAGGTACTATTATTGTCGGTATTAGTATTTCAGTGGAAAATGTATACAAGTAGCAAACATATGTCCTGTGGAACCAAAATATACGGAAAGGATAAAGAAACGCAGGGTGAACTTTAAACCAGAAATTAAGTATGATATCGGGCTTCATTTAAAACGAAATTTTGTATACTTACAGATAAATTAATGCTTAAAAATTTCCAAAGTCTGTATTTTGCATCTGACAATTAGTTTAGAGGTACTGACGATTAAATTGAAAGGACTCACAGGATTTTGAAATTGAAATTGAACTGAGTCATCAATATTCTTCAGGTCATAGAGTTCATGAAAGCATTAATCCGTCTTATGGGGATGTTGTCCCACTCTTCAATCAGAGCTCTGGTCAACAGCTCTCGAGTAGCAGGGGGTGGCTGGCGCTTTCGAACATGTCTATCCAACTGGTTCGAAAGATGCTCGATCGGGGACAAATCGGGGCTATATGGCGGCCAATCTAGTGATTGAATGTTGTTGTTGGCCCGGAAGACTTGGCAAATCCTTGCTACGTGGGGCCTAGCATTATCCTGTTGGAGGGTTAGATTATGCTGCTGTAAGAAAGGGATAACATGGGGTCGGAGGATCTCATCTCTATACTTAGCTGCTGTTAAATTGCCATCAATAACAACCAATTGTGATTTTAACCCGTGTGAGATTCCTCTCCACACCATCACTGAACCGCCCCCAAACCTATCCCTCTCTACAACGCAAGCGTCCGTAAAACGTTCGCCACGACGTCGGTAGACACATTGACGGCCGTCAGATCGATAAAGGCAGAATCGAGACTCATCCGTGAAGAAAACTTGTTTCCACTGCCTCAGTGGAAACCGTCGTGGAGCATGTGCAGCTACCCAGGCCATACGACGCTGACGTCGAGTAGGGATAAGGTGTGGACCTATTTAGGGGTGACGTGCTCTTACACCAACTTCTCGTAATCGATTCCTTACAGTTTTTAAACTTATAGGACGCCCATGATTTCCACGAACATTAAGTGCACTCTCAACGGTAGTAAGGCGCCGATTACGCACATGAGAGACGATATAGCGTGTGTATCCTGACCTCGTGACGTTACGCGCGGACTTCCTGACCTAGGTCGATCGGCCAATCGCCTAGTTTCCCGGAAAAATTAACACCAAAGTGCCTAGCAACCTGATTTTGCAGCTGTCCTTGCATCAGCAGCTGAGTGACCTGACCCTTCTGAACTTCTGTGAGTCGAACCATTCTTAGAACGAATCAAATTCTCAATTAATTTTAGGGAAGCAGTTGGTCCGTATAAAGACTAACGAAGAGTGACTTGACCAACGCTGCATGAGACCAGAACAACACGGTGCACCAGATTCTTGTTTTTTCCTTCCTTCATTTACCTGAGCTGCGCACTGTACCGTGGCTAAATTTTCGATACATGCAAGGTGTAATATGACCAAATTACTCAATCCACAAAGTTTCACTATATTTAGAGAACGCGTTTTCAAAATATCGGAACAAATGTTACCCTGCGTTTCTTTATTCTTTCTGTATACATCAATAATGTTAACTAATTGACTATATTGTCAGTCTCTCTGCA
The DNA here is from genome assembly GCA_008271625.1 of Lutraria rhynchaena. Lineage (NCBI taxonomy): Eukaryota > Metazoa > Mollusca > Bivalvia > Venerida > Mactridae > Lutraria > Lutraria rhynchaena. The sequence goes on from VIBL01000352.1 coordinate 161,351, forward strand.
AAAATAAATGATCTTTTACATTGTTGTATGCTGCTGAACAGAACACTGAAAAGAAAACTGAACACGGCTTGGTTTAGGTGACGTTTGAACTACATTTGTGTGATAGATAAGAAGAGACGAGGGGACCTAACAAAGTTTCCCGGAGGGTACCGCGTTGAAACGGACTATAGCGAAGCCAAAGGGGTTTCAACTAGTTTTTAGGGCCCAACGGCACACCTATCCTCGGATGCCAAATTTATAGCGTAAGGCATACAATAGCGTTTGCCAAAAAAGAAATCATTGTGTCAAACTCAATGATATTTTATTGCGCACGTACAAATACACAGAAGACATAATAAGTTCATACATTTTATGAGAATTCTGTCACATATTACATATTACACATGCACATACATGTACTTTACATACACAATGTTATATTTTTATCCCAGTAATAACCATAAATGCTAATGATGCTTAATATCTCAATTTCCTCTGATTTAATCGCCGCTCATTTAACAAATATATCAATAGGCATTTCATAACTGGACGCACACAACAAAATAAATATTTAGTGAATTAAGCACTTTTATTGTACAATTCTGTCGTATATGTGTTCTGTGTTGTCGAAACCATCTACAAATAAAGATAAACATGTCGTTAATATCAAAACCTTACCCTCATGTCACAACTGTAATACATATAAATTTTACAAGTTACACCAAATACATTCGTCGTTGATTATATATCAGATATTTCAATGTATTTTTAGTGATGGGCAGACATTCGACAATGACGGAAAAGTCACCTGGGTTGCAAGCAAATTAGCGACTGCCTATTACTCATTACATCTACCGACTTATTATATGTTTAATTTTCAGTGATTTAATCCTGTTTTAACATACTTGTCCTTTTATAACTCGCGTTTGCTAATTATATCTAGGGAAAACAACTCTTTACTAATTTCCCGCTGAGACAAATTTTTTTCGGTCAAACTACAAATTATGAATTATCTCCCTTCATGGTACAAACATATTACAATCCAGACGACGTATTTTTAGCGGCTATGTAGTGGCAGCAGTGCCAATTGACCCACTGGATAAGACAATCGGTGAAAGCAGTTTACTGTATGACCAATATCAAGTTTGTATTAACGTCAGTTGGTAACATAAAAAACTAATATTTATGACAACAGTTAAAAATACTTTCTTTTTGGAAATACAAATTCAATTGACACAATTTTACACTAAATTTACGTTGTCTCACCCTATTGGTGATTTAAAATACCTGGTTTTGCAGTGCAACCTTCGTAAACTCCGAATTGTTGTAATTGGGCAGTTTGTTCATTATGCTCAGACCTGTAGAGAGTCAACACTCGGATGTTTAAGATACGAATGTACAGAATAATGTCGAGAGCGTATACATGCACACGAACATATCAACAAATATTACTGTCCTTACCTCTTTCTGCTACCATTATATCATCACAGTCATTTTTGTGTTTTTGTTTCATGCTATTTTTCTTTTGATTTTAAAATAAGCAAAGAAATAACTAATCATAAAATATTAATATATTGTAACATCGCTTTTATGAACTACTATAATTTTGTTATTGAATTCTGTTTTCAAGTATAGTGTATAACTTGTCTTGTAGAAAAAATTTAGTTCATTGGTTAAGGTAATAGTATTGATTCTGATACGTCATTGTGATACACACGACTTCTCAATATGTATATCAAAAATGAATTTAGCAATGATTTACTTTGAAATTTAATGCCAGTCTTTGCGCTAATCCACCAACATAAAGCCCTGGGCTAGTACATTCATATTCGTGGCAATGAGCTTTCTCAAAAACTGTGTATTCGGGCTGTTGGTAAATTGTTTAATTTCAATATCTCGCTTCTAGTTTGGGCTAGTGCTTTAAAAATAGTTCAAACGATGAAATGCAATAAGATTTGGTAATTGATAAGTAATATCCATGTTGTGACTAAGTTGAGATGGATCTGTGAATTATCAAAAGTGCGATCGATATTACATACAACCAAAGATAATTTGAAATAAACTAGCATACTCTAACTGCAAATAGAACGATATAGATCATGCAGTTTACTTTACCAATAATTATATCCGTAAACTTCCATCATTACTTCTTACCTCAATCGTTTTCTCTGCCAGACTATTACAGAAACCACAACAATTGCTGTTACAACCACAAAGGAAACCGCCCCACCAATGGCCGCTAATGGAAAATCAGTTACTGTATGGGAATCTTTAAATAGACAGAACAGTTTGATAGCAATGTTACCCTAATAAATTAGTACAGGTATACACACTTAATGCATTGTTGGTTTAATATCTTCAAAATGATATTTCACAAATGATATGGTTTACCCTTGCCGGGGACATCAAGTTTCCTGAATTGGATCTCTAAAGTAGAATATAGACTCGGTAAATTGGTAACAGTAATACGACAAAATATACTATGTTTTTAATTGCAAAATGCGTAACCTTATTGTCAAGGATAATACTGCGCAACGGAGAACTATACGTAGTTATGAAACTGACAAAGCGCTTTTCAGCTATATGATATCTTGTCAATGCAATGTATAAACAATCTGTGTCTGCTCATGGACTGGTAGAGTAAAGCTTTCCACTCCAGATGAAATAAACACGGAGCCCTAATTTTTGACGCTTTACAACTACTCTAGAATATTAATTTCTAAGGCTTTACAATTACTTTAAAATAGTTTATCTGTTATGTATCCGTTACAATCGATGGCATATATTTTAATCAATACCGATACAGCCAATAACATTTCTCATGGCATTCAATGTCTTCAAAGCATAAACGTACGCTTTTTACACAACATCCCATTTCTATTTTAGATGTCACTCGCTTCGGTCGGAACAGTTTATTTCACTTTAGAATAATAACATCAGTAGTACGAATGTTGACAGATGAACAAACTATATTTAACTACGAAGCCACCAAATGTGAATACCGACCATATGAATGATGCATTTTATACGATTTGTCTATACACCTGGGTAATATTGAATGTTTTAAGATGGTCTTTATCAGATCTTAAATTTTAAGGTAATAAGCGGCGAATAACAGGAAATCTTGAGTTAACATATTTTATGAATATCTCTCCAATTCATTATACAATTTGAGAAACATGTCTTGAAATGCGTGGGAAAACTTCAACTTTAAAGAAAGTTGTATCTTTAAGATTCTTTCTGGAGACCCCATGTGGTTTTGTGTATGTGATAACTTTAATGAACCTACAATACTTATAAATTAATGGAACTTATAGAATATTAACATTCTCCAATGTATCCTGCTAACTTTAGTTATAAATACTATAATAAATATAATATGAAAAAATTCTAAGCACATATATATAGCACATTTACCATTTACATTGTCACATATAATTGCACAGTGAACATCACACGTTCTGTTGCATTGGATTCCACATGTTCTATTATCACATTCTTAAATGTAATCTTTTCATTACTTTGTCAAACTTGATGTCAGCACAATGTTTATTTACCTGATTTACAATTATGTGGACAGATCAAGAGACAAATACTTGTATATTACCTTTTACGTGATTTCTTGAAATGTATGCATAGGATTCGTGGAAGTTTTGTACCTATAGTATTGTAGACACACATAACCTCGCACACCCTCCATGTTATTAAAATACTGGTGTTATTTAATTCTAATTCTTATTCTTATTATTATTCTAATTCTAATTACAGACTGTACATGTACATGTCGTACTAGGAGATATATCTTGTCAACAAATTACTCTTATTTGTCATATATCATTTTCTACTCCCGTTATTCCTTTACTTTTACGAAATAATGTAAGTTTCGCGTGTTTCTTTGAAAATGTCTTTAATTTCATTATATTAATGTTATAATATATACTTGACAGGAGGAAACCGGAACTACTGGCGGAAGTAACTGGATTCACCTATAATAAAAACCCTGGTATGCATTCCCAGCTGATGACCTACAAACCATGTATATTATGTCCATGCTTGTCTTACACCAAATATCACTCTGAATAAAGGCCAGTTACATGTGTACAATAGGAATGCCAGGACCTCGTCACCTCGTTACCTTTATTATTGCGTTTAATGTATTTAAATAGAGGCGACCAGGATACAACCAGAAACAGTAATAAATGCATATATATCATAAAAATAACACCGAGTAAAGTGCACATCGATTTTCAATTTTCAAAACGTTCGATCAATTCGGTCGGAGAAAGCAGTTTAGGTGATATAAAATTTCAGAGCTAATGAGGGGAATCAGAGGGATACGTACGGATTAAGAGGGGGGGGGGCAAATTAGCATTTGCAGTAAATTCAGAAACGAAGGCAAACATTCAGAATAACGCTTGGGTGTCTGTACAACTTTATGTAAGGATCCAATCAATCTACGAACAGATTTAGAAAAAAGAAGTCCAATTTAATGGGACGTCCACATCTACATAAACTAAAGAATGAGCTAGCAATCACAACGGGAGTGTAGAACTTCGTGAAATCAGCTACCATAGGGTAACGTAAGGTAATATACTGACTTTAGAAATACGGCCGTAAAACCTAAACATCTTACAATATTTTTATATGAATGTAGGACTGATTTCATGTTAATATTGTTTGCACACTTTTCATTGTTTGTTGTTATGAAAGAAGCATATTAATCGCAAACCATACCTTCACTACAGAGCAAGCCCTCATAACCAGGTGAACAACCAATTTCACAGGTTCCGTCTGTTTTATTACATGTCCCATTTAAACAAGCTCCACATGTCACATTACATTTATATCCCCATGTCCCATTTTCACACTCTGCAATACATTGGGTTTTGCTCAATATGACACCCGCAGCTGTTGAATGATAACAAGACACATACCACACAAGTACTTACTTCTAATTAATCATAGGCCTAGTTTCACGTGTATGGTAACTTTCAATAACCTAATTGGTAAAACAGTTATAAACCTAAGCCTTAAGAATACAGTATCTAAAAACAATGTAGTTGATGGATATTAAAGTTCTCTATAACAAACTCCTAACTAATGTTATACAGAATGTGGCAAATAATGAAAATAATGAAAGCACACCTTCTAAGCACATATTTCCCATCCATCCAGGATCACAATTGGCACATGTACCATTGACATTGTTACAAGTACTTTTGCAGTGAACACCACACGTTTTGTTGCATTGGATTCCATATGTTCCACCATCACATTCTTAAATTTAATTAAATACTTTGCCGAAATTGTTTGGTAACAACATCGCTGTGTATTACCTGCTTTGCGTAAACATATTAAATCATATTTCATAACTTGTCATCTACAGGTCGTTTAATGATGGTACCAAATGTATGAATATATTTTGTCGATGTCTTTTGACGTATATGTTCTTGTAAACATAAATATACTACCACACTATCCGTAAAATTGTAAAGGTAATTGGCATACGCAATGTTTGCATCACTGAGATGAATTTTTTGGAAAAGATCCTTTCACAATTCTGAAAGTTTAATTATTTAAACGTTTGATAAATCCGACACTTAACCGTTTAAACGACCAACAATTTTGCGACATGGAAACAACAATGTCTACTTCAGATGATCAAAGTATTAAAGTACGTACCTTCAATACAATGAGTAGTGTCCTTATATCCAACTTCACAACCGGACATGATACATTTGCATAAAGTTAATATGGTATGACAAACCCTTATTTACTTTAATTAGTTTATTATACATTGCAGGTGTACGCCCACGCGCTCACCTAACGTAGTTATAACTGAGGTGGATACTTCGGAAAAGTTGCTATTAATAAATGCAAAAAATGAAGGTATTTAAACTTATGGTAAATTCGACATTGAACCGTTTACAAACGAACATTGAACTTGTAAAGTTGTTTACCTGCATGAACACGAGCATGAACAATAATAAATAAGTAAAAGAATTGCAAAACATTTGATAAGATGTTTTAATATAATTTTTGTCAAATGCGGTTATATAAAGACTGGAACTTGTAAAGTAGAACCTTGACTTGAAAGGATAAAAAGTACATAGCCAAAAAGTACAAACTGCGTGAAGAGACAATATGTCGAAAGTGAAAACGATCAAAGACAGTAGTATATGTAGTACTAGGGGATGTAATTTATCTAAAAAATGTTCCTATTTGTAATATTTTGCTTTCTAATATTATTCTTTTTTATTATAAAATGTGTTTTACTTAGTTGTTCTTCGTCTTGTCTATTTTGTAATTGTCTTGATGTGTATTCGACAAAGTGCTTTGGTGGGACACCTCAATGTTCTGACCATTCATTTTGATTGTCACGTGATGTTTGTAACTTTACAATGTAATATGTATCCTTAAATTGGTGTTACACTGTCTTTTCCAATTTTTGACATAGCCAAATTGTACAGCTATTTGTATCATGTTATACATTTTAATTTTTGGAACACATACCAATTTGACAGGGTCATCAATTATGGAAACTTATTCATAATGGAATTTCACGACAATATGAAATCAAAGCACATTTTACCTTAAGTGTAATTGCTTGTTTGGTAATAGGAATATGTCCCTTTATGAGGACGTTAAGGAATCAAGTTTTCTATAAATGTCATACATAGAGAGGCAAAGCTGTATCAAAAACTGACAATTCCGATTGATGTCGTCCAACGTATCGTACTGAAATATTGCTTTGATGTTAAGCTTATTATAAAACAAACTGATCAATGCAGCATTTAATGATAAATAAATGCGATCACATTGTTACCTTTTGTACACATGTCAGTTTCATAGTAACCTACTTGACAACCATTGTGACATTCACCAGTTTTGACATCACATGTTGATCCATTACATGCTCCACATTTTGCCTCACAAGTGTCACCCCAATGTTCAATGTCGCATTCTGAATATGAATTATATTGCTACTTTTCATGAGAAAGGAGAAAGGTTTGATTATGAATAAATCAAAACATATCACAGATTTTCAACTATAAAGGTGAAATGGAGAGTCGAAGTGCAGTCAACATTAGTGAATATACTACAAACACAAATTTTCTTGCAATTATTAAGATTGCTGCTTTTGTGGCTAGGTTACATTATGAAAATGATATGAGTATCACTCCCAATGTCAAACCTGTCCTCTCTCTGACCTGAGCAGTTCGCATCCAATCTTCATCACAAAATTTAATGCGTGTATTGTGATACTTGCTGTTTGTTTGAATGATTTGTGTTGGATGATTAGTAGCTACAGTAGTCTATGTACAAGTGGAATGTATTGAATATAACGTTTTATGGGGTTAGTGTTTACTTGTTATACATACCAATGTTACATCTGCCTTCGGATCCAGTCCATCGACCGGAACAACAAGTTGAACATACTCCGCTTAGTTTGTTTTCCAAGTGTTCATTTCCTTTACAATGACAGTCTTTAGAGCAATTATATCCACACTTGTTTCTTGAACAACCTGTATATATCACTTGCGTCATATTAATTTCAATATACAAAAATACATTTGTTTGTTACGAGTAACATTCAGATTAAATTACACATTCAAGAGATAATCACGCAACAAAACATCTAATGTAATCAAAATTTATTAAGATTGATTTAATTAGACACAGTGTTAAATCTTTAAACAAATATACGTTTAGACATATACTAATTACTTTTGAGTTATGATAATGAAAAACCTTTTATGGTTTGCCAACTTTTTGGTAGGGGGAGCGAAATAAGGCAAATTGCACGTGTTTCATTGTAAATGTTGTTAAAGTTTTAGTTAATGGAAATATGTGCCAGGAGTAAACTGGAACTAACATCCTTATATGATATAGGTAGAAATACGTAGAACACCAGCCACAGTAACAGCAAAAGTAACTAGCTTAATCTGAATACAATATTCATGATATTTTTTCATATAAGTAAATTAAATTGTGTAATACTTACTTCCAAATATTTGTAGCTCACAAATGATAAAACGGTCTATTTCTGGTCTTCTTACTCTGAGATATCTTGTTGTAACACTCAGGGAAACTTGTGTCGTAGGTTTGTCGTTTGGTGAATCGTCATAGACTTTGTTCCATGAGCCAACTTTACTTGTATTGGATACTTCAATAACGTAGTTTTTCAATCGTTCTTCATTTTATAATGTTAAAATTAAAAGTTTTATTAGTTTACCTTAAAAACAATCGTGACTACGGAATAAATTATATCGAATAACTGACAACTTTACCTTACTGTCTTAATTATTCTATAAGCTTATATCATATTAGTTCATCATATATCTAAAAATGATAATGCTCAATCTGTTGGTTTTGTTAAGATTTCACTCAATTCTCCTGATATTTTACAACTCCATGCCTTTAGATGGGCAATTTTTATGTTTTTTTTTGTCTGACATATTGTCACTGGGATTTAACACCGTTTTTTAAACCTTTTTTCCAGTTATATACCGCGACCTGTTCACCTAACCAGTTTTCCTGGACTGTATACCATCCAGTACTAACCTACCCTTCCACAAGGAGCAGGCAACTTCTCAACATATGGAGGAAAATCGACATTTTTATCAAATTTTCATAGAAGGGTATGACCTGCCACGACCGGGATTCGAACCCGGATCTCCGGATTTCAAGTCCAGCGCACTAACCATTGGACCACGGCCGCGGCTTTAGATGGGCAAACTAAAAAACACGGCACTATGAAACATAAACAAATTCATGTTCATGAATCGTTAACAGTAACACGAAATAGACCGAGTATGATTCGCGTGTGTCTTATCAATTATCCAATTCAATGGAAAATGATTAGTACATTATGTTTCAAATTTTGTAGATATATCACTTGTTTATCTATATATATATATATATATATATGCCATGCCTGCCCGCGCCAGTTTTCCTACATACACAACAAACTTTACCTAATACATATTGTTTTCAATCATACCCGTTATTCAGGCATTAATAAATAAATTATATCATACTTACTGTCGTTAAATTTAGTAGAATTTACACTTGTGACATAAATTTGTTGACCAAGATCAACACTAATCCAGTTACTTGTTTTGTCACCAGATACAAAACAATTATCCCATGTATTGTTCTTTAAACTGCCATCAACAGCCTTTCCTGGTCCATATCTATCAATATTATTTCTAGAACTTACGTTTACACGCTTCGCATACGCCATATTTCTTCCTGAAACGAAATACATTGACTACAATACGGAATGTTCCCTTTTATTTGAGAGCGTTGAATATTGAATTATTCAGCGGTTATAACAGGACATCACACTCGATAATGAAACAAGCAGTTATCCCCAAAAATTAAAATTTACATTTTTTACCAAGCACTACGCTATGAATTGTCAAGTCATCGACCCACTCATCGATTCATTTCCATGGTTCCGTCTTTCATTATCCGAAAGCAAATGTTTTTTAAGAATAAACTTGAACTAAATTCATAAAATACTTTAATGTAAATTTAATATACATAAATATAAATAGTGATACTTATCAAATTTTGAGGAGTGTATATTAAAGATCAGACGTCAAAGACATATTGCTGCCGTGTGCATATACAATTATAACTACTTGTGCAATGTTTATATTTATGTGTGCAAAACCATAAAATGGCATTTGGTGGATCCCGATAATAACCTTCAGACACCACAGCTTTTTATAAAACCGCGAGTTTTATTCCTTTAAATGTGATAACACATAATTAGACCAAATACATAAACATGCTTACAATACATACCACCATTTATCCTTACATCACATAAAACAAGCTGTGTCTCTTTTTGATTAAGTTTGATCCTTATTTGGTTGCCAACAATGGGTTCTTTACAAACTACGTGAATATATGCTGAATCAGTTGAGGAGTTGATTGTTCGGTAACATATGTTACTATACTGTGGTACATAGTTATTATCTGTCTTTTTATTTGATGGAACATATTCCACGGTTACAGTGAAACTTGAAAGATAATCTGAAATATGAACACACTTATGACTTACTTGATGGTAACTTCACAGTTCATTCTGTTTGTTACATGTACCCTAAAAAATATATTAACATATGGTTTATTATACCAATAAATCATGGCACATTTCTAATGACTACAGCTACCACAAGCCAACAATAAAACGTGATTTTTTTAATATCTGGAGAGCCTCACAAAATTACAAGTAACTGGTGCTCATACGCGAATCTGAATATATAAAATATCAATTTGGTTAAGCTGTACTATATATTGTGTTGAAATTGCATTTCCATATCTACGTTACACAATTGACATATGGAGAATTGTTTTGTATACCTACAGCACATATTGAACATTCTTACATATTCTGCCATTCATGAAGTGCTCTTGAACAAGTGTATTTACATTACATTTAATTTAATTTACCGCGTCATAGCACTAAACATATGTCTTGATAGGGTATTTTACTGGTTTCTAGAGGAATACAGAGGAACTGATAAGCTGCTTTCATCCAGATCAAAAACGGAGCTAGCTAAGCTAAACAGAATAATAAAACTGCTACTCTTCAACGTTATTCAAAGATAATTTAAAACTGTTTTCATTAAATTGCTTTGAAAAATTCTATAGTGGAATTGAGTTAGGCAATACATGAGAATTGGTTCACTATAGTACCCATATTGTAGCTATCGTATTGCTGATATATACATATAACTCAATACAAACAATACTTAGCAAAATCGTTTACCCGTTTTCAAATACATAAAATATAACTTTTAATTGTGTTATACGGAATAATAAGTCATACCCTTGCCATCATTGTTACTAAGTATAGTAAGTTCATGTATGGTTTCATTCCGAGGTAACCAAACTCTCCACCAAGGTTCCTCGGTACTTTCACTGGCATTATTTGTGTAGCTGCAGGTTGACTTGTTACCATCATGTGCACGCTTCGAATACATGACGGGATTGGTATTGCTGTTGTGTCGAGAAAATTCTTTATAGGCGGAATCACCTGATGCCAATAATGTAAAACAATGTTATCTATGTACAGCTATTTATCAATTGTATACGTATTTCATAATTAAATCATTTATCAACAATTCATGTGTGAAACAATATGAATTCATAACATAGTGTTAGATAATAAATATGGACTTACGGAATTGACAACCTGGTCCAAACCATTTGGGTTCACAGCCATTTGTACAATCACCAGTTTTAACGTCACACACAGCTCCATCAACACAGTGACACATGTATTGACACTCAGGACCAAATGTATTTGTACCGGCTCTTTTATCACATGCGTCTGGAATAAAGTCATTACGATTACGTTACTCGAGCTAACAAGTCTTTCAGTATGATATTAGCGTATTGGATTTCTGGAACTCTGAAGTCAATGCGTTTGTCCGATGGTATTAGTAACAGCAGCCTGAGTCTCAGCAGCCTGATGAACCATAGCATGTATGGATTGAAGAAAGTCAAAACGCCTTCAAATTATAATAATTAAATGTAAATGCTCAAAATTATATAATACCTGAAATAAACGTACTTTATGTCAATGCGCAATAAAAGTTCAGGACGGCTCATTGTAATTTTATGAAAAAATGTTTTGTAGTATTTTGCTAATCCTGTGATATTTTGGAAACTTTAAAACTATTTATGCAGTATCCTAAACACCAACAACTACGTAAAATATATAACCGACTTTCGAAATTGGTATGAAGCTCTCGGCAAAACTGTGGAATGATACAGCGTGTTTTTCGACAACGAATTAACCCCATTGGTCTGATCATAACTGAACAAAAATGTAAGAATTTGAAAATATACCACTTCATACATTAAATGCCGGCGCTAGAATGAAGGAAAACGTTCATGAAAATAGTTTCATTCTCGCCATAACGATTGTGCTTACGGAACCCTACGGGAAATGAATATTTGCTCTTGAGTGAGCTGAATACGTGTATATTTCTGTTAAGTTAAGATGAACAAGACTATAAATATCTATGTGCGATCCTCTTGATGATTACATTTTCGGCTCAATTTCGGATATAGATTTTATTATTTTATTAAACGACATCAAATCAAACTGCGATGGATGTCTGGTCTTTTATTAGCATTAAAGCGCTAAGCGATTACGTTCAACAGCACACCGTTTAAAATGCCCTCCAACCGAAAAAATCTATATGGTCTTCTATTTTGAATGAAACTGGAAAATCTTACAACTAGAGAATTTGATACATCGATTTATTTACCTGGTTTTTAAAAGGAAATACATGTCAGTTTTTTATAAAGACATCTTAAACCAAACCTATTTTAAACCATCCAATTTAGATTTGTACACTAAGATTATAGTTGTTAAAAACGGATATTGTAAATTTGTGTTACATTAAATCCGATACATATCGAGATGTTTACATGAAAACCTCAACATATTGACTCAACATACATTTCAGAATTGCAAATTACTGTTAAAACAATCTTTTATTTCAAACATGGACATGTCGAGAACCATAGTATCATTTATTTGACATTTAAATCTGAGTACAATACTGTCATAACAAGATAATACAAGAGTAAACCCAATGAGTTTTATTTACGCTAGTTTATTATGTTCTTAATTTCGATATTAATATGAAATATTTCAAACCATATAAAATAAGTATTGATATTGAATTTGATAGAAAAGTGATATTTATTATGCATTCATAAACGAGTATTATTCCATGAAATTGAAATTTGACTACACATTACTGCATGCCGCTGAAATATATCTATTAATAAGATATAACCGAAATAAAAGAAATAGGAATATCAGTTCTGGGCAAAACAAGAAATGGAGTTAAGAGGAAAACACATGCAATACATTACATCATTTGGCAAACGGTCATACGCTTTAGGGGAGATAAGTGGCATCATCCTTACTCTTTTTGATTATGAGACTTATCTGGATTAGTCATAGTCGAAGGATTCTTTGTTCATCTTTGTTGGCCACAACTTTGTGTGCTTAATCATTCCATTTGCAAGTTTTGAGAAGGCAAATCTTTATTCTTTAGGTCTGTCTGTGTAGATACACTTGGATTTTCTTTGTAGTTGTATTGGTAATGTAATATGGTTTTACTTGTATTTGGGATTGTCCCATATATTGTGTCTGTTTTTTCTCAATTTTTTACTCTGATTTGCATATGTAGAGAACAAATGTCCAATTGGTCTAGCATGTGCATTTGTGAAATTTCAAGTTTGGCCATCGTTTTTGCTACATTTCGCATTTCTGATTCAGTTATGCAGCTTTATCATAAAAATTATATAATAATTATCTTACTTTGAAATAAATCACTACGTAAAATTCGAAAATTCTAGTTTAGATGGCATCATAGCTTTAAGAATACCATTTGTTATGTGTGTGCACTTATTTTTAACCTCAGAGATCGGCACATAATAATTGTTGCCAGAATGTGTGAGAATTACGATTATTAAATCCAATTCCATGTGACAATTCCTCATGATAGAATCGAATAAAAATTCGAAAATGTATGAATGGAACGGCTGCATAGTTATATCAGCGCAAAATAATGAAAACCCACTTTAGCGGAACATAAACCCATTCCACTTAAACACACGTCAATATAAAGTGGGAGAAGCGGGGCGTTGTCCCCAGAACCAACGAGCCCTATGGTGAAGCATACTGTTGTAGCTACACATTGAGAAAAGGCTAGAATTATGGTAATGTGCTTGCTACTGTTTTTATTCAGCTTACTTATGATCAAGACATAATGTCAACACAAAATAACATATAATTTTATGGTGATTCGTTTGGAAACGAAGGAAATGGTAAACAATTAATATTCGTGGCTGCAGTCACCACATATCAACACATGTATTGACGCATTTCTTTTAAAACGCAGTGTTACGTCAATTAAGAGTGAGGGTGCGATATTTGGTCATATCTACAAAGATGTTCCTAAAAGGAAATCTATGTTGAATGATTTCATGTAATCAAGGTAAAACTATTCCAACATTATTTCATATGGCTCAATATATCACTTATTTAAAAACAGTTGTTTGATGTATCAATATTAGTGTATCAGTCAATTATTATTTTTATTATCATTCACCGCATGGGATGTTCTTGCGTAAAACTGAATCATATTGACTTAACTTTTAAAGATAATTAACTTCATAAAATCTTTATCGTAAGCAAAAGCAATTTAATGTACAAAACTATATGATATCAGCTCACCTGAAATGTGAACCAGCATCAAGCATAAAATGCAGTAAACTCCGTTCGGCATAATGGAAATAAGTCATTAAAACTGATCCTAAAGGACTTAACTATCACGATGCAATTTTCTATCAAGAAGTAGTGGATATAATTTGTTTACCTCTAAAATACTTAGATATAATCATGGAATACGGAAGAAAAATGTGTGTTTAATGACTGTTTATTGCTTTGTAATATAAACACAATGCACCTGGAAGATAAATGCATTTTAAAATTGTTTAAACATGTTAATTAAACAATACATTATGAAGATCAGATTTTTAGAATTGTCTATTGGGGAATACTGAGGTACTGAGTTTGAAACTTATATGTATATAAAGAGTAGAACACGCTAAGGCCATTCTGTTGTAACAACATGCTAACCGGCTTTCTTTTACATAGATCAGATTGTCTTTGCAATGAAGTATGATACTGTTTACACTTTGAACAAACATTAGTTTAGTTGGCTGATATGTTTTAGAACTGTATTGACCGGGGTGATTAAAGTATTGAAAATATATACACTTGTACATTCTGTACATGTGTACAAGTTATTGCTGTAAGGGTATAAGTAAGCCTGTTTCTGGAATTTGAAGTTTATTCATGAAATCAGTGCTTTCTTCCCAGAGAACCTATATAACTGTTTGTTGACAATAAATGTATACACGGTCATATCTTTTTTATAGTTTATTGTCTGTTTGACGACAAAGTAAATGTACAAGGACACATATCTGAACACTTCTATATTTACTTTGTGCGTGTACTATGTTTGTAGTGAAGACATTCACAATATTATACCCATACATACAATTGACTCGCACAGTACGGGTATAATGAATTAGGGATATAGAGAAGTAATACGTCTAGTCCCAAACACAATGTAACCGTGTTCTACAATATAAAATAAATATAATTCTATAATTACGAAAAATAAAAACTTATAAATTTGAAACAGAGTATATATATATATATATATATATATATATATATATATTTCTGTATTACGCTACATGGAGAAATACTGATGATAGAAGAGATTGGTTTAATTTCTAAATATTTGTCCTGCATTCTTTTTGAAGTTTATTCACGTCCGAATATTTTTTGTGCATTTACATGGAATCTAACACACCACCAAAACTAAATATACTATTTGTATGACATTAAAACATTACATAGTATGGTAAACTTCAGTAGTTTTGATGCTGGAAATACCAGTCAAAGATTTTGAACCAGAAGTACCTCGTTAGCACTGGTTCTCTTTCGGAAAATAACAAGAATGTATACTCGTGAGTAAATGCATGCTTCGATACTTATCAATCATACAATCATACTTACGTTGTTAAAGCTATTTTATGTATACTAATAGTTTCTGCAGAATTATATCAAAATATACAAAAAAAGAATTTGTCCTTATTTGTAGTTCTAATTTTACTTTTACAAATTGATGTTAATTGTAAACACACAGCATATGGTAAAACATGAACATGAGTTAATTTGTAAAAGTAAATGACGAGGGTCTTGCTGGTCATGTTTTCTAGAATAAATCAATAAATCGGATGAATCAAACATGTACTAAAATAATAATAATAAATAATAATAATAAAATGAACAACGTGCGATTTATCTTCAGCCGGCACATAGAACACCATTCACTGACGTAGTTAGGTATATCTTGCGTGTCTGACTCATGGGATATTATCATTATATTGTCCGCGCACATCAATAAACACGAATTTTCATCATTTACAATAATACCTTAATCAAGGATATTAAGGTTCACCGCCAAATCAATGACATAAAACGCAAATAGGATCGGTGACAAATTATCCTCCGTCTTACACCAGTGTAGAATTCAAACGCCTTTTGTATGGATATCAACATTATGAATATACACTGTTTTGATTGCATACGATTATTTATTATCGTACTAGTCGTGTACAGGTGATCATCGCAAGATCAGTCTGGTCGAAAACCGTTCAGTTCCTCAACATGCATATCGTTAGCTTTAATGAAAAGTAGACGCCTATTATTGAGGACAAAAGAGAACAGTTTGCTAACACACGAAAGAAGGCTAATGACGCGATAACATATTTATATCTGTGGTTAGGTCATGAGACATGGGCACGTAAACCCTTGTCGCCATATCATTTCCGGTATCAAAGCAAATTTGAAATACAGAATGGAGAACGTCTACAACGGGCGGGGAACTTAACATGCAATACAACCGCTTTTGTTATTTTTTGGATTTGTGTATAGCTTTTCCTACCCATAAGCCACTGGTGCATGTATTCAGATTTCGTTTTGTCGATTAAGTGAATACATCGTATTATCTTTTAATAAGCGTTTCGTCTCAAAATTCTTCCAAAAAACAATTTCTCGAAGTCATTTAAATTATAAGCTTTGTATATGACTTCAAGATCAGAACAGTTTCTCAGTTTTTAGGTCTGGGATCAAGGCCACCGTTACACAAAGTAACAAGGGAGGCAACTCTTACACTCATGTAACAATACCCTCTCTAGTTACTCCCCATAGTTTTGGCTTATTAGTTTTGGCTTATTAGTTTTCTTTTTTAATTTTACGTTTCAACCTGCGGACAATTGCTTAGCCTCACAAAAGCCACCAAAACCATCAGAACACATTAGGGTCTTTTTTGAAATGCAGCGCTCGAAGTCTACCGCATCCTATCAACGTACGCTATCTGAAGCGTGACGTCATACAAGTGAGGCAAAACATTGAAAAAAAACGTCATTGACTGACAAAACAATTATCAAAGAACTTACAGCATTGAAACTGATTGCATTTCATAGTAGAGGTGCATAAAATGTTTTATAAAAACTCGGATTTTACACATGTATCTAAATGTAGACAAATCGACAATTATCGAGACCGCGGCCGTGGTCCAGTGGTTATTGCGCTGAACTTGTAAACAGGAGATCCGGGTTCGAATCCTGGTCGCGGCAGGTTATACCCTTCTATGAAAATTTGACAAAAATGTCTATTTTCCTGCATATGTGGAGAAGTTGCTGGCTCTTTGCGGAAGGGTAAGTTAGCACTGGTTAGAATGCAGTCCAGGAAAACTGGCTACGTGATCCGGTCGCCGTATATAACTGAAAAATTGTTGAAGTACGTCGTTAAACCCCAGTGACAATAAGTCACATAAAAACAAACAAAACAAAGGCAATTATCAATACGATATAATTAACCTGATTATTCATAACATCATTCAAATTTATTGGAATACTACTATTTGAGCGAACTGTAAGTTAATTTTGTAAACTTTTTGCGTAAACCCTTGAAAATTAGTTGATACTGGCAATTGGCATTTCTGTATATCGACTTACAATGCACATAATTATGCGCATTAGGAGTAAAAGATATATAATTGCAGTAAAATAGAAGCTACACCAACGGCACTGACATACACCTGTGAAGTTACGTGGTACATGTGCTCTTCCCACTTTACGTTCCTATGTTTGTATGGTGTTTTATGTGGCCATGTTTACATTGAAAGGATACAGTCATTGTAGAAGCTGATGAAAATGAGAAATTTGATAAGAATACTTTAAAGCAAGTCGGTGAAAACGTGCCAGTGTATCAGTGCACTTTCACTATTTATGCATATTAGTTGTATTACATGTATTGCTAAAGTTAGAAACGTAATATCTAGTTATGACGTACTATTTAATCCTGTTCTTTCTTGACTAACAAACAGTTGATTACATCTGGCTTACTATAAGCAATGATGATGAAGAAATTGTAGCGTGTAGCAAACTATATGCAGTGCATTTGAATTATTATGGGTGATTTTAAATAGATAAAATAATGTTGCAATACCAGAACAGTACTTCTTAATATAATTTAAATTTACGGCATGTAATGCATTGTAAACTACATAATGGTATTTATATCCACAATTATTCATGATTCAATTGTATCTTTTCTTTGCTAGTTCTTTATGTAATTGGAAACTTACTTAAAACATTAAAAACACAACAATAAGCTCAGATTATGTGAAAATGCCATTTATTTAGTACATAATAAATGACGGAAAAAGATAATCAAAGATCAGTGCAAAAAGCCTAAAATTATAATGGCTGGGGCATTGCACCTTATCCATTTACAGAAACAATCTTATAATTTTGAACAAATAATCTTTAATAATAAGAATTCGATACTTGCATAATGTTAATAAATTATACTATGTTTTGTACATTGAATTTATAGGGGACAGCTGATATGTTATTTACAAATGTTTACACGAAAAGTATGTAAAGCTAGTGGGGTAATTTAGGCAAATCCACGAAATTTGACAGCGACGAAATTAGATGAAACATGATACACGCACACTTATACGAGCTGGTATAAAGAATTACATAATCACACGATCGCTATAATCGACAATTATTACAATACTTATTTGTTCCTCGCTGTTTGCCTTTGAAAAACGTGTCGTTTGTCTGATTATTGATATTTAGGCCTGTTCAGTTCTTCTCATCATTTCAGTCTACCTTTTCTGTGTCAATGTCTGGTTTATAATACCTCAATGTCGATAGATTTTCTATCTTTTGTATATTCTTATATCTTTTTTGTTGACTCTATTCGTCAGTTTATTTGTTGGTATTTGTTTTATAACAAATTTATATCACAATGGTGCTCTTTAAAGGAGCAAAATTAAATTTTGTGTAACCTTCCTGCTTCTACTCATTGAAGGGATAAGTGCTTTCAAAGGAAAATGTGTCTAGATCGAATAATAAATTGTATGTTGGGTGTCCTTTTTAATGGAATGTAACTCTTTCGCATGCATTTCTTACTTAGAGACCCTTCATGTATATGTGAGATACAGAATAATTATACGTATCTCTGTTAAAAAGATAGGTTGGTTGATCGTCGTAAGAGAATAGCAAACAATCTGGCTTTACAAATTCTCTCACTCGTGCCATCAGAGGTAAAGGTACACTTCTGTATGCTTGAATCAAGGCTTCATGTCGTTGGAATTTCAGCTGTTCTTCGTTGTCTTTGCTTTTTTTCATAGCCTTTGCAGCAGCTTGTATATACTGTTCCTGGGAAATATTTTTCACTTCAGATTCATTGAACGGCATTTCGAATTTATTCAAAATTATTCCACTAATGTGGTAAGTCGACCAGTGCCTTTGAAAGAGTTTATAAGCATTAACACTTGGGTATTTGTTTACAGCATCAAATACTTTTCCGATGGAACCGACACTGAGTTTTTCCCGATATCTGTATTTATCTTCTCGTGCAGAAACTCGTACCTCTTTTTTGACAATACCAGATTTTTTCAAAATGTCATATAAATCTACAAGATCATCTGACATAGTCTCCAGCTTACCAATAAAGTCGAAAGATGTTTTACATGGATTACAATAATGGTGAATTGGTCTTAAATGTGGATTTAAAGATTCCCCCCGTTCGTATCTATTAGTGACGTATCTCAAAAGTTCCGTAAAAGTGACGTCATAACCATCAGGTTGGTTCCTAGTTTTTCTGACCGCCTTCACTACTTTTGACCCTAGTACTGTCCAAAATTCTACATCAGGTTTGAATAATTTGTTTTTATAAGCGGACAATAATCGTTGATATGGATCCCCTACATTGATGAAAGAAAATACGTGTGTACCTAGGTACTTAGTGCTTCTATTGCCCATATCAATACGTGTACACTGCAAAGTATGTTGAAAAAAGTCCTTAAAGAATTGAGTTCCTAGTTTAGGTACCCCGCAATACTCCAAACGGCGGTTACATTGGTAATTATCCAGCATAGCCATCTTCTTTGTTGCAAGATGTGGGTTTGACAAGCATGATGTAATGAGATTGTTTACTCTATGGCGCTGATCTTGCTTTTCGAAAGCGACGGTCTTAAGATTATCTGTTGTATTCCCTTCCTCCTCGGGCTGAAAATTTGAAAGTGAATAAAATGTAACTTATGAATACCGAACAGCCAAGGGAACATTAATGATTCCGAAGTTTCTGGTTTTCCGAGGTTTTCTTCAAGTGAACATCAGATGCTAATAAAGACATTAGATATTCTATGTAAACATAATAAAATGACTCACGAATTTTATCAAGTTTGTTTTCAAGGGGCAGTACAACCCTTTGCCGTTTTGACGGTGCTTTGTTCATTTTTAAAAAATCATTCTAATTTCGTAAAACAACATTTTTTAAAGGTTCTATGAGTCTAAATTACTGTTGCACTAAACCTTGAAGTTATAACAATCTCTCTTTTGTTAACCATTAATAATTAGCAATAGCTGTATCTAGCACTAGTGTCAATGATTGGGTAATTGAATTTAACACTCCGCGTATACATAGACATACACATAAAATATTTTCCCGTGTTTTTTTTTCGCTACAAAGTACTACTAATTGCATAATAACGTCGCTTTATTGCGTTTTGACATACCTAAATTTAACTTATTTGGCGCATTGAGATTATAACGCATGTCAAAATAAATGCTCAACGGTAAGGAGTAAAACTTCGCCATTGTCTTGCATTGTTCGGTTTTCAGAAGTAAATTTACGTGGGAATGGTATAAAATCGTCATATAACTGATGTATCGGTATTGACAATAATGGACTGTGTAGTAATTCCACAGCCTCAATGGGTTTATTCCGCAGTTATGTACCTTCACCCATGCTATTAGACGCTGGCGACGAACAGTGGTAATGGGTGGGCACATATATAATCGACGTGCCATCAGATCAACTTCCCGTAATCGTTTCAAAACAGTTTTAAGATAGGACGATCATAAATACATATTGTATAATGACAGATTCACTGGCAATGAGGTGGCGATTTCGTAAATGCGCGAAACAAATGAACCTGTCCTAACGTTGTGAAGTCAAGCGCGGACGCCCACACCTAGTGTAGGTCTGTAAGCGACCAGTGCGTATTTCCTTGAATAGATGTTCGGAATATCGGAAAATAATGTTTCTCTATGAATACTACCTAATGGTGTGAAGAGCTGTTTAACTTAATGTCACAACTTCGCTGTGCACGAGTTTTTCGCGTTTCATGCTCTCCCCGAAAATTGCGTTAAGCAATTCCGTTATACCGCCTTCTTTACAAGATCTCGTGCAAACGTTTTTAGCATGGTAATTCTGATCATTTTGGTGTTGCGAGGTCGCGTTCGACTAAACGAAATTGACAATTTTTCGAAGGAAAAAGTTGAAATACCTGCTTCATCGTTTTGAATTGGACCAAATGTTTATCGGTTGTGTGCAGTGTAATGTATTAGCTATCTGTAGACACCAGTTATTAGAAATTTGAGCGATTTCTTGAAAAATTACGTTGTGTTAAACAAACTTGGTACAGAAGCTGTCATTTCGGAAGTTGTAACCCTAGTATATGCATATTTGTAATATAGGTGTTTTGGTCCGTGTGACCATTTTAAGACTTATACACCATCCCTTCAACATGCTAGCCCCCTGTGCTTTGATCTATATATTATTTGTGAAAGAATAAAACACGTACATGAACATGTTTGGAAACTATTCTCCTAATTCGGCCTTGAATTTTGCCAAGATCTGTAATGAGAAAAAGAGTGTAATTTATTACATGGAAAACAAAATAGTATATTCTTTTTGATGGTCGTATTTTCAAAGCTGATAACTGAATAGAATTAGAAACAATCTTGCTTTGGACCAAAACGGTATTACAATGTCGTGACAACTGCGTTTAGAAATAACACTATTTAAAGATATATGTCAAGATGTAACATTCAGTGAAGTTAACTTGAACAAATGACCGTCACAGTATTTTAGATAATATCAGTTTGATTCGTTTTATGAAAGGTAAACGTTGTTGATGTACTGAAACAAATAGGTTTACTTGAACACATCACTAAATTTATTTTTAGTTGCTAAGCATTGTAGGGTTCCTCGTATAAAAAATTCTAAATTTCACTTTTGGGGACTTATATTATAGAGAGATGCATGCCTTTGGCAAATTTAGAAACTTTTGAGGGACTTGTATCATGGCAGGTGCTGCATATGTTTTGCCTAAATCGGCAAATTTATTGATGTCATCTGTCTGACCTGGTAGTTGTAAAGATGGTAGTATGGACTTTTATATTTGCGTGTGTATGCGGCGATGATTATTTTTTTGCCAGAGTGTGCAAGGCACACTATTGTTTAGATATTTTTGTCTTAATTTTGCTTATTATTACGATTGTGGTTATTCATAGGCATAAGATCATACTTCTTTTGGTAGATCCTATCCTTTGAAGCTCATTGCCTATATGTTTATCAAAAATGTACATGATTATGTACTATGCAAGGTTTATTTATTGTATCAAAATGTGGTGATAACCATTTGTTTAAAATACAGTTGCATGTTTAAAAGTTCATATTACTATTCCTCCAATTGCTCACAAGTCTGTCTAACGTTAGTGTTTCTTCTCATCAATATCAAAGATAAAGCGGTGTTTGTTTCAACATGACCTGTGGAAAATGCGTCACAACACCAATTGCAACGGATGTACTTAGGTTGGCGATAGAGCTACTTTTTCACAGATTTGACGCCTGTACGATCGCTAAGATCATGTTTTACATGGTGGCTATAAGTTTTTTAAAAGCTCATTTTAAGACGCTGTAACATTATATCTAGCAAAATTGTCCATATTACAAAGTTCGCAGGAATGGTTGTTTTTATTTTCCCTGATGTACGTCTAATTTTAGATCGTCTTTATATGCTTGACAGTTTAATACAGTGTAACTTCTGAATACCCAACCCACCGGAAACAGCGAACACCCGATGTAGTAAATCCGTTCATTTATACACATACAACAGCAGATGTTACTGAGTATAAGCAAATGATTTTCATTCGAAATAACGACCTATAAATAAAAAAAACTTGCACTTGTTCATACACAGAAAACTTCCGAAAACCCAACTTTTCCGCTGGTCCCGTGGGTGTTCGGTAGTCGGTAGTTACGCTGTTATAGTACTGCATTGTAGTTCTTATTATACTTGAAATTCGAGTATTTTCGGCCAGATTAGTATAAAATTTAAAGAATATTTCCGCCAACACATATATTGAATGAAATGTAAAACGCAAATTATAAACGTTTGTACACCAATACTTCAGACAAACGAGACATTATTTTATGTTTAGACGTAACGTTAAAGAGTTGTAATTTTAATAAAACCCGATAGTATATTTATTAACGTTTGGGTTTAAGTTTGATAAAGTAATTCAGTGTATAATACTTTGGTTATGTTTAACTGGAAATAATCCTGGCTGAATTTAACCCAGATGTCCGATATTAGTTAAGAAGCAGCCAAGATCCTTAGTTTGTCTGTTTTCTCGTCTGATTGACTTCTTACCTGAACATCAAGCCTTATCCGATATTAATGTATGACTTAACTATACAATGTTTTAACCTTATCCTTGTTTTACGCGTAAAGGTAACCATTTATATAAAAACAAACCCTACTTCAACCGATTGAATGTTAACATTTTATTCTAACTTTGTTCTCTTGAAAAGATTTGTGATAAAAGAATAAAGAAAGCAATTGCTGTGCTTACCCTCGTAGCTCATTAAAAGTAGGATAACACATATCGAAACTCCAAGTACAAGTGGAAAATTTTTCATCCCTTTTATATGCATTGTCGTTCATATCCTTAGTCTATTTTGTTAATCATTTGTTGATTAAATTGGTGTGTAAAACTTGTATGCTATAAAGTAGCGTACCTGACTAAGTAATTGATGATATCAAATTACAACCATAATTGTATACATACATAAACCCATTATACAAAGTCTGTTGTGTATGTGTTATCATATCATGTTACATTACTCTCTTGTTTTAATCATTGTCCAGAATACCTGGGACAGTCTCTCTCTCTCTCTCTCACTGTGAATAAAGGTGTATATAAAAACTCTCGCATTGTGTTATAATCTTTCAGTAAATTCCTTAAAAGAAAACGTCAACAAACATTACATGGTGTCAGAAGTGACTGCATCTTAATAATAATTTGTGCAATTGGATTAATATTTATTTTAGCCATGGCGAAAAACCTGAGACCTCCTGATAAACTTGTATTAGAGGGTAATTTAAAGGAAAATTTTAGGAAATTTAAACAGCAATTTCAATTGTACATGACAGCAACTGGACTTAATGACAAGGAGGAGGATGTTAAATCGTCTACATTGTTGACAATAATTGGAACTGAAGCGTTGGAGATATATAACACGTTTAAATGGAATGAAGCGGGAGATGTGGATGGTGACAGTACCAAAATAGAAAAAAATTTGGACAAATTTGAGATATACTGCAATCCTAGAAAAAATGTTGCATTTGAAAGGCACATATTCAACACCAGATCACAAGGGGACAATGAGTCAATTGACCAATTTGTAACAGAACTAAGGATTTTGTCAAGTTCGTGCGAGTTTGGTGACTTGGGTGATTCATTGATAAGAGACAGAATTGTTTGTGGAGTTAAAGATGAAAATGTTCGACTAAGGTTATTGAGGGAGTCAGATTTAAACCTTCAAAAAGCATTAGACATATGCCGCGCATCAGAAGCATCTAGCGACAGGTGAAGTCAATGGCTGGAAAATTGGAAGAAGCCTCCCTTGAGGAAGTCAGAACGAAGACCAAAAATAGAATGAAGAATACTCACAAACAAAATAAAGTAATCAAATGTAAAATGTGTGGCTCAAAACATGAAATTAAGAAATGTCCAGCGTATGGCAGAAAATGTCATAACTGCCAAAAGAAAAACCACTTTGCTAAAATGTGTCGTTCAAATAAAGGCAAAGTTGGGAGCCTGGACACAGGTGAAGATGATTTCCTTGGAATTGTAGGAACAATGCAAAGAAAACATAATGACTGGACAGTAGATGTTGAGATTAACAAGAAAATTATTCCAGCTTTGGTAGACACAGGTGCCAAGTGTAATATCTTAAGTGTAAAACTATTGAAAGGACTTAAGGTGAAATACAAGCTGGATAAGTCGAATAGTACGTTACGTTCATTCAGTGGGCATTCAATAAAGCCACTTGGATCTGTTACACTACAATGTAAAGTCAATGGTGTATCAGAGAAACTGAAATTTAACGTCATTAAGCAAAAGGCTAGAACAATATTGGGTGCAGAAACAAGTGTTCAACTTCAGCTGGTGAAAAAATTGTTCACATTGGATTCAGAAATATCTGATCAGAAGGATATCTTATCAAAATATGATGATGTCTTCAAGGGTATAGGCTGTTTACCAGGAACACATCATATACATGTTGATCAAAGTGTTCAACCAGTGATACATCCTGCAAGAAAGGTTCCTCTGAAGCTTAAAAGTAAAATTCAGGATGAATTAAAGCGCATGGAAAATGAAAATATAATCGTACGTGAGACTGATCCAACTGACTGGGTGAATAGCATGGTTACTGTAGTCAAGCCTAATGGAAATGTTAGGATATGCTTGGATCCTAGAGATCTCAACAAAGCCATAAAGAGACATCACTATCCATTGAAAACTGTGGAAGAAATAATGGCAGAGATACCCGGAGCTCAATATTTCTCAAAGCTTGATGCTACATCATCGTTCTGGCAGATAAAGCTTGATGAAGAAAGTTCTAAACTCTGTACATTCAATACCCCATTTGGTAGATACCGCTATTTGAGATTACCATATGGAGTTCACCAGGCACCAGAAGTTATGCAATGTACAATGTCTCGGATGATTGAAGGCATTGAAGGTGTTGCAGTCATAATGGATGATATTTTAGTCACTGGAAAAACAGAGCATGAGCATGACAGACGTCTGGAATTGATTCTGAAGAGAGCTCGCGAATATAACTTGAAATTAAATAAAGACAAATGTTCATTTCGTCAGAGTGAAGTAAGATATGTAGGTCATTTACTCACCAAGGACGGTGTTAAACCTGACAGTTCAAAAGTTTCTGCGGTTGAAAAAATGTCGGTACCGAAAAACAAGAAAGAGTTTATGACTTTTCTTGGGTTTATACAGTACTTAGCAAAGTTTCTTCCAAATTTGTCGAGAAAATCAGAAAATTTAAGAAGTTTGTTGAAGAAGGATGTTTTGTTTGAATGGGGACATGAACAACAAAAATGTTTTGATAATCTGAAACGATCAGTGACAAATGCGCCAGTTTTACAATATTTTGATGTGAATAAACCAAGTACTCTTACGGTAGATAGTAGTTCAAAGGCGGTTGGAGCTGCTTTACTACAAGAAGGAAAACCAGTTGCATTTGCATCTCAAGCATTAACATCAACCCAACAAAAGTATTCACAAATTGAAGAAGAAACGTTGGCTATATTGTTTGCGGTTCGAAAATTTAGACAGTACATATATAGTCAGTCAGTGAATGTTAAGTCAGACCATAAGCCGCTAGAAACATTGTTCAAGAGAAATTTGCATGAGGTTCCGCTGCGATTACAAAGGATGATGTTTGAATTAAGTGAATATGACTTAAATGTATCTTTTCAACCAGGGAACACTATGTTTGTAGCTGACACGCTATCTAGAAATTATATGTCAGAGCAATGTGAACCACTTCTGGAAGATGACTATAAAATAGCAATCATAGAGGACTATATTTCAATGTCACAAGATTTTTTGTGAAGAAATCAAGTCTGAAACAATGAGGGATAATGAGATGACATTGTTGAAACAAACAATTCAAGATGGTTGGCCTATGAACAAAAGGGATGTACCAAATGCCATACAACCCTGAAAGGTCATAAACTAGTGATACCCCAATCACTCAGAAGGAAAATGATGAAGATATTACATGAATCTCATCTTGGCATCGTGAAGACAAAGGCACAGGCACGAGAGTCTGTATATTGGCCATCAATAAATAAAGAGATTGAGGATACCATATCCAAGTGTGAAACTTGTGCTCGTGCTCAGGCACAAAATCCAAAGGAACCTATGATTGAAGTTCAACAACCTGACAGGCCATATTGTAAAATAACAGTGGACATATTTGAATTAAATCGGAAACAGTATTTACTTTCAGTGGACTATTTTTCAAAATGGCCTGAAATTTCAAAATTGGACGATCTATCTGCAAAGAACATAATTGGTTATCTCAAATCACATATTTCAAGATATGGAATACCTGAAGAAATAGTGAGTGATAATGCACCACAATTTAAAAGTTCAGAATTTCAAAAGTTTTCAAAGAGCTATGGATTTAAACACACAACTTCGAGTCCCTTGCATTACCAGTCTTATGGACAGGTCGAGAGAACCGTGAGAACTGTGAAAAATCTGATTAGGAAGGCCCAAGATCCATACCTGGCATTGTTGAACTATCGAAATACGCCAGTTGAAGGAATGTCAATGTCACCTGCACAAATGCTGATGGGTCATAATCTAAAATCAAAGTTGCCGCTGGCCAAGGAAATATTAAAAACTGTTAATTCAGACAAAATCAATCAAGAACTAACAAACCGACAGAAAAAATCAAAGCAAAATTTTGATAAACATGCAAGTAAACAATTAAAACCAATTCAGCCCGCAGAATATATTATGTTTCGGAAGAATCAAACCTGGAACAGTGGTACTGTTGTGAAAT
Organism: Lutraria rhynchaena; assembly: GCA_008271625.1. NCBI lineage: Eukaryota > Metazoa > Mollusca > Bivalvia > Venerida > Mactridae > Lutraria > Lutraria rhynchaena. The sequence continues at coordinate 189,207 of VIBL01000352.1, forward strand.
ACCATGACTTACCTAGATCATACATCATTAAATCTCCCGAGGGGAAATATTTTCGTTGGAATCGAAGACAAATTCGTCCAACTAAAGTACGACCTAGGAATCTATCAAATGAAGAGAATACAACTGTAAAAAATCAGAATAATTCACCTCAAAACCAGAATCAACAAGAACAACATTGTCATCATCATCATCATCATCATCAGCAGCAGCAGCAGCAGCAGCAGCAAGATAATGATGGATATGAAATTCAACCAAAATAGTATATCACAAGATATGGTAGATCTGTCAAACCACCAGACAGATTTTCACCAGAATAGATCTGTGTATTTGATTCTTGTGGATTAAACTAGTGTTTTAGTGCTAGTGATTCAATCACTTTTAATTTTTTTTTCAGAAAGTTACAGCTTTTATTTTGGTCACAAGATGAGAAATGCTTAATCTTGACTTGAGAATTAACAGACAGTATTTACTCACTTATTATCATGTATAAATGTATTTACTTCTAGTATAATCTTCTGATATATGAGAGATTTGCTTCATTAACATACAAACAGTGATAAAACTGTCAGCAAGAATGGATAAACACTGGAAATACAAGTCCTAATAATTTCATACTAATTAGTTATCAGTGTGAACTGAAACATTTAGACAATTAAACCTGATAATTTGTGAACTGTTTTGTATTAAGTTCAATTTGATTCCTGAAAAACAAGACAATTACCACACATGTTTTCTTTAACATGATATGTTGATCATGATGTTCATAAGTCAGAGACATATGGAACTGATAATAGGCAATAGTAAATTGGCATTCATTTCTTAACCTTAAGTAAAAAATATACTATATTTTTCTAAAAGAAGGGAAATGTTGTGTATGTGTTATCATATCATGTTACATTACTCTCTTGTTTTAATCATTGTCCAGAATACCTGGGACAGTCTCTCTCTCTCTCTCACTGTGAATAAAGGTGTATATAAAAACTCTCGCATTGTGTTATAATCTTTCAGTAAATTCCTTAAAGAAAACGTCAACAAACATTACAAAGTCCATTGCAAAGTTTGAAACAAATAGTATTCTCTCATGAAGCAATATTGACCGTAATTATTGACCTTACATATTGAACGACGGTAATTATTCTGTATAAAAGGATATATTATAACAATTAGTTTTGAAATAGCAACCATGGTATCATGTTAGGAACCGTGTTTCAGATCTTTGATAATGTCCTTCGTTCATTAGATATTTGACTTAACAGAAATTATGTAGCCTGAACCCCGATGACAATAACATAATACGCCGTAGATTAAAAACGAAACCAAAACTCAAAATTTTGAGGTACTGTTGTCTTGATAAGCATTTCCACTACAGAACGCCGAGAGCCACTTTGAAATCCATCTTCAAATAAGGCGGCAAACTTTATTCAGAAATATAAACCTCTGCGTTTTTTTCTAAGCGAGAAATTAACAATTAAAGTTTCCGATCATTAACTTTAAATGTAATCAACGATAATTCGATTTATTAATGTAACCCATTCAATTTTGATAGTTAAAACATCTCCGTAAGAAGAAATTTGGTTTGTTGTAGTTTTCACTGTTTTCAAAGTCGCATGGATTTGTTTAAAATAAAGATTACATTAAAATACATTAGCTTATTGGAATAAGATAGTCGTTTACATAATCTTACAGTATTAACATTCTGGCATTATAACAAATAATATCATATTATCGGCATGAACGTCATGATGGGGCTAATGAGGAACCTGTGTTTGAAAGTGTTAAATCTGGTAAAACGAGACGATACTTCGTAGATGGAATTGCTGAACACTTTAACAGTTCTAGAATGATACAATTTGTACAATGAATGTTGTAACTCCTGTTACAGTTAAAATGATTGATACACACCGTGGTTCATCTGCGGCTAAAATTACTTTATACGAGAATGACACCGTTGAGAAAACAGGCCTTTGGTCACGTAAAATGTAGTGCAGGAGATGGTATTCCGAGGCTGAGTGGGAATCTCTCTTCTACACAATCGCTGATAAAGAGTACAACAATGCGTCCTGTGTCGACTATGTGCGCGTTACAAACAAACAGCTTGAACACATCCTGTAAACTATTAACACGGAATATACGTGAAGCAATGTCATCCACGGGTATTCTCAGTGCTTTGTTTGATAAATATGTTATAGATCTAGCTTTCATATCAGGACATAAACTGCTTGATCAATCTCGAAAATTCCTCAGTACTTTACATGAAAGTGATGGGGCAACGATAATGATATGTGAAAACACAACATTAGGTGCATGAAGTGATGAAGCGTACTGTGTAGAAAAGATTTAGATTTCAGCGTCACCCCAATAGCATTAACAGTATCAGCCAGAAAAATAGGTGTAAAAGTAAGCGAACCTATCAATGTACCGTTCTTTATGTATTCGGTATATGAATCACGTTATAACGATACTCAGCAGAATACCATGCGATGTATCTAGGCGATTTTAAAAGCGGATTAATCGAAACAGGCCCATACAGATTTCTGCGCTGACGCACTCATACTACTTCTACTACTACTTGATAACTACATTGCTTTACCAAACGATAATATTGCTACAACATTTCAACTTGCAACAATGTGTTAGACTATGTTTTCGTCGACACACCACTACAGTGCGTGCCGTCTTTAGTATGGCTGATGCATTCAAAGATCATTTCTTTGAAATATTTGCACTTACGCCAAAAGAACAAATTTCATCATAATGCATCTAGGCATGTTCGCAACTTTCTCAACCCAGATGACTTCTCCGAAGGTGACGTTTTAACAACACATACCAGGAGGAACGTACAACTAATATTAAATTGCTGAAATCTCGAAAGGTCTCGGCTAAACAGCAGGAGTAACTATCTGGTTGATTCTGCCAGCAGTCATATGCTTGTCTCAAAGATTAAGCCATACATGATGGCGTGGTATTGAACATACCAAATACGGTGGACACATCTGGCACAAATTATATACATGTACTAAAAGTATTGAATCTAATGGTTGAAGCTGCATATATTCCGTTAGACTTGGTATGATTATACGAATTTTTAAAGGCAGTAAGCCAAAAGACTCGAAAACTCGGAAAACAGATGGCGTCACTCCATTGTTTTTAATAGTACCTTTGTACTTTTGATGTCAGTGTAGCACTTTACCAGCGCACGTAGCATCTTCCCTTGTATACTGAATTAATGAAATTTATGAAAAAGTGCATTGATTCACATTATCGAACGCTCCGATAGTGTCTAGAAAAGCAGCATACGTCGGAGATCCGGTATGATGTACATGTCCAAATAAGATCAGACAACTCTTGTGCTGTGTCATATATTCAGAACATGGGGGAAATTACTTCCTTGAATAAATTGGCCCATAAGATTTGGATGTGATGTAATTGTAGAAGAATTTGGTTGTTAGCTGCACATATCATCTCAGGTACTGTCAACAAAGCCGATTTCTGGTCTAGGCATTTCAGTGAGAATGTATTGTGGAAATTGAATGAGAAAATCTTTGTTCAGCTTGTAGATATATTTGGCTTGCCAGAAAATGATATGTTTGCTTTCAGGCTAAATAGACAATGGAGAATGTTTTGTTCCCTGGAAGCCAGGAAGGTCAAAAGACATTATTATCTCAAACTCAGAAGATTCACCTACTTGCAAACAAACTACATTTGATGCTATGTCGTTCAAGTAAAGACATACTAAAACTAAATATGTGGAAGTGGAAACTTCGGATGTTTCGAAGGTTTTGAGGTTTCTAGTCATTGTCACCAGTGGAAGACTTCAGTTTAAAATGTTTGACATTAAAACTTGTATTGGTGTGTGCATTGACTCAGGCAAGTCGCTCACAATCTTGAATATTTTTGTCTATTGAAAGTATGATAAGAGAGAAAAACTCTGTAACTATGTATTATAGGAGTTTGTTGAAGCGATCTAGAAGGGGTTGAAGGAAATGTCTTCGTCTAATGAACAAATGGATGTATCATTCCTAAACGTTGTTTGTAGCATCCTTAGATGGTTCTATGTCGGTAAAAAGAACAGATGTCTTAGAAACTGGAAACTGCATGTTCTAATTTTCATCATTAAAATGCTCAAAGTGTAATCTTGTGACTTAATTTAAAATTTGGGTGCATATTTATTTTTGACTATTACGATGTGTTTGAGAGCGGACTTAACATGATAAGGTTAATGTACATTTAGTTGAAAAAAGGCATAAAACCCGATAAAATACAACTTTATTTATCATAGCTGGACAGTTATGTGAGTATTAAGTACCAATTCTAAGAAAACTAACCTAACACGAGTATGGTCGAACATATGGTAGAGTATGTTCCCTTGCTGTGCACCGTCAACCTAAAATTACATTTACTTTTCATCGATCAAAAGGAGGGTACATATATCGTTGGATTCACAGAAACCTTTTCGATACCATGTAAAATTCGGACCATCAAGATTTATTTATTGAATTATGTGGAAGTGAAGCAATGTATATACGTGAGGGCATATTTAACTGAATTCTGCTTTCGATTTGATTGATTAGAGTTACTACGGCTATTATTTTATTTTTTCAATACTTGGAAACTTTTTTTCATTTGGAATTATAACAAGCATTAGTAATTACTATGACAATTAAAATTATAAAGGTGTTTGACATAAATCATGGACAACATACATGTGCGCAACAATCACATTAGCCTTTAGATATGTAAAACTATCTGTAGCCTGTTGGAAATTACAGTTAAGACGGACAATATTTATATGTTCAAAGCTGGTGGCCTTCCCTATGAATTAGTGTTATGTATCATTGAATCACAATTTGTATGAAGGTTTGCGTTCCCGAAATATCGTTAATTTGCTCATCTGTTTTCCATTATAAACTCTACACAATTTACATGCTAATAAAATACATCGAAAATGTTGTAAAATGTGCTTAACAATATCATTATAATACAACAACGACATCAAGACCTCTTTCTGGATCCGAAGAAAGTGTCAGTCCATAAGTTGGTATTATTTTCAAGTTGAATTAACGAAGAAATATTGAAAACCAGTCTGAAAATGGGTGGTCGTTATAATCAGGTGGTCCCAATACTGAGATGGTCACTGAGTTATGTTATGTAAGGTATAGATTTCAAAAAGAGTATTTATGATCGCGTCCGATGTTTCTAGATCAGTACCAACCAGAATCCCGTGATTAAAATTATTCTTGACCTTATAGGTATATAATGATACATATTCGACACCTAAGCCTCATTCCAGGACGCCCGTCATAACAATTCTCCCCGATGGATAACCCAGTCGTATTTCCTTTGAGAAGCTAAACACTATGTTATCTTTCTTTGTTCTGTAATTCTTGAGTCGGTTTAATTACAGTTAATAATTTCGTTGAATGTATGGTGTTTTTTTTTAAATTTTCTAAAAGATGTTCGTACTTTCTTCCGTTCACGACTGACTAAACAGTACGTACATTCTCTTAATTATTTGTCTCTATGTGAGCAAGTTTAAGCATATAATTTTCTTTAGGAGCTGCGTTAACGTTTCAGTAAAAGTGTTTTGGACTAATACTCCACGTCATCACAGGGCATTCTGAAAGTTCGATCGGTAGAGCGCATGTCTGGTAATTAATTAGTTGCAGTTTCGATGTCTTCTCAAAAACGATTTTTGCCTGCGCTTAATATATCTTGAATGAAAAGTCTAAAGTCAGCGATTCACACATTATACAGCAAAATATTTTGAAGAATTTTACTCATTGAATGAGACTAGAAGCGGTTTAATATTGCCGGTTTAGTCCGCAGTATGTCTACTGTTACTGATAATTTGATGATAAACGCAGTAAACCCTATTCAAACAGTTAATTTTAAATGATCGCTGATGACAAAAAGAGCAAGGTAGTGTAACATGACAAAGAAAATGTATTAAATTTAAAGATCAATGCAGATGTAGCCTTTAACCTGCTGGTTGTCAAGTTTCAGTGAAATAAAACATTTTAACACATTAATTTCCGTAGTTTTATTTTGTCAAGAGCCTAAATCTTTTGCGGATAAGTGAATTCGAATGTCTTTAATAGACTTTTTGTTGATCAGCTCTAGCCTATTCTACTCATGTATTTTACTACCACGTATTGTTCAGTTGAAGTTGCATCCTTGCTAAATCTACGTCATTTGATAGGCAAATTCATTATATATAGTTCGATACTATCAAGTTTATCGGGTACAATTTTTTTATAGTTCAATCATAATAAGGTTATCTATTGCTGTAACGTAGTCTATGAGGTGCGCGTAGCAGTCTAATTAACATGATGTTCACTCGCTTATAATGGCATTTACTGTAGGCTACTCGTAAGACATGGACAATGCTCATTATATCAGGTTTAGTAGAGAATCAGTCTATACTATTGGTAAGGAATTACGACTGGGCTTAGCAGTTAGTGCTAACTTTAAAGAATCGTACCGACGTTAATCTTACAGTTATAAACTTTCTCAGTGCACATAAAACATGTTTAATGGACTTGATTCACCATTTTGATTACAGTGTTAGATATCTATGGATGTGTTCTGATGTGTCTATTGGATATTCAGGTATTTATATTTTTGTAATATTATTCTCTGTTTAAATCAACGAGACACTAAATAATCTTAGGTTTGATTCTATGAACACCTATTTCAGAACGTCTTTTCGAATGAATAAGTTGAAATATGATAAATTTAAACGCCCGCAATGATTTTAAGTTGATTTTTTCATACTACGTCTTCCTTCTTTTCTTATATGGATACATAATGCCAAACAATAAAACCTTACATATGGACCGCCTCAATATTATGACCCCCTTTGTAAAACAACCACTCACTTATTTTCAGGCCGGCTTTCAATAACTCCTCTGTAATTCGACTTGAGAACGAGACCACCAATTTTTTATGACGAAAGTGGTCTAATTGTCGAGGTCTTACTGTATTTACATATGTAGCATTGTAGTCACTAATTTTATTATTTTAATAAGACAATAAATAAAAAATAAAGAATATGTAATATAATGATATATATAAGTTAAAATAATATGTTACAACTCCTTATACAGATTTTTCTTTTTTCTTATTTGTATTAACGTCACTTATTAACATTATTTTTATACGCCACGCAGTTGATCTAACCTGTTCTCCTGGGTTATTTTTGCTAGCACCAGGCTGTTAGCCCTAAAGCAAACGCATACTTGCCATCGTAGCGTGTTCATTAGATGCAGAAATGACAAGTACTTTGAGTAATACCCTCATTCGAGTTGTCACTGAGAAAAAATGCGATTCACTTGGGTCTCGAAACCCACAAAACCGAGTCTCCAGCCATGCGCTCTGTCATCCAACTTACCGGAACAAACTATTTTTGTAAGCATTATTCATAAAAACAGAAAAAATGAGTGTTTCATGCAAGCTTTTATGTAGAATTTCTTTTTTCAGACATTTGTTTGCAATCATTCGAAACTAACTATCAACTATCATAATTATTAACAATTCTTGATAAATTTTGAAATTAATCTATTGGGTTTCATCCGTATCATAAAACATTGAAACAATTTCCCGTATAATTCCGTAAGCAACAAAAACTGTGAACAAACTCAATTGTTGATAACTTGTGACTAGCGTTGATAGTAGCGACAAAAAAAATAGGCAGATCGCCTCATTCGTCTAAACCATCTGAACACTAAAAAAATAATCTGTTATGTTTCTTTTATCATGTAGCTATTTATTTAATTTACAGAATGTATGACAATCTTTATATTCAAAGAAACATAGTGTCAAACTACTTAAAATGCCAACGATCAAGAATCCGCTATGCGCGACCAACGAACGCATAAATGGTAAAAATATGATGTAGTCAGTGTGAACAGACAATTGACAATGATATGCCAAAATGTGAAATTACTGAACGACAATCCATACATGGTATTACATGTAATCATAAATCAGAATGAAAATAAATCATGCTATCCAAAGTGTTAGGGTGAATTTGTTGAGGTCATATCGACCCGGCCATCTGACAAATATTTTATCATGTAATAAACTAGCGTACTATTGAGAGTATTGGCCCCATTTTGAGGTCCCTTTTCAAACAGCTGTTTTAAAGCAAAATCTTCTTATTCAAACAATATTCGAATACGTTATATCCATTGTAATTTGGTGTGTCAGGCTGGTTAATTTGTGGATTGGTAACTTGGATGAGTAGGATAAAATATTTTTTCCTGGTCTGCATGAAACAAATTTGTGAAAACTTGAATGACCGAGCAAATCTGTGCGCATTCTTACTATTAGTTCACAGCTTTTTTATGCAAGATCCTGCAGAAAATGTTTACTACGTTGTTAAGGTATTAAATCCCTAATAATGTACGTTTCTGGCGTATCTGTTCAATACTGCACAAAAATGTTACTATTACAAAAATGGTTAGCCCAGTTATCGTTATTTCTTTGATAGTTACTTTAGATACTTCAATTTATTTAACGACACATGTGGGAAATTTTGTAAGAGTTCTTTCCTTTGTTGAAAAATAGAAAAATATTAATTTCCGTTGACATTGCACGGTGACCTATATTTTTCTTAACAAAATTAGATTGATACAGTGTCATTGCATATTCCCATACACTTCAATGCAAATTTAAAGGGACAGTGACTCAGAGGAATGTCATTGTTATTGAAAAAATCACTGTAAATCAATTTCTGTCATGGAAACCTATACTGAAAATTTATCATCGCTTCCAAAATCTATCCGCTCCATTTTGAGATAATAATTTTTGGCACTAGGCATGTAATACCTTAAACTTATATCATGGCATGAATGGGTAGTATAATCGTGGAGTCCTTTTCAAATATATATCAACTTGTTGCTGTCATTTATTGTTACATTTGACTTCTTGAGAACCAGTTCATATGGGTTACAATCGGTAACTCTTTCAGTGATATATAATTTTTATTTAGCTGATTTAGCAGTACTCTTAGTACTTTGATTAAGAAGTAATTTCGAGGAACATAACAATTTTAGATAATAAAATGCAATTAAGGTGATTTATAAAACCTTAACAGGTGAACGTACCACTTCATACAAACACAGTATTAACTTCTTTACTGTTTTTATGATATTGGTCATTCGTTGATCAAAGATCCTGATGGTTTTGCCATGGACCCTAAATTCATATCATATTGCAACTATATCCGTTTTCAAAGGATTAGGAACAAAGTTTCTGACTCTTCATGTATATTGGTAGGCCTGTTTTTCAAATTTATGGCATAGCTTCAAAGGATTAACAATATAAGTAATGGTGGTGCAACTGTTCGTGTAAAAACACTTTTATACCTGAAATTTAACAGTTTAATAATGGATGAAACAAAACACATGGTATTAAAATTTGAAATGTGATATATTATATAATAAACTTAATGGTTAAAATATGATCATAAACCACACAGCTTTAGATAATGATGGATAATATTTAACAGAGTGCAAAGCTTCCTTTGCAGAATTAAAAGTTTATTGATACAGAAGTTTCAGTTCTGGAAACACAGTTTTGAATATTCAGAAGTCAAATAGGTTTGGAAAAAAACGTGAAACATTCCTAAGGGATGTAATTTGAAAAATGGAGCTCACGTTTTGCGGTTTGAAGTACTTTTGTCACCGGGGTTTAACATCGCACCAACAGCCAGGATCATATGGTGACTTTCCTACCCTGAACGATAGTGGAAAATCACAGGCATACACATGGATAATATCACCTGGTGCTGGCTGGACATCTTCATTTAATGCGAAATTTGTCTGGGATTCAAACATACAGTTATGAGAGACTAGTGATTAATAGTCACAGACCATATCCCGGGTTTGGGGTCACAGGGAATGAATGAAACAGTTAGTGTTTACATTATATTGTTGTTTTGGTCGTAAGGACACATGTATTCCAATTTTTCATAGAAAGACAAAACATGTATCCACTGAGAATTTCATGTGCTAAAATTTAAATGACAGCTATTAAACTATGGATGAACTAACACAGCTCGTAATGATGTCTAAACTCTACCCTGATGACTCAGTAAAATACATAATATGAGGAAAAAATTTACATTAAGATTCCTTGCAGTTTTGGAAAACAAACCATTTACTTCAGATTTTAGGTCAGAGGTCATGATGGCTGATAAATTTCTTTATTTAATTTTGTGATACAATATTCTTCAACTTCAACATAATTGTGCTATACTCCCTATTCATTACATGACGTCAATCGATGACGCTGGGTGAGCTATAAAAACGGTATCATTTATGATTAAATCATTGAGCAATACATTTTATGAGAACAACTTATCTTACCCTTTCAAAATGTACACTCCTTACTGATTTGCTTAACATGAAATAATGCTATCTCAACCAATCTCTATTCTATTCTGTTCTGTTCTGCTCTGCTCTGCTCTGCTCTGCTCTGCTCTGCTCTGCTCTACTCTACTAGCCTCTCCTCTCCTCTCCTCTGCCTGCTCTATAGTATTTGTATTTATAATGAATTACAATTTCAAATTATTGAATCAGTTTTAATCAAGTATGCAATGAGCATTCTCAACTTCTGCTTATTAGATGACGTCAAGTTTTATTGCATGATGGATTATGTTGCTTGCTATTACAATAACAATGAAAGGAGCATTTGAACTTTGATAAATCTGTGTAATATGATGTACGTCATTGCCTGTTACATCCTGTTTTAAAAAAACAGACTCTAAAGGTCAGTATTAATGCTTATCAATGTCGATGTGCATGTGAATGTTATTGAATGTTTCAAGCGCTAACCAATTTCTTATATACTAAAACATGGCTGTTAATTGGGAATGCTGGCCTTATATATTTGCTTATTTATTGTTTTTATAATATGATGTTAGAAGTGTTTAAGACTCTTCAAAACACATGTCATTATAAAATATTCATACTGTCACGTATAGTACGGTCCATGAACATCATGTGTAAAATTATAGCAAAAACATTTTAGGTGTCTATAATTAATATATTCATTGACTGCAACATTTTCAGAGTTTTCTTGTTGTATGTGGAAAGTGATACTGATATTTAACTTAATAATGATTCCCTCTAGCACGGACAGTAGTTAGCATGATTGGTTATGTGATACACACCCATATATATAACACCCAACTGTTCTGATTTAAAATTTGTTCATGTATCTTGTAATAATTTTCAGGTACCACAACACAGTCAGTGATACAAAATGGAAAGTTTTTATTTGAAAGGTATGTTGCTTTTAGTTCAATTTCTTTAGAATATATTTAAAAAAACATTTATTAAATTACTTTGCTATAATTAATCGGTGTCTTAATCCAGTTGCAATTTGCCACACTTCTGGCAATCCTGGGTGCCCACCATATTGGTAAAATACAGAGCTCAATAAATCCACTCGTCCATTCGTAATTATGAGTAGAAATTGACTATGGATCAGTTGGAATTTGTAAAACTAGTTCAAATTCTTAGCTGGTTGTCTTGCAGGATGAGTATCCTGGAAAAATTTGTCTAGCCCTGGAATTGTTAATTGGGGTATATTGACATCAGTTGGATAAAGTAGGCACCCAAACCAAGCTGAAATTTAGGGCTTTAGGCACTGGCTTGTATGGCTTTATTTGGCTTAAAAGTCTGTTGTTGTTTTTTTGTTAGGGATGTAATGACATTTTACAAAAGAAAATTACCTCAGCTATTAAACAGCAATAAACAATTGATTTTCATGTCCCTCCTAATAGTCTACTGTAATTACTGCCTTGTTTCCTGACATATAAGTATACATCAATTTGTAATAATTTATTGTTCAACTGAAAGGAAGTTGATAGATTTATTGATGGTTCAAATCTTTTGTTAAGTTGCCAGGCAGGGATATGTTTGGTAGTTTTCAAGTCATTTTATATTGATTTATCTATATGAATCTAGGTACTACTGAAATGTATGTAAGTTTCGGAACTTATTTCTGCATGCATTCAATCATAAGGTTATTTTTTTGTTTTCGGGAGGCTAGCCGCACTTAGGTTAAGCAGCAGGATTAGGAACAAATTTTTGGAACTTTTAAAAGTTGAAATGATGAAATTTAAGTAACATGATGACATCATATTTTTTTTTTATTTTTTACTGCTTTTGAAAAACCAACAAATATATATCCAATGTGATTGTTTTATGTATTTTTGAATCTGTAAACATTTCTGTGAAATAGACCAAATTTAAAGGTATAAAATAATTGAAGCATTTGTTTGTTGAGTTTGAAAATTGTAAAAGAAAAATTTTATCCAGACCTTTCAAAAGCTCTTTTTAATATTTTGAAAATGTCTAAAATTGATGTGCCACTCCTTGTCTTTTTATTTGAATCACTGTAACCCCACAATACCATTCAACATTTATATCCTGCATGACATTACTTGTACAGTCAAATTTATTAAGCTGCTTCAAACCTATATAAGGTATAAGAATTGTTTGTTTCTGGTTTCAGGTAGGTAGGGAATCTTTTTTATATTTTTTTATAATTCTTGAAAGTCGCTGTTGAGATTCATTTTATGCCGAAAGGTAAAAAAGTGGACGTTTTTTTCCTTGGTCATAATATAATGTCTAGGGTCATGATGGAAAAATTAGGGTAGGTCAGGTAACCAGAAACCAACATTTTTTATGCCTGACATTGCTCAGTAAAAAGTAAAAGAATGAAAAAATGATCATAATTGATGATACACATATTGATAACTATGTCATAATATTGATAATATAGGACATTGATATGACCCTCACGTACATAAAGGATGTCATAATACTAATTTGACTTATATATTTGTTTTATTTTATTTATGTTTACCGATGATTTAAAGTACACTTGTAGAATAAATCATGATAACAATGAATAAAGTAATGAACAGTAAGGCCAAGTCTGTGGTCCAGTGGTTAGTGCACATGATTTGTAACCTGGAGATCCATGTTCGAATCCTGGTCACAGCAGGTTATACCCTTCTATCAAAATTTGACAAAAATGTCGATTTTCCTCCATATATGGAGAAGCTGTCGGCTCTTTGTGGAAGGGTAAGTTAGTGGTGGTTAGTATACAGTCCAGGAAAACTGGTTTAGTGAACTGGTTGCCGTATATCACTGAAAAATTGATGGAAACTCACGTTAAACCCTAGTGACAATGAGCCACATGAAAACAAAACAAATGGACAGTGCTAAAATTATCATATTGAGGTTTTGCATTTCCCAAGTACCAATTATCCATTAAGAAATGTGCCAGGGGAATTACATTTTATAGATTTTTTTTAACACTTTTTGGACATATTAGTGTCATTTGTATGGTTGTAAAAGCAATGATCATTTGCCACCATGTTTTCATTTTACTGAACAAGGCAGGGCATTTATTTGGAAGTATCTGGTATATCATAATTGAATTCTGCAATTTAAGGACAAAATTTATTGCATGAAAACATTGACTTCTGTCTAACACACACGCATGCACACGCACATGCACACACACACGAACAAAAGCATTAGAAAAACTTTCTCATTACATGAAGCCTTTTATTGAGAATGACTTTTGAAATATTTGTTATTAGGCTGTCTAGTTGTTTAGATATTGAAGTATTTGTTTCATGCAGATTTTGAGATCAAATGAGTCTTTTATAGCTTTTGTATTGGATTTGCGTACAAAGAGAGTAGTATCATATTACATATCTTTACATCTTAAGCCATATAACACCTTCTTATGTTTATTTTATTGTATGACCTGGTTCCATTTTTTTCTCAGCATGTGGCGCGCTGTTTGCAATATATGCCGGAAACCAAAGTGCTTTTAATCACACTGAGCAATGGGTCTAATAACAAGAGTAATGTTGATGCTCAAATTTCACTTCCTGCGTGAGACATTGACCTGATTGTGGTTGTTGTACTACTTCCTCTTTTCTTTGAATTTCCTTACAGCTCTGTATGCCAATTCTCCGGGAGATTATCGACAGAAACTGATGTTAAAGTCATTATCGGTAAACTTAATTACCACCAATACTGAAGAGGATATACATGTTTACAATGACATAATTGCGCACAAAATAAAAAGCCAAAATGAACTCAGTCTAAGCAGGCCCATACCTGCCTATAGGCAAGTACACAGCTGAGTCAACATCATTTTTTTGAAAATATAATAAAAAATCAAAAGACTAATAATTTGTGGTATAAATTATATAGGGATGGTAAAATGGCTTTAATACGAAATTAAAATCAATCAAATTCTTGACTGAGATTTGGTTAAATTAGCTCTTTTAAGCATATATCATATTGTTGAATCCACTTCAATTTAGCATGGGTATAGCCTGCTAAGCAAGTTGAAATACAACAATGCTTAACAGTTCAACATTAGTCAAGCTGAATGCACAGAATTCATCTCAGGCTAATACTGCAACTTAATTATACCTTCTTGCAAGGACACATTAAAAAATCTTTATTGGACTTGCTCCATAGATTTTTAGGATCTCTCCTACTCATGAAGTACTTTCCTTATGAGAATTTGTCAACCAAATCAGTTAAATTCGTGCCTGACTAATAAGACATCTCTAGATTCATACTGGCAATGTCAGATAAAGCAGTGCCTTGGTAAAACTGGCTTCATGGTGTTAATAATAAAACAATATGTAAAGTTAAACATGTATATTAGAGAACTATCAAACACAATATGGAACTTTGTATTTATTAAATAAGTTTACATGAATAAATTGATACAATTAATTAAATTGAAAAAATAATGAAATAAAACATCTCATTAAAAATGAAAATGAAAAGTTATTAAAATCTCACAAATAAAAACGTGTGGTATTAAAGCCATAAAACTATTGCACAAACACAAATGGTCAACCAAGCATATTGAGAAGGCACTTAGGGAAGTGAGATCAAATTTAAGATATTTAACTCATGCCAGTTAACCAAAAGAGAAAGCAGATTCTCTTGAAATCAGAGTTTGAACAAGTATAATTAACAGTGATTTTTTCAATTCTAGATTGAACTGTTGGTTATGCCGGGTTGGCAATTACGTCAGGTATCAGTTAAATAAGGTGTTGGTAAAATCATGTATTGTTTATGCCAGGTTTTACTGTATAATAAGTGTACGATTATTTGAATGTCAGAATATAATCATTGTAATATTTATCATTAGATGTAATATACTCTGACTGCTTCAGGTGGGATTTACACCATGCTTATCAGCAAAGCCTACACCCCAAGGATGGGTCTGCCAGGCCTACTCCGAGAACCAGGCTCAACATTATATGTTTTTTATTTGTAGAAGTAATTAATTTTACTGGTATCATATGATGAAATTAATTAATTATAAATTTATTTGATCACATAATTAGATTTTAGACTACACTTTAAGGTATTTTAGTTAGTAAAAACTGGTAAATTCAAATTATTTCATTTTAAGCATACACAGATAATCAATTAACTTTAATTCTAATGAATCCTTGGCACAGCGTTGTACTGAAAGCTATAAAATGTACAATCTACCACACTAATAAATTTTCTTTTGATGATAAAGTCATTAGCATCCTTTATATTGTGTTGCATAAAATTAATTGATAAATCAGAGCATAATAAAATGTGTGCATGAAATAAAAAAGACTTAAGCCAAACTTTATTTTCATTGCGTTTATGATACTATTTCTTTCATTTTTCATACAGTGCTGTAAAATTGCATTATTTAACTTGGCAAACCCTGAAAACCTGTCTCCAGTTCCAGTCTTTTTATTTTCATTTCAGCGTAATAGTATAATATGTTTTTGTAGCATGCTGCAACCACGTGGTTGTATGAATCAATTTTGTTTCACGTATTGATCAGTCTGTTTGTTGAATCACACTATATGTTATTATTGCCCCCATCTTAACGTTCATTGATTTATTGGAATCTTAGTTAAGGGAGCTTTCTGAAGTTGTCTCTTCCGATTGTGATGCACTATAAGTGATAAAATAGTTTTGATTAATTTTGATATTCTGGAATTATCACAGCTAAAGATCAGGCAAGTGTTGTTCCGTTTTTACCAATACTTTGTAGCATTAACATGTATTCAGAGTCTCTGTTCAATGTCTGTCATAGCTTTATTTTTTTGCATCACCTCTTTGTCACACACTAAGTATATCATGTGGATTATCCCTCTGTGTGTAAAATATGGCTTGAATTCGATGTCTGTTGTGAGTCGCATATACACGTGAAGCCATAAGTTTGAGTACATGCACGGATGACACTTTTCTTACATTGTTAGATAATATGACTCAGTTATTTTGCTGTAGTTTTGAGTCATTTTTGAATACTAGCTGAATGTCATTTAATAGATACATGTATTTCTAAACTGAAATGACGTATAATCTACTTAAAATTCATGCCAATGGTACTTTCACATTTAACCCTTTGCCTCATAAGCATATTTTGAACTCTTCTTAATTCAAAGCTAATATACAAAACATTAAGAAAATTGGGTTATGTATTTCTGACAGAGTGGAAAGCATTGTGGCAAAAGAACCCATTACTCATTACAAGCAATGGCTTCTTTTACCACAATGTTTTCAAAAGTCGTCTGCTGGGAATGCCATATTATGAGGCAAAGGGTCAAATTAGCCATAATTTTTACTGCTGATAAAATGTCCTTAGTACAGTTACTTGAAAAACTACTTTACAGATATGGCATTGTTTTCAGTTGAAAATTACCTTTGTGAGCTTGTTTATGTGTAGGAAAATACGTCCCCAGACATATATGATTCTTTATGTCATAATATAGTACGAAATTTATAGAGTTGAATCCAACTAGGGTCTTTGGTTTTTCTACTGAACATCTATACTAGGTTAAATAAAATGTTTATGTTCTCCACTGTTACTCATCTAATACATACCGTTATATCTGTATCATAAAGCTCCAGATTTCCGCTAACCTGACCGACTATGTTTATTTCTGCCAGTCATAGACTGAGGGATTGGTGATTACTAGTTGGATATCGTAACCCCTGCAACACTACTATTGGTCCCATATTTTGATTAGGTGTTTAATAGAGCTGTTAAAATAATGGGACAGGTTTAGTGTCATAATACCTCTCTAATATGAAACTTGTATCATTCAAACTAATTCCTCAGTTACATGTTAGATTAGAAAAGTTTCACAGTATTACTTAATACACAATTTTTAAATGATTCATGATACACATTGTGTTTACAGCAGCATTTTAATTATCAAAATGTCTTGTTATGATCATTGTCAAGTGGGGTTTAGAACTTATTTGATCATGTACAATTGAATATAAAGTCATAATGTCACAGTAGGCATTGTGATGTATACCATGATTGACAACTTAAAATGGTTGTGTCAGGGGTGTTGTTACTGACATAATTGATACATAGTTCATTTTATAATTTATACTGTATATTCCCTAATAAACATCCCTCGGGGCGGGGGGCATTACATTTTTGAAAATGTGTTTGTGTCATTCCTTGGATTTAAAAAGTCTGCTTTTCTACTAATTTCATGTTCATCTTGGATTAAAATAGCCTGTCATGGTAAGTCACTTTTGTTATCTCTTGTTCAATAAAGGGGGGCGTTTATTAGGGGAAGGGCGTTTATAAGGGAATATACGGTACTCTGGATTTATTTAGTTGAATGAATTGACTATTCTAAAGTTGACTTAAGCTGCAGCATCATTATTAAAATCCTCCCTTTGGACAAATTGTAATTGTGCTCAGGGGGTTGGGCAGTGAGTTACATATTTTAATTTTTCATAGTTATGTCTTAATAGGAACGTAAACACATGTATATCGAATGCATATCTCTGATAACTGCATTATATTGAGACAAATTGAATGGGCTCGTTTCATTTTGCATGTTCCCATAATATTGATTGTTCGATATGTAATAGGTGATCTTACATCATTCAACTGTGATGGAAAAGTAAATATGTTTGACAACCTTAATTAGATGTATGCAGTCACTCCATCGCAATTTAGATAGTGTTTTATGATTGGTGATTTTTTTCAAATTTTTGGCGAGGTACTGGTACTAACAAATTATGGAAAACTAGGATGTGTAATGTTCAAACATTTTAACTGTTGTTCATTTTTTCCCCCAACATCAGGAAAAATCATCATTATATTGGATTGGGACTGGGTCTGTTACACGATACCTATTATTTAATGGTAAATCCCCATATTTGGACATGATGACACTATATAACAGAGCAGAAACACATACATATGAAGATGCCTTAGGTTGTTCCAACATAATCAAACAAAGCATATGATGCAAATGCATTTGGCATTTTTAGACATTTTTTACCCGAATACACCATAACGTTGCAAAATGCATCATCTCAACACTATATGAGACCATAGCGTCTCCGTCTCTGTTAACTTGATAATAATAGTTCTGTGAGTAAAATTATAATATCAAAACTATAACAATGTATTTGACAATTAATATGTCATAAGGCAACTTCAGATTAGTTGTCAATATTAGTCATTTTGTATTTGATGCAATTCAATTTGTTTCCTCTTGGGAGCATATGGACCTTTTATGACCTTGGTTGGCTGAAAATAGACTAAGTACATTAATAATCCTCTTAGTGTGTCTGTCAATATTTTTATGTCTATAGGTTGGCATTTCATTGTATGTTGAAGATTTCATAATAGCTAGGTGAGAAAATATTGCTTCAATCAATTGTGCAGCTACCATTGATATAACATTCAATGTTTTCATTAAAATTACATGAGAGTAAGCATGTCTGTTCATTAATTGATTTGACTCATTGAGTTTAATCCTGATTGTTTCAATCTCATCAGGAGTCCAGATTTTTCTCATGGTAAATATTTCATGTCTTGTAAAATGAAAAGTGTTCAACAAATATATTCACTATTGATACAGACAATTTTAGTCTAAATATGATGCAGCAATCATGATTTGATTTGATATAAGTTCTATACCTTAAAATATAAGGTCTTGACTACTTGAGTACATGACTAATCTCGACAGAGATCCTTTGTCTGGATGACACTTTGTTTGAGATTATAGACTGAGATTTTTTGTGTCATGTACACTAAGTCTGATATTATAGATCGTGATAGGATTATATCCACTCTAATGCATTAATGTATGTCTGAGTACATATAATTTACATGTACTATGTCACATGTTTTTTATGCATGAATAAATGGATATCATTATTGTGACTGGTATTAAATATCAGATTTGAAAATATCAGACCCTGGTGTATTTCCCTTTGTGAGGGGCAGTATTATAAATTTCAATGCATTTTAATGATAGCACACATTTGAATAGATGATATTCAAACATTGTGCAATGAATTGATATGTGATAACACACATATATATATACAGTACTACGATTAGGGTCCTCTGTGGTTGGGTGGTTATAGTCTCAGACTTGTAATCACTAGCCCCACACCATAAAAATTTCACATGTGAGGAAACGGAACTGTCCATTTAGGTTATTGCCAGTAGTGGTTCTACCCTGGGGTATGCTTTGGGGGTTATTCCTTTACAATTAAAAGTGACCCTGACTGTTGGTGCGACGTTAAACGCTAGCCAGTAAAAACTGAAAAAAAAAGATACAATAGGCCAAATATACATATACCAGTCAAATGTGAGAGGAATTTCAGAAGTATTTAGACTTTTGTTGTGACTAATCAATACAAAGTTCTATTGAAATGATAGCTTTCACTACTGTTGTTTTGACATATTACCCATCAAACAAGACTTATGCAATCTTAAAAGAGAACTTTACAAACATCATTAATCAAACAATTTTGTACCAATGATGGATGTTATTAGTTTACATTGCAAGAACTGTTTGTATTGTTTAAATGACGTTTGAACTTTAGGCAATGGAAAATTAATTAGTAAATTCCCATCCTAAGTGGGAGGATTTTATTTTATATTTTTAAGCTTTACATTATTAATGTTATGTGTGATTGTGTTTGCCAATTTTTATTCTGCTGTAGCTTGTAAAAGTTTGGTTATGATGGACATAAAAACTCAATATATGTCTGGTTGACTAATGACATGAAATTCTCATCAAATAATTTTAGTACTTAGCTTTTCTTACTTCGATGTAGTGATTGAAGTTTGACATATATTTCTTTTCAAAATTAAGATTTATCACGGCAGACCAATTTTTCTGCAGGATAAATATGAATGCAAATCCAGAAATCTATTATCTATTGTCTTAATTTGAATTCTTGATGCGATTTGGTAAAAGACATTGTGTCTTAAGCCATTTGTCCTTCACTGCTGATTTAAGTGTTTCCTGTGGAGAAGTTGGCAGTTCCTTGTGGAGATCAATGTTAGTACAGGAATAGGAATTCTGGGAAACTGGTAACTCAGTATGTATAACCGAAATCTGTTGAAATCAGGCATATATTCATTTATTTCTGAATTAAACAATCATCATGCTGGAAATAAATAATTGCCAAGAGGCAGGTTAATACTGATAGGTACCCAGGTGTCTTGGTTATGTCAACTGACTGTCATTGATTTCTGAGATATTGTTGATAAATGAAAAACCGAGGACAGACACACAAACAGATCATTTTAATTCTGGAGACAGAAAACCCAATTTTCTTTATAATGGATTGTTTTCCTATAGATCATGAAAGTCAAAGTTGATGGAATGAGTGAAAAGCCGGCTAATACTACAGAAAGTTTGGACCCAAATGAGGTAACAGAACTGTCCTTGAATGACCATGACTGTGCAGGAGGAATGGCGATGGAGAGGACAGACTTTGTTGAAATGTCTGAAAAGTGTGGACATCCAATTTCTATACAACTTGATGACATGGATGACGATGATGATGAGGTACTTTTTTCATTTTATTTTATTCTTTCTTGTATCATTTTGATTTATTTGTTCTGTAGAACTTGTGAACCATGGTAGAATTTTGTTTGTATGTTATCTGTTGCTCTTCAGATAACTTGAACCATGTACTTCTGTTGTTTGTTTCTTTTGGGGGCTTGGCAAGTTAAAAAATATAAATTAATTTCTGGACTGTTTGACTATTTTGGACTGACAAGTGAATTAGAACATACATTTATTGTTGTTTATCCTGATGAAAATAAACTTCTATCTGTAAATACTGCAAAAACTATTGGCAACCATCTTCGACAAAATCTGAAATGCCATCTCAGTGTATATTACGCATGGTTTTGCACCAAAATTTCTAGATAATGTTACTTGCAATAAAAGTTGACGATATTTGTTCGTACTATTGAGTAATCTCATACAGCATTTAGCACTTATTGTAATATTTGTGAGGATGATAATGGAAGCTTAGTTGAACCAAGCAAATTGAGAGAAAGAGAGAGAAAGTTTTGTTGGCTGTGTATCTTTAAAATCTCATATGTTAGCACAAATCTTTGTGAGATGTACATGGAATGCAAACATTAGGTAGTTTTAATCACTTTTTAAATTTGAAAATAGCATTTTTTTTCCTTTTTTATTGCCTTGCTGTGTACAAGAAAAAGAACATGTGTAAATGGCACTAGCTAATTACACATTTGAATTGCTGACCCAGATATCAAACTGTGGCATGTATTTAACTAACAGTATTGTGTTGGTTACCTTAATATCCATTATTTTTGCTCTTCTTTCTGACATAATATTGCTTTATTTCAGTCAATGTTTTCTTAGATGTATAATTGGTGTTTATATTTCCTCTTTCAATCAGGAAACTGTTATTTCAAAGAATTGATTAAATCTTTATTCTAGCACATACTCATTGACTAATAACCCCTCAATTTTGAATATTGTGTTATGTTTGTGCATAAGTTCAGTTAAAATTGATGGAGATTTTACAACTATGTACAGATTTAGATGCTCTATAAAGACCGCAATGTCAGCTTCTGGTTGTACTCATTAAGTTAAGTGACAACATTTATCACCAAGAAAATATAGATTAACCAATCAAACTCTCTTAATATTGGATATGAGATTAATTGACCAATCAGTCTTAAAAATCATAATACCTTATGAAAGTTACTTTTGAAAGACTTTTAAAGTACCTACCCAATACACTGTATATTTTATGAAGGAACATACACTAATATATGAGCCTCTGATTGTAATTTAAGGGTTATTTTTTTTCAATTTGTCTTGTCTTGTTTGAATGATTTTTGTAGACATAGATTCAATTGATTTTTGTACATAAAAATATATAATTTAATTCTTATTATAATATGACAGAATTAACATTTTCCATCATCCTTAGACCACAAGCATGCTAGATTTCCAATTTTTAATGGAGAGGCAACTTTTTCACCTCCCAATGGGAAAATTCACCTGAACAACAGGTCAATGAAATGGTTCAATGTATGGTAGTCAGAAAAAGCTGCTATTTCATACAAATATTCTTAAGACTTGAATATCAATTGAAATTTTTGCCAGTTATTCTGTAAATGGTGTTTTCAATTAAAAGTCAATTAAAGCTTGCAAGGAAAATTACATCTGTTATGTGGCATATTTCTAGGATTTTGTGTGTACTTAAGCTGTGTTATATTACAGGTGAAGACATTGCTCTGGTACAATGTAATGTATCATTATCTACAGAAGTGATTTATGATCGATTTGTTGAAAAACAATCAATGGCTTCATGTTCTTATGTCAGTATATGATATATTAACTGTTGTCTAGACAATTATTGACTAATATTTCCATTAAATTTGAAGGACTTTACGCACTGGCAGCTGTAATTTCTCAAGGTTGTTGTTTAACATTGCTGATCAATACTGATTTATTTATTTCGGTTACAAACTCTAATTTCTTTGATGTTAATATCGGATACTTACCGGTTCGTAGAATTATTTTTTAAATTCTGTAGAATAAGGCATTATAGAATTAATCGTGAAAGTCATATTTTTTTAGCATTCAGCTATTGCGTTGTCTTTTTTCAATTCTATAAAATTGTATACTTATATCAGTTGATGATTAAAATTTTAATATTTTATTTTTATAAATTTTGTTATTCAGCTGCTGACATTTAAAAGAGAACATTATGTAAATATTTGAAGTTATAACAGAATTGGTTTACAATTACTGGTTTAAAATTTTATCACTTGAAAATAATAGTGGAAATATTGGCCATTCATAAAAATGTGATAATTTGGAACTGTTTGACATTTGAAGTAAACTTTATATGGATGATATTTTGAAATTAAACATTACTGACATTTAGGCATGGAAAACATTCCTGGTTTCCATTAATCTGATGGACCCTGTTTTTTCTCTTCCTGATACTTTCATTTTGATCTCACCTATATTATGCAACTCAACAAAAACATATTTTTAAAAAAAGTTCAGTTGAACTACTTACCCTATATTTTTTATAGGGATATAAGTGCATTATCTATGAAAAATTTATCATTTCAAGGCCTGAAAAAAAGGTTTGTTTCTGGTTACCCAAATGACCCAATCTTTTACCTGCTGAATCATAAGTTTTTACGGCATCCAAATTTTAGTGCCGTATTGTAATTTTCACCACAGTGTTGCCAATATATGTAAAAAAAACATGGAAAAAGAAAAAATTCCCTCCCTACCAACCCATATTTTTTTGAACATGCAACTGGAAACAAACCCTTTTTTTGTTTAGGCCTAATGAAGAAATTTTACTATAAACATTAACTGTGAAATCATCTTCATATATTGACCTACAACTATTTACTTGTATGTATCGTTTTATTTATTTGCTACTCATACAAGATTTCAGCACTAAAATATTTCAGTATTTACGGTATTTATATAAATTATGACTAAGTTGACCAGTCAGACGGGGTTCTTTGATAAAAAATCTGTATATCTCATTCCTCAACAAACAAATGACAAATCCCCTTTGTACTGTGAATCTCTTGGTGGTGTCCAATGACATTAAATTCAATCATATGCCAAATTGTCATAGAAAAAAATGCATGTATGTCTTTTCTTGGTCTTGCACCCAGAACCTCTAGAACAGCCATCCTGTGTTTTTGTCTCAGTTTATTGAATAGGAGACTGAACATAGGCGGATCCGGGGGGGGGGCCTGGCATATATCCCCCTAAAATTGCCCAAGCAAAGGCTTTTTTCTATCATGAATCTATGACCTTTACATGAAAATATATATATATATATATGACTAAATATTTTCGCATGCTATCCGTGCAATAAGTTGCAAGTACAATAATACAATGACATGACATACAATTCGTCCTGGACCAGAACTAGAGGTGAAACGATTAATCGCGATCCATTGCGAACCGCGATTTTTCATGCTCGATTCGATTCGATTCAATGACGGCAATTTCGATTCGATTTTTTTTTGGTAATACCTACTTTCATTTTCCGTAGTATGCGAGTCAAAATGACTGAAATCTAACGAGATCAGCATTCTTCTCGTGTCGTCAGGCTCTTTACTGTTTCAGTTTTTCCTATTCACAAGTTTTATGTTTCGTTTGTTCCATTGTTTACAGTATTTAAGAAAATACATTCCATCGTAAACTAGTGGGATAGCTATTTTATTCTTGTCCTATTTAATTCCTTTTAAAATCGAAAATCGAATCGAAAAATTGAATCGTGGGATGAAAAATCGAAATCGAATCGAATCGAAATTTTTTGAATCGTTTCACCTCTAACCAGAACCCCCAGCCTACTTGTTCAGTTTGCACTCCCCCTAACTAGAAATCCTGCATCTGCCTATGAAGAATCTGAATAAAATGCACGCAATATTTACGTATGAATTTAGGCTGTACTTTTGAGTCTAGACTCAGTGATATAAAATTTCATAAAGAATAATTTAACATTTTAGCATTTGTTTATCTAACATAACTCTCTGATTTGCAAATTGAGATTTCTTGTAAATAATTCTATGAATGTATCAAATCACTTTCTGAAGATAGTTACAGCTAATTTCATTTTGACTTGGAATAACTGAGGTATTGTTTCTGATAGATGACTTTGGAATAATCACATGGGTGATTTTACTGATTATAATGTTTACATGTGTTTTACTCATGATAATCTATTTTCAGTCTGATTCTATTTATATTTACTTGGAAACTACAAGTTCATCTCGATTTTATGTTGTTTTAATATTGATTCTGAGTTGACTACTATTTAATAATTTAATAAGATGTACAGTAAAACCCCAATTTTTTTACTATGGAATATCCGAAAACCTGGTGTAATCCGAAAAGAAATTTCAGTCCCGATTTTTTCCCTACATATTTCATTTTAAAATAACTTCAGTTACCTGAATCTTCTAATCCGAATACCATGGCTTTCCCGAAGTGATAGTCAGGTCCCCAAACTCCTTTGAATGCGTTTTTTCACAACTGTAATCCGAAATCAACAATTAACTCCAATTGACTAGAGTAGTCCATTGAAGATTCTTAAAACCCTACTGAACAAAGTATTGTTTGTTTGATTTATTGTTTGCAATTTCGGGAACATAATTATCCTAATATGATCCGAATTCGGTTTGATGATTCACCTCTAATTTTGGCTTTTTTGATAAATTGCTTTAATGATATAATAATTTTGATTTTATATACAATTAACATTAAATATGTTAACTTTATTTTTCCGAGTTTGTTAAATTGTCATGAAATGCTAAAAACAAACAATAATCAGGATCTCCATTATTGTTACATGATTAGGACCACGGTGATATTAGTGATGCTAGTTCGTGTTTTTGACTATATAATGGAATTTTATTTTGAACTTTGACTTTATTTCAGCGTTCGTTTTTATTGAAAACGCATGCTTAAAATATTCTCATACCATGTGTGTACATTGTACTTCATTAAATGATCAAGTTTTATAGGTTTATATGTTCATCATAATTTATTTTTGAGTGTTCTGCCTTTATTTTCAAATAAAACAGTCCAGATTTCCTTTACCCTGGATTATCCGAAACCCCGGAATAATCGAAATAATTTTTCAGTCCCATCGATTTTGGATAATCGAGTTTCTACTGTATTTTAATATCAGCTGAAAATTCTACTTCTGTGATTTAGCATGAATAAACAAAACTGGCTTTAACAAACAGCATTCAGATTCGTTTTTATTCTTAAGCTATTTTGTATCATTACTTTACTCATCTGTGTTGAGGGGAACTTTATATGGGAACTGCGTGAACTGTGGGGGTTGGAGGGGCTTGCTTTGTCCATACTAACTAGTTGTTCACTCTCTAATTTTGACAGTTTGTTTTCAATCTTTATGAAACTTGGACATAATTTTGTTGGGCATAATATCCTGGCCAAGTATTATACCTAGCAAAATGGTATTGAATTATGGCCCCTGATTCTGCAAAAAATGATGAAAAAGACAATATGAACTCCCTAAGTTGAACAATTCAGATCTGATCTTCACCGGAAAATTTTGACAGGCTTGTTTTGTGACTGTTTCACACTCTTGTTTTGATGTGATTTTAGATTCATTTTAGGTGGCGCACAATATAGTAATTTTTTATGGAAGATTTTGTCATATCAAAGCAATTAGGTGGAAATTATACTATGGAATACATTATACACATATCCTTAGATTTCACTGAACTGAACACTGCTAAACATGTTATCAGTAATAATTAATGAACTTATTTATACATGTATACACATTAGTACTATTTCAAAGCTTTCTTTACCTACCATTTTTTACACCTAAAAGATCCAAAGGATTCTGTCAGATCTACATCAACAATGTTTTCAGCATTGGTGCTACACAATGTTTTGTAATGTTGAATTGTATTACTTGTCATGTAAGCAATTTTTTATTAATATTTGGCTCATTTTAATAAGACTGTTCCTATTTTTTACTTCCTAATATAGACTTTTTTTTGGTTATTGTCATTTTTTGCTGATTTTTTCATTCAAACAAAATCTTTGAACTAAAAATTAGTTTAATTTTTTTTTTTTTGAAGGGGGGGGGGGGTGTTTCATAAGCCTATGTTTATTAAAACTGAGCGCTACTTCACATGTGTGTATCAAACATATACACATAACAATGTGTAATCCACAAGTGAGGTTATAATGTATTTTACTTGTAGTATTTCATGCTTAAAAAATGTTAATTTGCATAATATTTAAAAAGACCTACTCTGAAAACTGTGTGCAACTTTTATGTATGCTAGATAATTGACCTAATCATTCAGTGCTCTTGGGTTACCTTCCCGCACTGGGCAGTTATCTTCTAAATCTAGAAACAACTATTTACTTTCCCCATTATTCATAAATCAAGTGTGGAAATCTGTAATTTTGGAAGACACATCAGAAACCTCTGGCCATATGTCTAGCACTCTTTAGACAGATCTGGCTGGGTGGGGTATCAATGTCATCGTTATCATCATTTCAATTGATATCACTATGGTAATATACTATTTGTAATTATCTCTATACATGCTTTCATTAGTATTGTCATTATCACGTTATTGTATTCATTGCTGTTGCCATATTCATAGTTATTTTCATTATCATCATTTATATACTCATATTCCTATTTCCATCATTAGCATCAGCATTAAAAATTGCCATCCTGATTATCATCATAGCTATCACAATAATTATCTCCAAAATCACCATTGGCAGTAAGATTGATTTCACCAGCAGCATCGACAATGTCATCACCATCATCAGCAGGAACAGCAGCACTGCCAACATGTTCATTATTGCCATCTTTATTGTTCTTACAACAACATTTCCCTCATTGCTATTATTGTCACAATTATTACTTCCACCATTGCCATTATAATCAACTCAATATCAAAATATTCAATTTTATAATCATCATGATCATCATCGTTTAATTCATTGATATCATCTTTAGGCTTTTATCAACCACTGCTAAAATTATAGCATTTTGTGTCTTTTTTAAATTAATATTCCATTGAATCCTTGTATACTATGGCTATATATATTCCTGCTTGACAGTGTACAAGCAAACGTGAGAACTCGCAGTTGATTGATGATGACATTTATTGGAACCTCTGTACAGAATAAGGTGGAGTATTTGTGTCAAGAATTCTAGTCAGAGTACTGTGTAATATAATTAGTTTTGCGCTTGAGTAGACTGACTGTCTCAATGATTAAGTCATGAACTGATGTGGTGTGCACATAAATGATCACTTAATGATACAGTTATGTGATGTATTCCTGTATTAGTAATTTTGGATGTTATTCTGAGGTAAAGTATGATAGCAGTTTAAGTGGTTGTTAAATACTATTAATAGTAGGGACATTCCCAGCTGCTTTTTATCTGCTGTTGTTACAATAGTTATAAGGATGTTGAAGCAGCTGCTGATGGTGGTGATAGAGATGATTAATGTTGATGATGATGTTTGTAAGGGTGATAATGATGATGATGATGCTGCTGTTGATAGTGGTAATGATGATGATGATATTGCCGTTAATAGTGACAAAGATGATGATGATAGTGCTCAGTTTGATGCATACTTCTTTTTTGCATGATATTTAGGCATGAGTGAATATTGGAACAGCTTCGGTTCCAACGAAGTAAAAAAAAACTGTGATTTAATATACAGTCGACTCTCGTTATGGCGAGGTCGGTTAACAGGAATTTTTCGTCATGGCGAAGTATTTTATAAGTCCCGATTTTTTCCCTTCTAAAAGTATATAAAATTATGTCGTTTAAGACGAATTTTGCTCTCGAAATTTTTTGTTATGTCAAACTAATTTTGAAGTCTGAATGAACTATTTCGCTCCTAATTTTCATTGTTTATTACAAAGTCAGACAGTATTATGCACTTGCCCCCAATGTTTTTCACACCTCACTGAACGTACAATGGGTTCCATTTAATTTTTAGACAATGACAATGAGAAGATTATTATTGTTTACTCTTAAATGCAAACATATCATATGTAACTTAATAGCGGACAAACGTTGGATTTGTAAAACATGTCAAAATGAAAGATATTTGTAGTTTAGTTTATGCTTATATAAATCATTATGAATGCATGAAATAAATATTATTTATTTATTTATTTATTTATTTGTTTACTTGTAAATAATAATAAAATATCACAAATAATTAATTCTTACAACACACACACCAATTATCAAGAACTTGTTATTCTAACAACGGCCAAAATGTCTAGTACAATACCTGTATTCGTCTGATGTTTATGTTGAATTTTCGTTAAGACGAAGTATTTTTTCGGGCCCGAAAAAATCGACATGAGAGTTGACTGTATATCTATTAATCATGATATGATAAAAATCATGTATTAATTAAATCAATTTATTTATCATGCTCATTATTGTTTGAGAAGTCTTTGAATGTAATATTTTTATCTTAATTCAGTGTTTCAAATTTATTTTATAATCCAAATTTTCATATCTGAGTTATGATTTAAATGTTCAAAGCTGAAAACATAAAATTTCATCTAATGATTTTGCCAGCATCATTCATAAAATTGAAACGATATCAAAGAAAGCATTATTGTCTAAATCCACATATGCAACCAAGCAAAACAGTACTTTACTGACATGAATATCAAAGTTGTACTGAAACACAAGGTTCAGTTATGACACCAAGTCTGATATGACTCCAAATACTAGTAAGAAGCTTATGATTCAGAAACAAAAAGCAAGAAAAAAATGTCCCAGAAAAACAATCCAGATTTCACATGTGTGGCTCATATGGGAGGCCAGAACAAGAGAACCAGCCTAGAGGCTTTGACGAGAAATCAATGATTGCAACCCAGACACGTGCTCAAATAAGGCGTTCAAAGAAGGGACCTAGACTAGTGTTATAGACAAGGAGGCTATATTAGGAGAGCCAGAAAACAGGCCCTTACAAGGAGCCTAGACATATGCCTCAGACATGAAGCTCAGTCAATGGTCCAAGATTAGGAACAAAGACAACAAACCTTGACAAGAAAACCAGACATGTGGCTCAGACGGAACACCCATCTTTCCTACAGAATTTTAAAATGTTTCTATAGAAATTTCTTCTGAAATTCTAAAATACGAGAATAATGGACTTGATGACCTTCTCTTCTATTGCTAGTAAATAACAATATAGTCTTATCTGTAGATCTACATTGTCTCAATTAATTGCCTATTGCTCTCTGACTTTCTTTGTGGATCCATCAAGTTTGGCTTCAGTCGGCTTTAACAGAAATTTACTGCTTGTGTAATAAGGTTTACAGTATAACAGTCCAGCTAATCCCAGTAATGAAAAATATTGCTGTATTTATGAAAGTTAAATTAAAACGTAGACAAAGATACAACATTTCCTAACTTTACCTTTACAGTGCAACCTCTCCAAAGCAACACCCTTTGGGAGACGCAAAATTATGTCGTTGTTGAGAGGTCAAATTTGCCGCTTTAGAGAGGTTAAATAAATAGTCAAATTGTACAGTGGGGAAAAAGCATGCTGTTGTTGAAGGGAGTTTGTCGCTCAAGAGAGGGCCACTCTGGAGAGGTTGCACTGTACTTGTCACAGAACTGATATTAATATCAGAGTCATCTGATCTAAATCAATTAAATTATCAAAGTGCTAAAAGTACTGTTTCTCAATTGAATAAGAAAGTAATCCAAAATCTAGATTTTAGGTGACTGAAACTAAACTTTATGAATCAAAAGAGTACTGATGTCAGGTTCACACCTTTGCAACAGTGTTAGCTGTGTAAGTTTATTGTGAAAGAAATATTTGCTGCTGACATAAAAAAATCTTTGTTGGAGTAAGTTTGTGAAATAAATCTTGTAGCTCAAGTGGACATTGATGCTATCAAAGAATTCAGGATGAAAATACAATCTATATTTTACCATTTAATACTATAGTAACATTTTATATTCATAGAAGTGTTACAGATGGAATTTGTTTTCATTTATTTTTGCCTTATTTCATTTAAGAATCTTATTTTTCTGATATTTTTATGAAGAAAAAAATATTTCGTTCAATATCTGTTTGAATATTGGAACAAACAATGAGGACAATGTTTTTTTAGGAAAACGTTACTGAGCATAAACTATTGTATTTATTTCATTATGTAATGAAGGATACTTACCAAGAGGAAGTTTTGCACTGGTGCAGAATCCAGGAGCAATGACCAGCTTAACTCTTTACAAGATAATTTCAAATAAGTTAAATACAGTTGAAATTGGATGTGATACCCAAAAAGTAAAAAAAGAGGACTTTATATATATATATAACTGAAATATTGTTAAACACAACACTAAGTAAAATGGCAAAATACTTATATGCACTTAGAACACCACTACATTGCCTTCTCTGATTTCTAGTTTATTTCATTTTGTTCATAAAAGTAAAGAACCCAAACAATGAACACATGGTCCTATTATGATAATTCATAGTCTCATTGAGCCATTTACAGTTATATAGAAGGTAGCTATCTGTACTTTCAGTGTTTTTTTAGGTTTTTATAGGTGAAGTGTGATTTTTGGATCACATTATGGATTCATGTTGATATAATTTACTAACAGTGCTGATGTACACACTCCAGCTATGATTGAAAATTTTTTATTGAGGCCCATATAGGGATGATATTTTGTTACTGAATTCATTAAAAAATAATAATCAGGGGGTAGTCTATTTAAAATGATTTTGAATGTTTTTATCTGACTGTCATGGCTCAAATACTGAATGGATTTTGATTGGTTGATCTTTTAGAACTTTTAGAATTTGCTTAAAATGACAAAAATCTTTTTAGTTCGTGTCAGATATGCAAGTAAAAATGTAACTCTGTTTTGTTTTTATGTGACTTATTTGGTTTTAATGCCGATTTTTAACAATTTTTCGGTTATATACGGCGACCGGTCCACATAACCTGAGTTTTTCTGGATTGAATACTAACCAGTACTAACTTACCCGTCCACAAGGGGCTGGCAACTTTATGTTGGAAAATCGACATTTTTTGTCAAATTTTCATAGAAGGGTATATGACCTGTCGTGACCAGGATTCTAGTCCTGCGCGCTCACCACTGGACCACGGCCATGGCACATGTAACTCTGAAAACCTGTTCACTGACTATGAATAAGATAATTCAGTTGCAAAAAGCAATCAGCATATTTAATCACTTTGAGATATTACTTTGAACTGGCTGATATGATGTAGATGAGAGGAAAAAAATTCACCTTCCCCAAAGCCCACACAACACATAAGACCATACAAAAAAATCAGAACTAAACACAGTCTCCCTGAGGGTGCCACCTTGGTACAGTCTGGAGCAGAGCTCAAGGAGGTTAAAACTGGTTTTGTGGTCGCAACCTCCCTATTACCTTTTTAAAAACAAGTAAATAAATAAATTTTATAACAAATATGCAATGGTCAGACAATTCATTTTCATTCATTCAATTATATTATATTCTTTATTACATTTTTTGAATTATGATCATTGTACATGTATTGCATGTTTTAGAAAAGAGATAAGTAGAAATGTTTAGAGTAAACACAAATTGACAATTTGGAAACCCAGGTATTCATCAATCATAGATGGAAGTTTATTTAGTTATTTTTGTGTTTTTTGTAATGGATAGAATAAGAATATCATGATTCTAGATCATCAGGTATGGATATATGATAAATTTGTTGCCAAATTAACCCATGTAGGGCCTGACACAGTCCACCTGTCAATGTGTGGCAAAACTGTATAATGACTACATTACTAGCTTTTTAGGGAAGCTAATGTAGTGTGAAAGTGGGTCATTATTGATTTTCAAAACTGAAAGTTCATGTGTATATTTGCAGAGCATGTCTGATGGTGAGAATAACACAGTGATATCAAGTCACAGACCAGTACCACCACCACGTTCTGACAGTCATGGGCGACAATCTCAGGTAGACTATTAGGGAATATAATTAGATATTGTAAATGCGGAGGGTTTTTTTCATGTTAACTTGTCAACAATATCACTGAACATATAAGTTGTGATACTTGTATGACAAGTCATTTTACTCTACTGAGGCAAATGCTCAAGTAATTAGATGCATAGGCACTCGATTTCAGTGATTTATACACCCAAACAGACATAATTTTTTAACCTAAACTCATCAAAGAACACTAATCAGCCAAGAAAAAAAGTCATTTCACTACTCTGCGTATCTTGAAAACTGGAACCTCGCTCTTGCTGTAGCGCGCCAAGTTTAACAGTGAGGTTCCCGAAAAGTGCACGCATTTCAGGGGAAATGCCCGGTCCCAGGCTGAATACCATCACTTCCATCCATTGAAAAAATGGTGAGTGACTTACCTTTTAGTTTTTCAGATACGCAGATTAGCCAAATGACGTTTTTTTCTTGGCTGAATTACATTGTTTGATGGGTTTAAATTGAAAAATTATGTCTGTTTGGGTGTATCAATCATGGAAATCGAGTGCCTACAATTAGATGCTTGCATGTTTTGCTCAAATGGAAGGCCCAGACTTACAAAATTCTTAGTTATAACCTAGTCCCCATTGTAAAATCTTCTTTTTTCAGTTTCCAGTAAAAAAATCAAAATTATTGTAATAGTAAGGTCCTAGTTGAAAATAAATCTTAACTGTTAGGACAGAATCCAAAATATAACAGCTTAGTTTCAAGTTGCAATGTGAAAATCCTTGTTTCAAAGTCTTATTTATATAAATTTAACTGTCATAAAGACAATAAATGAGTAATTAATAGTTTTAGCTCAATTCTAGGACACAAACTCCATTGCCGTTTCACCAATTCTATAAATGCAGCTAAATAGGAAATAGGTACTCAATAGTCTCTCAATCCTTTAAAATAATTAAAAGTCACATTTATCCTGTCAGATTCGTTTTTCAAATTACTTCATTAGAATTGTGAAGCTGATCAACGGATATGAGATTTTTGCTTTGGAATCTGGTCTGTTTGATTAAAAATCAGCAATTTAAAAAGTATTTCATGATATCTATGCATGTTCAAACTGATTTGTTGAATTTTAGTAGGGAGAAATTTAGTACCAACAAAACCAGGCTTTTTCGCGAGGCAGGGGCAAATTTGACCTCTTTCAGTAGAATGCAGTCCTTTACTCGTTGAACTCTTTTGACTTCAAAGTCTCAAAGAAGATTTTCCATTTGAAAACTTCTCAAATTCACACTTACCACATTTATTTTCAAAATTTGAATGTATTTTGTGTGCTTTTTGGCTGTAATAAGTCAACTAGCAAAGGTTGAAGTAAGTAAGCAGCAATAAATGGAACAGGTTTTATTTTAATCAATAAAAATCATTTGCTGTTACTCCAAAAAAAAATTTTGTTTTCAAATTCTGAAAGAATATGCACACTACTTTCATGTCGAAACTCATCTAAAACATATCTACTGAATGCCATAGTGAGAAAAGAAATTCTTTTTGTTTGGTATGGCCACAGTGGCAGAGGAGGGAAAAATAATTTTGCATTTATACATGAAGTGAGTTCTGTGAACATAGTTCACCACTGGAAGAGAAGAAATATGACCTCTATGCACTCAGCTGTTGGTTTTATTCAGTCTTATGTCAATAAATGTGCGTTGAAGAGTAGTAATTGTTTGCATGCTGGTCTTTGTTTAAGAGTGGCTGTTGATCCAAAATTGGTGATATTAGGCAATAAGTTCTGGGTACTGCTGACATCCTAGAAAAATAAGGGTCAGTAAATATATCTTTTTCTCAAATGTTATTTTTAGATCTGAGATATGGTTCATATGAAAATATCAAGAGGAGAAAAATTGACCTATACTGAATAAAAAGTCTAGGGTCAGCTGAAGAAATATGGTCAGCAAATTAAAAATCTATGGCCAGCAGAAAAAAATGGGACAGACTAGTCAGCAGAAACCTAGAATTTGTATGCTTGATAAAGCAAATTAAAATATTTATTTATGATTACTGTGAATTGTGGTCTTTTCTGTCCCAATAACAACAAACAAACATAATAAAAGTATCTATTGCCATTTAAGTGCAGGATTTGGTTTCCAAAGCACTTTTATCAAATTTTATGCAAAATAAATGCATTGTTCTATTTGAATGTGTTTTGTTCACTGCTGACAAAGCTTAATTTGCATTTACATTGAATGTTGTTTTTGAATTTTTTTTGAGGTTGAATTGAATTCCAGCAAGATTTATCAGATATTGAAAAGATGACAGTATGGTGTCTTGTCAGTGCCATTACAGATTCATGGCATTTTATATTTATAAGTATTGCATATGCTGTTTTAAAATAATGTATTTAATAGATCTAACCAAGCATTCCGGAATAGATAAAGTGGCCTATGATGAGTACTACATGTAATCTTTAATGCAGCAAGTTAATGCAGCAGGAAGGATGCAAGATTTTGTATTGGGGAGTCATAAACTTGGTGTGGTGATGGGTATAAAAAAGGATTTTGAAATAATTTGTTATTTACAGTGGTTAAAT
The DNA here is from genome assembly GCA_008271625.1 of Lutraria rhynchaena. Lineage (NCBI taxonomy): Eukaryota > Metazoa > Mollusca > Bivalvia > Venerida > Mactridae > Lutraria > Lutraria rhynchaena. The sequence continues at coordinate 224,642 of VIBL01000352.1, forward strand.
CTGAAGTGTTTTGGGTGATACAGGGGGTAAAAGACATTGCATTAACCTTAGAATGATTTAAAACTGGCTAAATGTCATTGTTTGCTGGTACATGTATGAACCCTGGACATTATAGACAACTATTCAACTATTTTTCTTTAATGGCTTGGATTTCCTTTTGCTTTCTTTGAATCAATTGATCCATGTGGAAAGAGAAGTTGGCTGCAACTTATGAAGAACAAGATTAGTACTGGCACTGAATCCAAGAATATTGTTTTGGTTGACTGCCGCTGGTATTTAACAATATATTGTTAAAAACAGTCACAGAAAATTAAAGATTTTTAAAATTTTTAATTTAAGGATATGACCATATCCCAAATAGATGATGCACCTGAGTCTGTCTGCAAACCTGTCCCACCACCAAGATCTGACAGCAAGGGAACTAAGCCCCGAATGTTTCATATGGTTGATATGTTGGGCGGTTATGAAATGGAGGATGCTTTTTCATGGGATGCACAACGTGAATACTTGCTAACGTGTATGGGTTTTGTCAATGGCATTGGTTGTTTATTTAAAGCTCCGACTATGATTATGAAGTATGGTGGAGGTAAGAGTTATAATTGTTAAATACTTGAAATAAATTAATATATTAGAATGAGAGAGTTGTAAAGAAATGGATCTATGCAAAGAAGCCCATTTTTAATAAGACCAAAAATATATGTGCAAGCCTCATTTCTGCTAACATCAGTCCCAAAATATAGGATTGGTAGATCGAAAGAATTTTTTTCAAACATTTTGTTTTGTTTGGAGATAAAACTTTAAGGGATATTCTGTATTATAATTCTTTCTCTGAAAGTTAATAAACCTAATTACATGACTTAAATGACTTAAACTGCAAGCTTCCCATTGGTCGATTTCAAGCTATTCCCAGAAGCAACCAATCAAATGCTGAACATTGAGAATAGTCCACAAATTAATCCAGGTTCAAATCTAGGTAGCGACTGGTCAAACCCTTCTATGAAAATTTGACAAGAATGTCGATTTTCCTCACTATGTGAGAATTTGCAGACTCCTTGTGGAAGGATAAGTTAGTACTGGTTAGTATGCATTCCAGGAAAGCTGGTTAGGAGAACTGGCTGCCATATACAACCGAAATATTGTTGAAAATTGGTGTTAAACCAGTGACAACTGTCACATAAAAACAGTACCAAGTAAGCCAGCTAGATAAGTTAAAATGACTTGCTTGCTTACAATTATTCTGTCTTATAGAAAAACAGGCTTAAACAGCTTGAGGTTGTTGGTTAGGATAGTTTTTATAATAATACTGAGTATTTATTGCATATTATTATTATCTTTGATGTTTTTGGCATAATGTATCATACATAAAATATATATAAGTATTATCATTTGGATGCTATTGTAATTCTGATTCATTGAAGTGTGGTATTTATTATATCATTATATCAATATGGACTGTGGTCATAAAATCCTTGATATATGCTGATAGAAGTTCTGTGAAACCTTGAATACTGACATTCATTGATGTGTTGATGGGAACATAGTCATTTCCATGTGGTTTGACAATGATGTTGTATGCGTTCCTAGGAAATGGCAAATTCTTGAACACTGACATTTATAATATCTTCTATGTGATAGCAGGACATTAAAAGAGGATGGTAAATTCTCTGAAAACTGACGTGTAACTTTTGTGATGTAATCTAAATACATTTTGCAGTTTAGTCTCTAATATTTCTGTTTTCCACATCAATATGCATGAAGAATCTTGTTAGTCTGTTCTCAGATTCTGTAAGTCCACATTGTCAGCCACTAGAGCACTCAGGATGGTTAAGCAAAAGGTTGCAAATTTGAGATTCAGGCCAGGCACCCATTTTTCCATGATAGTTGGCTAAATACATTGTAACCAATGTATTTTAACTTCCATCTCTTATCAATAAATCATGTGGGGAACTAACAGTTACTAAAAAAAATTAGGGATGTGCTTGTACTACAGTAAAACTCTGCCGAGGGACCACCTTAGTACTGCACCCTTTGCATTATAATGACTACTAATTCTCTTACTGGTTTTCTTTATTTGAATTTATCTTGATTAATTTCTAGTATGAATTAACATCAGAGTCTGATTCTGGTCATATAGTGTCAAGGTCGTATAGTGCTTGGTATAACAAAGGCATCCATTTTGTTTCTGGTTTACTCATGGTTAACTTCTTAACCAAACTTCAAATTTAACCCAGTGGTTGAATTTAACCAGTGTTTAAACAATTGGGTGCTATAATAAGCCCTTACTATTAATATATTGTTTTGCTCCAAAAAGATGTCTAAATATTAAGGTGTTACTGTACCCTGGAAGCAATGTCTGCTGTATGTATATAATTGTGATATATCGTTAACCTTAAACACAAATCAAACAAACATCAAATCCTACAAACCCACCTGTACTGGATAACACCTACTTTCTATAATTGGCAGAAATTCCATTCCTGCCTGAAGAACAATCTTAATTTCTTCCTCTAATCAAAGGAATCTTGATCAACATTAGCAAATTTGACTGTTTCATTATATTTCCTGGCTGATTCCAACATGAGGTCGTTTTTATTTGGTAAATGATTTCACATATAATTTACTCCCGTTGTTTATCTCTGTCATTTGTGCATATTTGCCATATTTTCTTTAATTTATGTGTCATTTTCCTGCTGGAAATACAGATTGCATTATACAGCCAGCATTTTTCTAATACCGATTTTGCATTTTTCTTTGTAATACAACCAAAACTATGCCAGATTTGCTTTGCACGTGTTTGTGATTATATTTATTAGTATATCAAAGTGCTTCCAGATATTATCACTGCCAGATCTTGCAGAAATAAAAGAAATACCAAAGAAAATATCATGACCTTTGATTTTTCTGACCTTTTGCATGTTTAGGGTCTTTAACAGTGATAAATGATATTAGGGGTGTACAATATATCAGAAATATTGATAACTGTGGTATCTTTATGAAAGACGATATAAAATCGCAATATAATTTTCAAATACTGATGTTTACAGGATATGCATTATAGTTTAACTAAATAATAAACAAATAATTATAAAATGTCAGTTAATGGGACATAGTTTTCTAAAATTTCCTGCCAGACTCATTATATACTTGTGTTTATTTGTGGTACAATTGTAGCCTTATCCTTAAGTTTCAGGTTAAAATCAGTAACTTTTATGATACAGTGTAACCTCTGAATACCAGAATCTCTAAATACCGGAACTCTCTGAAAATCGGACAATTTTCAAATTCTGATTTTCTCTCTATATAAGCCTGTGTAAAACGCTCTCTGAAGACCGTACTCTCTAAGTTCCGGAAACCGGACCATCTCTCCGGACCGCGGAATTTATACTGTTCTTTATTTTTGTTCTGAATATCAGATGCCGACATTTTCAAGTGTCAAAACTTTGTGTACTGACCTGAAAGGTCCACATTATTACTAAAACAACATGATCTTTGCCCCCAATTAACAAACGTGTCAGTCATCTATTGTTTACATGAAGCGATCGGGTGTAATAATAGCTAATGCGTGAAAAACCCATTTTTGTTCAAACACATGTAAATTGACTTTGATGTTCTACTCGATGCGTAACATTGGTCTAATTTCTATTGGTTACACCAATTTACAGATACCAGATTAAAATATATTTTTTAGATCTTACACTCTTAATCTGATGCAAAATATTTTAAAATAAAAAACATTTTGTGGTGTATACAAATACTATGGATTAATATATATGTAAAATACTCTACAATTACTATATACAATTTTGATGTAACATGCACATAGATATCATTGGTTCACGATCGTGTTATAATTTCATTTGAAAACTTCTCTGAAACCGGAACTCTCTGAAAACCGGACTTTTGACCTGGTCCAGGCAGGGTCCAGTATACAGAGGTTACACTGTATTTATGAAATACGTAATGCATTCAGAGGAAGACTTAACCTATATGTGAAGACTGCGTTTTGTTTACTTTATGATAGGTTATTGTTTACAGAATAGTGTAATATATTTTAGTAAATATCATGCTATATCACAATATCTTTTTTCCTAGCAATACCCACCACTAAATGATATGATCCTGCTTACAGAAATGTGTACTAAATTTGCGAGTTAAAAAAGCATCTTTGAATCTTAAAGGTTATTGTTTTCATTCAGTGCTATAATTTCAATTTGTAAAATAATCATTGAAGTGAAAATTTTTTTGTGATGGTTGCATTAAATAATTGTGAATAGCACAGTAATTTCCTTCATGTATAAAAAGATATCTGCAATATGGGATTTCTTTGCTACAAAGCATTTCTCCTACATTTTGCAGGTGTATTCATATTTCATATGTCAATTGTATCTTATATATTACAGGAGTGTACTTCGTATCTTATGTCATTTATATATCATGTATTACTGGTGTATTCTTCATGTTTTAAGTTGTTTGTGTATAATGTATTACAGGTGCATAATTCATATCCTATTTCATTTCTATATCATGTATTACTGGTGTATACTTCATATCTTATATCATTTATATATCATATATTACAGGTGTGTTCTTCATGTCTTATGTCATTTATATATCATTTATTACTGGTTTATTCTTTATATCTTAAGTTGTTTGAATTGTATATTATGTATTAGAGGTGTGTATTTCATATATCTTATATCATATGTATATTATGTACTACAGGTGTGTATTTCATATATCTTATATCATATGTATATCATGTATTAGAGGTATGTACTTCATATATCTTATATCATATGTATATTATGTATTAGAGGTGTGTACTTCATATATCTTATATCATATATATATTATGTATTACAGGTGTGTACTTCATATATCTTATATCATATATATATTATGTATTACAGGTGTGTACTTCATATATCTTATATCATATATATATTATGTATTACAGATGTGTACTTCATATATTTTATATCATATGTATATTATGTATTACAGGTGTATACTTCATATATCTTATATCATATGTATATTATGTATTACAGGTGTGTACTTCATATATTTTATATCATATGTATATTATGTATGACAGGTGTGTATTTCATATATCTTATATCATATGTATATTATGTATTAGAGGTGTGTACTTCATATATCTTATATCATATGTATATTATGTATTACAGGTGTGTACTTCATATATTTTATATCATATGTATATTATGTATTACAGGTGTGTACTTCATATATTTTATATCATATGTATATTATGTTTTATAGGTGTGTACTTCATATATCTTATATCATATGTATATTATGTATTACAGGTATGTATTTCATATATCTTATATCATATGTATATTATGTATTACAGGTGTGTTCTTCATATATCTTATATCATATGTATATTATGTATTACAGGTGTGTTCTTCATATATCTTATATCATATGTATATTATGTATTACAGGTGTGTACTTCATATATCATATGTATATTATGTATCACAGGTGTGTACTTCCTATCTTATATCATTTGGTTATCATGTATTACAGGTGTGTTCTTCATAGCCTATGTGATTTGTATGATTATTCTGGGGTGTCCTCTTGTATACCTGGAGACCACTTTAGGGCAGTATGCTAATGGTGGTCCTGTCAGTTCATGGAAAGTGATTCCACTGTTTAGAGGTAAGCATTGCATGTATCTTGTACCATCTATATTTGTAAGGCAATGCAAAAATACAATAAAACATAGTTGTAATGAGTTTGTTGGGACAAGAGTAATTGTATTCATGTATCACTACCTACAACAATGAAATAAAGAAGGGAGTATTTGGAAAATGATAGATAATTCACTGTTCCCTATTCTTCAATATATTTGAGTACATTATAACTGTGTGTTACAGAATTAGCTTTCAATTCAGACTCAGATACTCTTCAAATTTTGTTACAACCTCATTTTACTTGTGTTGACTTTCAGTCAGAATTTTTGCACCTTCAAATAAATGTGAAAATGTCTTCAGAAGCTTTGAAACTTATGAACTTAATGCCTTTAAAACAACATCAGAAAGTATTTAAGAATGTTCAGTTCCATGTTTTATGACCTTCAAAAGACCATCAAAATGACTTCAGAAATGTCCAAGAAAATTTGTCTGATCTTTACAATCAATAAGTAATTGAATTACAAACATTACTGTCTTAGGAAATGCTTTATAGACCAGACAGCATAAACTGCCAAAACACTTCAATGTTTGTTTAATATGTTTAAAACATGATTATTGGCTGTTAGTGATCTTCAACGACTATTTTACTTCCTGAACAAAACCCATTTGGACTACAATATTTTTACTCTGAACACCTTTAATGCACAAAGTACTGTTGGCATTTATGGAACTTCGTTGAGAAAAAATAATTCCAAGATGACTTGAGTGATCTTCCTTTACATACACAGTAATCTTACTGAAATATCATTTTTTAACTTGAAGATCTTAACCAACACAACTGATAAAATTCTTATTCCGGAAATGTTGGAAACCCAGTCAGAAATTAGCTTGTCTATTGATCTTCAAAGGCAAGACTTACCTCCCATTAGGAAGTGTTCAGCAGACACTTCAGGAAGTTAGATAAATACCTGTCATTTCAATATTCTTGATTTATGGTAATTGGGCTTCCCGTCTGTAACATCATTTACTGGATTTTATGACTTCATACACTTTTATAGACCATTTTGTCTGCATTCTTCATAATTTTAACTCAGAATATTGATCAAGGTTTTAAGATCTGTACATTATATGACTTTTAAAAACTGGCTTCTAGAAATCTTCTTAAAAGCACATGTATCAAAATTTCCACAACATTCAGTCTATTGTTTTCTTAATGTTTTGTATCAGTAAGAAAATAAGAGAATTAAAAACATAACTATTTGGTAGTTTTTCCCAGTGATGTACTGGTGGGCAGTTAACTTAAGCAGTGATTCTGGATTCTGTAATTTTCAACAATTTTTCAGTAATATATGGTGGCTGGTTCACCTAACCAGTTTTCCTGGATTGTATACTAACCAGTACTAATGTACCCTTTCATAAAGAGCTGAACTAATGAACTACAGTCACTGCCTAACACCAGTACTACCACTTAATGATTTTTATATGTATCTTTTCTGATGTACCGTTAACATTATATTAAGCCACTTTAATCTTGTCTATATACAATCAATACGCAGTCTGTGAATTTACCGATAATTCCCACCTTCCAGAGCTAGAAAATGACTTCTCTTCAATTACATAGTAATTGGATTTTATAAGCGAGAGTAATATGGTACTAAAGTCAGCCATCTTTACTGTACTCACTTCCGAAGCAGACAGTTGACACATTAATAACTCATATAGCAAGTGATGTGTGTCACAAATATGCAATTCATCCCCAATTCTATCATAAATAGACAAGTTATGCATAGTACTTGAGTAACACCCATAGGTTATTGTAAAATATGTAATTCAGTTGTAAATATCATATGTGATATAAGAATCACTCCATAAAAATTTGTTGATTTAAATATGAAATTTATTTTCTAGCTTAATGAAGCATAAACTTCTAGACTGCTGTAAAAAGTTTGAAAGGTTTAAATATGATTGAAATATTGTATTTAATATGTTTTATATGAATCTTACGTCAGAATGTAGCCACATATCTCTGAGAATGCTGAAATGAATCTCTCAATTCGGTAATATTGAGATTAATGACATATGCAGTGAATTATCAGATTGTTGAGATTTGTAATGAATCTCATTTGATATTGTTAAGATGAATCTTGATCATCTAGAATAATCTGCAGTGATGAATATGAGCAAAATTTATGCAAGATTGGCAAGATGGAACTTACATGGCAAAGAATGTCTCACAAAAAAAACTTTTTCTGTGGTACGATAGACAAATCAAATCTTATATCGGTGTTGATAAAGTTCATATGTCTGTTGAAATTATCTCTTGTTTAGAAGTATCTTGAAGAAGATCAGCCAATTATGAGACACAGTTCATTTCATTTACCATCAAAGTAGGGTTATAATGTGGCCACGGCTGTGGTATGTAATATGTAATTTCTCTTTGTGACATTTATTATACATAAGGCTTGATTTTGTTTTGATTCTATATGCAAAAAATGATTACAATTTTAATTCTAACTAAATTATAGCCTACTTTACTGCAGTATATTAAAGCTTTAGAGTTTTGGATATACTAGCTGTGGCCTATTTGAAGAGTAAATACTAGTATGCATCTTGGTTCTTGATACATCTAAAGTTCATTTTATTTTTTTTTTCAAATGTAAGATTCCCTTTTAGGTTTTGAAGGAATAATCTTGGTTTGAAGTTATAAAACTTGTGTTTCCAAGCTAAAGTCTAATGTTTTGTCTTTTAATTTTTGTGTTAATTATAATAAAACATTGATGATATTGCTCATATATTATAAGATTGATCTAAATTTGTGTTTAATAATTAAATAGGCTTATGTCTTTCAACCAAGATAATTTGTGACATAAATTGAAGTTTGAGCTTGGAGACTTTTCTCATGTACCAGTAAGGTGACACTATAACATTCAATTTTTAATTTTCATTGTTGTAAATACAGTCCAACCTGCTAACGGACACCTGTGAACAACGTACACCTGTCTACAAAAAACACTCTAGATGACCTTATAAAGTGGACACCTGCCGTCTGCAGACAGTGGACACCAAAATCGTTTCCCGAATCAGCATTTTGACCTTGTATTCTTTTTAATATTTTTACAGTGATCATCATAGTTTTCATGATTAATGTTGTTTTTGTTGTTGTTGTTGTTGTTACTGTATTTACTGTAATCGCATAATTTTACCTGAGGTAAGCCCTACATACTATTAAGGGCTACCATGTTTATCATAAATAAACAGAATGAATGCTTATTGTCTGTGTGGAAATTTTAGGCCTTATTACGCCATTATACACCATTCCTTTCAAGTGCTAGCCTCCTATGCCGCATACTGAATGAAGAACAAAAACAAGCATGACACTATTGACAAACCACTAACATTATGGACATTAATATGGTTAGATTGTGTGCTATCTTAAATTACAGTACAGCATATGATTACAAAATTGCGAGTCTATTTTAGGTTTGGAAATGTTTTGCGAGTATTTCAAAACACAATAGCTTACTTTAATGAGTTTCTTTCATGGATGTTAAATAACGAATCCTCTCTGATTAAAGGTAATAAAATACCTTGTCTCATGTAAATCTATCATGAATTAATATACATCAAAGCTTATTCCTAAGCTCATCAGTGTCACATGAAGAGCTGTGACTTATTGGCTATTAAGTTCGGTTAAGGATATTGAACACATAGTTCTCAAAGAAGAGCATTCTTAAAACACCAAAATTCTGCCATATCTTTTTAGCTCACCTGACCACTAAGTGCTCAGAGTGATGGGTCTGTGTCTAGGGTCGGTTGTCGTGCAGCGTTGGCATTCACCTTGTGAACACTCTAGAGGTCACCCTTTTGGTCAAATGATTATGAAACTTGGTCAGTGGCTTCATTTTGATGATATCTCCGACGATTGGATCTTCATTAAACTTGGTCAGAATGTTTGTTTTAATGATATCTCAGACAGGATCGAACATGGGTCATCTGGGGTCACAAAATTGTTAACACTTTAGACGTCACAGTTTTGATGGAATCTTCATCAAACCTTGTCAGAATGCTTGTCTTATTGTTATCTTGGACAAGATCGAACATGATATCTGGACTCAAAAACTATGTCAGTGTTTAACACCCTATAGGTCACAGTTTTGATTGGATATTCACCATATCTTATCAGAATGTTTGTCTTAATGATAACTTGGACAAGATCGAACATGGGTCATCTGAGGTCTCAAATATGAGCCATCAAATACCTGCCCACACCCTTGCTACATATTTGTTCTGTAATTGATCATACTCCATTTTTTGTTTGTTTACTATCTGATCCCACTCCTTTGTATGTCTGTTTAATATCTGACCTCAACCCGCTGTTGTATGTGTATGTGACCACAATCCTGCTGTATGTTTGTTTAATGATAATATTCGACACCACCCCACTGTTTGTTTATTCAATATCTGACCACAATCCTGCTGTATGTTTGTTTAATATCTGACCACACCCATGTATGTTTGTTTAATATCTGACCACAATCCTGCTGTATGCTTAATATTTGACCACACCCCTTGTATGTTTGTTTAATATCTGACTACACCCATGTATGATTGCTTAATATCTGACCACAATCCTGCTGTATGTTTGTTTGATATCTGACCACACCCCTTGTATGTTTGTTTAATATCTGACCAAATCCCATATATGTTTGTTTAATATCTGACCACACCCCTGTATGTTTGTTTATCATCTGACCACACCCCTGTACATTTGATATTGGACCACAATCCTGCTGTATGCATGGTTAACATGTAATCCCAACACACTGTATGTTAGATTTTATAGTTTTGAAAAATCTGATAGTTCCATGTTTATTGAGTGTTTCAATGAATGTATCATAAATGGATATAATTTTTATGTTATCATAATAACAGACTTCTGCTGTCCACAAAACATCAATACTTCAGATGAGTCTGATGTTAAAGTATCTTTATTTGATATTTCCAATGATTTGATCATATTCTTCTTGATATTTGAATAATCCTTAATGTTTCAGTTACATTTGTTGTGTGTAACTGATAGAGCCTGACTATTCTCTTGAGTTGCTAGCTCACTTTCTCAGCAAATGAACTTAGTAGCACCTAGAAATTTAGACTAATTAATTAAGTGTTGTCTGACGTCATTGGTATTTAAGTGACAATTAAGTGAGGAGCGAAACTTATTTTTGGAACCTGGTTATTTACAACCAGTACAGTCAAACCTATAAACAGATGTTACCTTTGGGAAAGTCAAAATGTAGCATTTATTGACAGATAACCTTTATTCAGAGGTCAGGTTGTTCTAAGTAATCAATGATGGTTTCAAAGAATGGCCTTTATTCACATGGTGGACTTTTATTCGGAGGAGGCTCTTAAAACACAGGTTTCACTGTATGTGAGAACATCCAAACAGATGTTCTTAACTTTGATTGCTTTCTTAAGAGTTTGTGTTCTGCGATTTAAGATATAAGTCAGAAAAAAATTAAATTTCATCTTTGATCAATCCAGCATATTTCAAATTTGAAATATTTCAGAATCCAAATTTGTCATTAACGCGATGTTTCCATGATCTTGACATTTACCAACATCAGACACATCTGTTCAGACATGCAGACAGTTTTATTGTTTGATTGACATCTGTATCAAATCATCAAGCAATATCAAATTTCTATCTGACTTTTCTTCATAATTTCCAAAATCAAACATAAATTTTGGTAATCTAGAAGATTTTATGGTTCATGTGATTTTGACTAGATGTGACAGATTTTTCTTGTAAATATTGTGATATTTCAAGGACCTTGACCTTTGCTGTTATTGACTTCAGACACATCTGTGCTGACATACCAACGGTTTTGTTATTTAATTGACAGCTATCAAAATTCAAACTGATTTTCCTGCAAAATATCCAAAACAAAACATAACTTTTGTTAACCTGAAATTGTAGTGGTTCATGTGATATTGACTGGTCTAGCTACATGACAGATTTTGCTTGCTGGATAATTACAATATATTGTAACTGTTGGCTTACCAATCTGTATCTGTCGTGTATTGTCAGGATGCTCTCTTCAATTTTTTGACATTTGTAGAAATTTCAGGATTATGTATTGCATCAATTTCATTTCGTGACTGCTTTTATTGTGGTGACTCAGTGTAACACATCTTGGTTCATTTGGTTCATTTTACTGACTAACTAAAAGTTTGGTGATTCAAGATATAGCTGCCAGTCTCTGTCACAGTAGTGAACATTCCCCAATGAACTCCAGTCCTTCAGTATTTATGGGTAATAAAGTGTCCAAACTTTATTGTCAATAATTAGAGCAATTACAAAACAAGTACTTTAACACTAGTACTTTATTTTAGAGGCTCATAGCAATCACACTGTCTGTCCATCCGTCAGTCCCATTATCATGTCTCAGCCATAAAGTCCCATTATCATGTCTCAGCCATAACTTTATAATTTCTGCATAGATTTTGAAATAGCATGGTACAAATATTCACCATGACAAGACAATCTGTTGCGTGCAAGACACGCTGACCCTTATCTCCAAGGTAAAGGTCGTATTCTAGGTTATTCATTATGTATGGAAATTTCTTGTCTCGGCCATTACTTTTTTATTAATGAATGTATTTTGAAATTATGTGGTACTGATGTTTACCATCATTAGACGATGTGTCTTGCACAGGAACCTGGCCTGTAGTGCCAAAGTCATATTTAAAGTCATTCTATACGAACAGAATTTTCGTGTCCATAGCTTTCCAATTTTTGAATGGATTTTGAAATTACTTGGTCCTGATGTTCATCATCACTGCACAATGTGTCACCTGCAAGACCCTGGCCCATAGTGCCATGGTCAAGGTCATATTTAAGGTCATTAAATATGTAAGGAATTTTCGTGTCTCAGCAATAACTTTCCATTTTCTGAAAAGAATTTGAAATTACTTGGTACTGATTTTCACCATCAGAAGACAACGTGTCACGTGCAAGACCATGGTCTGTAGCACGAAGGTCAAGGTCATATCTTAGGTAATTCATTATGTATGAATTCTGATGGTGTAAATTTGTGTCTTGAAGACAATGTCTTAAATCCTTGATGGATTTTTGAATTATTTGTCTAAAACTCTTAAATTGGACTCTGACCTTAAGTGCTAAGATCAGGGTCATATTAAAGGTCATTCATTATCCATGGAGTGTTGTTGTATTTGGTGTATACTGTCTGTTCCAATATATTGTTTGCAGCCAATCTTGGTCATATGAGTACTTACCTAGTGGGTTATGAGAAAAGTGTCAAGGAAAGTGATGCTAAAAATGTGTTGCAACTTTTGGGGGGCATATGCCACATTCAGTGACAGTTCTTGTTGTAATTGTAAAGACAAATTGAGCATGCTGTTGTCATCAAGTATAAATGTTTTTATAATCATTTCTGCAATGTACAAATTAATTCGTGATAATGATCAAAATTGCCTATGATAGTATTCACAAATGAATGAGGCACTTTTTACATATTTCTTTTGGCTTGAGAGTTCTTTCTTGCAAATCCTTAACATGCACAAAATGCTCTGTTATATTTTGAGATCTGGGGGAGTTTTTCCCCCTACTTGAGAGCAAGTGTCTTTATATACATATATAATATCTTAATCTGCCCTGCCCTTAAACATCAGTGATCTGGTTTTTAGTGCTTCTACTACAAGCAAAACTGATCTTATCCTTTTGTGTAATGCAAGTTTGTCTTTTTTTTCCAGAGAAACAATTAATTGTTTCAAGCTTTCCTTGTGCCCTTGTTGCAAAACTGTTCAAGGGTATTTAAGATCAATGAGAGTGATTTATATTGTGTCAGGCAATCAATACAATATGTGCCATTCTGTTATTTAGGTGTTCTTTCAAACTGTCTGTTAATTGAATGACGGTTGTACAATCAATTTAAAAAGGCATCTGTATCAGAGAGAATGATAAGCTGGGTTCTGAATCAAGGTCACACTAATGATACTAAACAGAGTCTTAAATTACTGTCAACTATTGACCAGACAAGTTTGATTGCAGTGTTTTATGACAGTTCAGCAATTTTGCTCTGTCTGAACAATATTTTATATTAGTTGAGCATTGATTTGAAAAGTTCAAGTAAAAAATGATTATATATTATTAAGCTTTTACAGCAATATTGTAGTGGTTTACAGGCAAGCATTTTACCTCATCCATTTTTACTGTATCCTGTACTAGTACTGACCATGTTTTCTGCAAATAAATGCAAATATCTTGGCTTGGGTCACATGGATTTGTGGTTGAGTACTATTGGCCAATAAAGATTCGTCTTTAATGTGTCAATAAGGAGAACTTGCGCTGTAGTCATGGTTTGAACTCTTGACCTAGAGGTCTACAGTCCTAATTATTTCCCTTTAAGATTAGGGGGCATATTATGATTTTAGGACAGAAAAAATTAAGTCGAAACTACTTTAAACATCATTTTTTAAGCTTTGATTGTTATTATTGAGACAACAAACAAAATTTTGTCGCTTTATACATGCATAATGTTTTTCATGTGCAATTGTATATTTAAGAAACATTAATGTGAATTATTACATTGGCATCACTGGTTGTTAAAATCTCATCTTATTAGTGATTGATATAAAAGTATTGTTCAGTTAATTTGATTTAACATTATTTTGAAATTTTCCAACAAACTGATTGCTAAATATTAAGAGTTTTATCATTAATTTTTTGATTTCCTCCTTTTACTGTATTGCAATGGATACGGAGTGGGGATGCATATGACTCTGAAACAATAATACTATTATGTAGGAAATAATCAATTGATTAAGGTGCAAGAACTTAGTGGGTTTATGGCAGAATACCTGAGAACATCTGAAGAAAGACTGTTCAATAGATTGTTCATGCCTTTATTTTGGGGAAGAATCAAGTGATTTATTTCAGCCATGTTTTTGTTTAGAAGTCGCAATTGATCCCCCACTCTGAATATTGAATTTCAGACATCAACCAAAAACAAACTGAAAGTTACAAACTGTAGAAGAAACTTTTATGATTCATTTGATTTAAAGCAAGTTTTAACAGCACATTAGTTGCATACTTTTTGTATAAGCTATTGTTCAATTATACACTTTTCTGCAATCTAATGCCTTCTTCATACCTCTAGTGTGTGTGGTTGATCATAGCCCCTGCATCAGTATTGATAGAAATATGATCATTTACAAGAGTACTGTACAATACTCATATTTCTTGGCATTGTATTATCATTCACCAAGTGGAAATATCTGAGTCAGACATTAATTAGACATCAGAGAATAATTATTGGCTTCAAGATGGATATAATGTTGCATGAGATGTCTAGCAAATCTCCTTAATAACTTTGTCAGTTCATCATTGATTGATTTTAAATCATATATTAAGTTAGACGTCATAGAGTTATATGCAATACTGTAATCATGGTTTATAAAGCAATTCTCAAAGCAATTGATTTCTTTCTGATATCATCTTTTGCTGCCTTTTTGATAGTGTTTTATTTTTCATCTTAATATATTAAACTGATTACCATATTGTTATAAAAATTAAATACATCTTTTAAATATTATTGCCGATATTGCTTATTTCAATACATAACTTCAATTCCATGACTGGATTTTGAAGTCTGTCTAGCTTTGTTTGATTGTGAGACTGTTGATTAGAGGACACAAGTTTTAGACATGGGCAATAGGAGCATTTCTTTTTGACAATTTGACTGAATGTGTTTGAAGTAATTTTTTATCCGTACTGCAGCTGATTCAATCAATGGAAAATTTGAAGTTACTTTTGATTACAAAAACAAGTTTAGAACAAACTAAGAATGCTCCAGTCAGAGAGTGCAGAGGATAAGGTCAAATGAAATGTCTTCTAGTGTTAAGTGTATGTTATTGTTGTGGCAACTTTTTTTTTAATTATCTTCTAAGTTAATAAAGAATGACAAAGGTGTTATGTGACCCAGTTATACAAACATAATCATGGTAACCAGTTACTTAAAATGTGTATAACAATACTTTATATTTGCTAATCCTGATATATTATGGTCATCAAGCAGAAAACTCTTCAAATTCTGTGAATTCAAGTACAAAATGATCCTATTATGGTGGTAATGATTTTTTTGTTGATAATATTGAGTCAAGGCTTACAGCTGTGACTTCTGAGAGCTATGGCAAGTTTTTCTCATGAGATATCAATAAAAAAGCAGTTTAGTATCTTAGGCTAATTAAAGTGAAATGCTTTATCCAGGTAACCCAGCCTCAACTATTCAGACCCATAGATTGGAATCTTTTTTACCTTTCGCAATAAGGGTTTTAATGAGCTTGACATAATTGTATAGTTGACGCAATGACCAATCAATGTATGTGTCTTCATCCTCTATGTATTCATACAAATTTTCATAGTCATTTATGTGGGGCTTTTGCAGCTTTGGCCTAGTCAGTATCCAGTACATAGCACAAACTTTCACCTGGATGAGATAATTATATCATACATAAACCATGCCTGTTGATCAAAGGTCATAGTTATTTATGGGATTGACATATTGCCCATCAGCATCTAGTATAATATGTCTTCTGATGGGTTAGGTATGAACAAAAAATTCAAACAGTCTGAAAATAGTTTAGTTTCCTGAACCAAGAGGTATATCTTGTTTGGCCTCTCTTGTACTTTTCTGTACAAGTACTTGACAATAAAAGCTGTGAATTGTGAGAACTTTTGCTGGAAAGACAATTTCAACATTTATTTAAAACAGCTCTAGATACAGTATCTTGTTTTTCTGGCAAACTCAGTGAACAAACGTAAGATGACTAACCAATCCAAAGCAATGGAATAGCTATTTGTCAAATTAAATATGCCAACATGATTATATAGAGTAAATTTCAATGACCTTTATAAAGAAGTTTGTGTATTATTTTTGCCAGAATAATTTTTAAGTTATGTGGCTCTTATCAGTATATCAGTCTACAGGGCAGTTCATGCTCTGAAGGCCCTTGGGTTTGAATGCGGGAGACACATCCCACTGACAATTTCATTGATGATATTATGACAAGATAACTTTTCCTTTAATTCCCACAGGTTCATATGTGAAAGCTGTCCATTACTTTCAATCAAGGAACTGGTTTGACTTAATGGTTGGTAACAATTGACAATTGATTGTGAATTGTGTAGCAAGTTAGATTTGGTATTTGACTCAAGTTAGATTTGGTAGTGTCCTGTAGCTTTGCCACTGACCATTCTAAGACAGTGCACTGGGGGAGACAGTGTGTTGTCCTCCATTTTTTGTATGTTTCTGTGTGTTGGGTGGGTTTTTAGTGGATAAATTCTGGGGAAGGAGGAATTTGTGGAAAAGTGGGATTTTGGGGAAGGCGGGATTTTTTGTATATGTTTTTTTCTAGGAATCCTCTTCTCATCAAAATTACAGGATGAAGATTGTTTAGAAATACACTGTCTTGTGGCTTACATTGGTTTTGGGAAGATGTGAATTACTTTTGAATCCGGGAGCATGTTATATCTGGGGGTTTAGTTTATAAACTTTTAGGTCAGTCTCTCAAGTTGAAATCTCATACTTTGTCTTCTAATGTTTCTACTTTGATAAGACAATAATGATATTAATTCAATATGATGATTTATTTTGACAGCCCAACCTGAATACACATTAAAAGATAAATAGCAACATTTTTCTAACAAAATACATTGAGAATGGAATTGAGACTTGAGCACTGGGTCTATTATGTAAATGTATAGCCTCAGAACTGATTGGTAACTTCCGAGCAGTGGAAAGAAAATCAAGTCTTTGCTTGGAAGTACAGAGTCAGTAACCTCATTAAAGTGATAGCATTATGGTTTGGGAGTTATTATGTTGGTATTAATTTAAGGCATTTAGTAATTACAACAATTGGATGATTCATGTTGTTTTTATTTGACTTCAAGCTAAGCATGTGGTGTACATTCAATCATTCACCATTACTTCTGTTGCATAATTTTCTAGTACATTATCTGTGGAAATCATTGACCTCAAGAACAGTTGGATAAAAATCCTGGATGTACACTTGTAAATGTCTGGTAAAATGAGACATTATAGGCCTCTACATAGAAATAATTCAATGTTCTAGTCTCATTTTTGTTGTTTGTAATGATAGTTATTGCTTATTTGGTATTGTATTTCAGAATTTCTTTACAATATAATGAGTTGGCATTATCTCCGTTCGGTTCTTGATTACCCTGTCAATATATTGCCTTATCAGCAAAACAATGTCATATTTCTGTATAAGTATAACAAATAAGTTAAAATCTTGTTTCATCAATAGGACCATGAGTTTGTTATAATTGCCCCAATTCACTTCTGTAGTTTGCAATTAAACTGATATACAAGACATTAATATGTAAATTGTACTAACTTTTGTAAAGTGAAACATTGGTCAATGATCACTTGTCAATAATAGTGACGCCTTGTGAAAAATGTTTTTTTTTAACTGCACATGCATTCATTTAATGGAACAAATGTCCCTCTAAATGAAGGTGCACTATGCATAAAGCTCGTATTTTCTACCATCCTTTTGGTGGACCATGATAAAAAGGTCAAAAGAAGATAACATGTTATTTATTTACATGATTGAAGCATATTTTTATGTATTTTTTCAGGATTGGGATATTGTATGGTTGGTACCACGTTTATGATATCTACATATTACATGATGGAGGTAACATGGGCAATATATTATCTGGGTATAACCATATCATCAGCCATTGATGGGAAGAAGCTACCTTGGCACAGTACAAATGTTACTGGTAAAAAAGATTTTTCAAGTTTCATAAAACTAATAGAAATATATAAATTGACTACTATTTAGTTGTTACAGTCAGTTAATATTTATATTTATACCTGGGTCCATATTGGGAGTCAGCAAAACTGTCAAGCAAGTTTCAAATTGATTTTCAGTATAAATGTAGATAACAGATAGGCATCAAAACTCAAATAAAAGGTAATTAATCTCATTATGTCCAATGTCAAGAGAAAATAATACATGCTTAGCTCTTTTGTTCAGTTAATATACTTGAATCATGTGACTTTCTTGGTAAGTATGTGTTTGACAAGTACCCTAGAGGTACAACGCTCTGCTGTCTGTTTACCTTTTATATCCGAAACCCTCTGATAATTTATTTAGTTGCATAGTATAATAATTGTATTATCAAAATTTTATGATTTATTGAAGGTCATTTATGATACAAACTTTAAATTGTTTATTGCACTCACTGTTACCTTATAGGGAGATATGATGGGGACTTCTGTAGTCTTTGAACTCATTATGTGCAGGTTTAGTGGTCATCTCCTTACACACTACAACTCCCTCCCTGAGTCACAATTCAACTTGAAAATTCCGAGTTTGATGTTGTGGCCATTTCATTACCTTGTAATATACTAACAAAGACTGAAAAATTTAAAGGAAAATACACATTTTTTCACTTTCTCCTGTTCTGGGCTGTTTCTTGTTTGAGGTATTACTTCATTCAATCATCCTTCCATTAAAACACTGATATATAAGACTAGAGTGGTTAGATTTAGTGCTAAGCTTGAGTAAATCACCAGGTCTCTGTCTCTTTTATGAACACCATTTATTTATGGTTAGTTGTAAACTATATTCTCACTTCAGTTTATAGATGTTGACCAGGTAACTTATACCCCTATGGCAAGCCAGTTGATAATAAATTACTGAATCAAGCTATCATCACCATGGAAACATATTATATTGTCAGATCATAGATCATTATACTATGTGCCAGTTCTAAGAGCCTTATTTTATTCTCAATAATTTATCATATAAAACTACATTTGAAAATAAATAAACAGTTATACTGTATCAATCATTCATCATCTTTTATTTGTTATTGAAGGGATAGTGTCACAGTGCCATAAACATTCAATTTAATCAACAATTGACTGAAAAATTATTTGAACTATAGACAAATTGCCACAATGTTTTCAAATCTGTCAGAGATAAATAATCCAATTTTCTTAAATAAATTGATGTTTTGTATATTTGCTTTGAATTTGGAAGAGTACGAAATATGTATATGAGGAAAAAGGGTTTTTTTGACTGGTATACAATTTTATAAACGCCATTTCCACTATATTTGTCCCCCTTAACAAATGGCCATGTTATGCAGTCCTGTAGAGGTATGGTATGGTCAATTTAAAGGAAAACAGTGATATTTGTTCATGCAGGGTGTTGCTTTAGCTTGAAATCGATACATAATATGCCTATATACATTTATTTTTAAGTAATAATTGAATGAAGTGCCAAAAATGGTGCTTTTTTCAGTGTTATGCTGTTTCATTTAAAAATCACTAATTTTGAACAACCAAATAGAGTACTTTGCTTAGTCATTTCACTTCATATACCTATGTAATTATAAAGACAATTCATTTTAGTTGTATATATTTTTTATTTCATCAATTTTCGACAAAAAATAAAAAAAAATGGTATGGGCTTAACTAAAGGTACTGACTTGTTAAAGATTTTGCCAAATTCTGCCAATTGATGTTTAACAGCATTTAAAAATACTTGCAGTACTGAAAAAAAATCATGATCAACAGCTTATGTTGCAGATTTATTTGCTGTTGAAACAAAAAAAGTCATACATTGGACTGGTAAGGACATTTGAAATATTCTAACAATTTTTTATAAATATATAATTCAAAAGGAAAATGATTGCTCAAGAATGTGTAAAGACAAAAACATATGTGACTTTTCTTAGAGAAATATTCTCCGCAATTTGGGGATAGTCTGTGTGACTGACCAACTTTCAAGGGGGCATTATTCCACAACATAATATTATTATGTGACTTTTGGCATGAATAATCATACCATACAAATCTATCCAACCACAATGTATATAAAAAAATTGAAAAATTGAAATTGAGAAATATTCACCCCATACTCCTATTTCATTTGGGGACAGGCTGCACGACCAACCAACCAACTGACCGACCAACCAACCGACTGACCAACCAACAACCAGGGTGTTTCCAGTACACCCCTGAAAACTTCGTTTGCGGGAGTATAAATTGTATGGGTGGAAAAATACCTTACAGTATGCATATGAAACAAACCTTTCAAGAGTTGACTACTTTTAAAAATGAGTTATTTGTTATCTGCCGTACACATGATGCATTATAGTATGTGAATATAAATGATTGAAATGAACATTAACTACTACAAATTTGAAATTATTCACATTTTTGTATGTATACCCTATAAGAGCAACAATGTAGTGTCCGCAACAAAATCATGCATTGTAAAGCAAAACAATTTGCCACTAAATGTCTTTAAGCAGGTGTCATATAGTATTTTTACTTTCACCTACAGTACTTACAGTTTGATATAATTGGATACCTTTCTACTCAGGCCCAGGTGTAAAGCTGTAAAAGCTATGTTAAGACGATGACAATATTTCTGTACATTTTTGATAAAGTTTTGACTCATTAGAATTTGGTTAATTATTTCTTTGCCAAAATTTTTTTTGTGATAAATATATCCTTTTTATTGTAGTTGCTCAAAATCATACAAGTTTATAATAATATAGATTATGTTTTGTGACCTATCTGCATATAACAATTGTTACTTGTAGTGTCTGCAACGGATGAACATTGTGTTATATAACTGGTGATATTTTACTTAAGACCACTTAGTAGTTCAGGAAAACCCCTTCACAACAATCTGGCCTGGGTGTGTACCTCTCCACCAATACCATTAATTTCATGATAAACAATACTTCATTTTTTTGTCAAAAATAAAACACTTTGAGGACAAATATTGTGAAAATGGCAAAAGTGTATTTTAGAAAGTTTTCATGACCTTAACTGAACATATAAAAAAAGTCATCATGGAGGGAGACACGTTTTTGGGGGGTGTAATTTAGGTCAATATTGACTACTTTCTAAATTTCTGACCACACAGTATTACCTGAAAAAATATTGGAGAAGATGGCTTAATTAAATTACTAGTTACATACCAAACCTGGTAAACCAAAATATTTGAAATCAAACATTTGGCAGATGTTTATTAGCTTTATTCACTTGCAAATATAAGATCTTGGAATTAGTTTGAGTAAAAATAGAGTTGTTTATCTTGTTGCAGATTGTTGTTTGTTGAATTGAAATTAATGTATAAATTAAAATTGCCTTGCCCATCAGGAATTTCTTGCCCTAATCTGGACTGTTTCTATACTGTAAGCCAAGTAATTATTCATTGCTCAGCACGCAGTGTGTTTCTACAGCAATTGAATTGTTAGGCTAATGAACCTTTCTTTGTACCAAATTTAGGAAAGTGTGTGAGTTCTTAGAGTTCAGTCTTATTGAGTGAAAGCTGCTGTGCCAAGGGAAGAGATTGCCTGTAATTGATTACATATTATTTGTTTTGGTTTGCAGTCCAGACGTATTTGTCAGATTTTGAGCAGAAAATAATTAAGCAGGACTTGAAACATATCTGCATCAAATAATTTGTCTTAGATTCTAGAGTGTCTGTTTTTCTCTTAGAAATTTTTTTACTGTTGTTAACGTTTAGTACATTTTGTGTCCAGTAACTGTGAAACTTATCTGTACTGTCAGAACTATGAAAGTCAAGAAATAGTGAGCCAATATTAAAAACATCCTAGACAATTTGTAACAACCTTGTTTAAAGAAAGTGAGACTATCTATATATTGAACACATGGAAAGTAATTCACAAACTTGGCCTATCCTTTGGCAGCCTCATACTCCAGTATATTCATGTATGTCTGTCACTTGTTTGGTCAGTTGTGAATTTGTTCATTTGTTCCCGTTCTTATCCTTATTAGTTTGCTTGATCAGTTATTTGCTATTTCATGGCATGAACCACCTTGTTAGAATCCTCCTTGGACAGGAAGAAGTATATGTTTAATGGAGACCTGTTTCATTTTAAGTATCAGACATTTTATCATGAATTTTATGATTTCAGCATCAGAGAATCCTGTTTTAAATGATATCTACCTCCTTGGACAGGAAGAAGTATATGTTTAATGGAGACCTGTTTCATTTTAAGTATCGGACATTTTATCATGAATTTTATGATTTCAGCATCAGAGAATCCTGTTTTAAATGATATCTACCTCAGTAACAACACTCTACCTCTGTCAGACATGCAGACTGGAGAGAAAGTTCAACATTCCTTTCAATATGCAGGGGCTGTGCAGTATTTCTAGTAAGTCATGACCACATGCTGTACACCTTGGTTGTCTGTTTAAGATAAATATAACATTGTATCAGTTATAGCCATGAAAGTTGAGGCACTATATCAGTCATTCTAGTTTCCAGTTACAGTACTTTCAGTACTTTGATTATTATTTATATAGATAAAATATGAACCAAATAAATATGAGTTTTGAGATCAGAGACCTCCCTGTCATAATTAATTGGAGCAGCAATCTATAATGTCCAGTGCATAACATCATTGTCGTATTATTAAAGAGACTGTACATTCAGATCGTATAGATTTGGCAGAAAAAAAAACATAAAACAAATGGTTTACATACATCTCTTATATGATAAATGCGAAGTTGTAATATTACAAGATCAAATAATTATTTGCTGCTCTGTTTAGACTCAAATTATGTAAGCAATATAGGAGCATCAGAGTCCTTTTGTCAAATGCCATTGCTATAAATTTTATTGTTTTGAAAAATGAGGGAGTTTTTTTCGCATCACAAGTAAAATCAATCTGTTAAATTTTGGTGTAATCTAGTGCTTCCAATTTTTATGAAAATATATTAATGTAAAAAACAGAGTACAGGGTTGATTGAAAGTGCAGTACCTCTTAACACCTGTGATAACTGTATCTTACCTTTGATGTATTACCGTGGAATCCAATATTTAGTGAAGAATTAATTTTTTATGTGATGTAATAAGAATGTCATGAAAATATAGACGTGGAGTCGACTCAGAAATGCATCCATACACATATTTTATTAGGCTGTCAGGAACCTTTTGTCAAAAATGAGTGTAGTAAATCTTTTAAACCAATTGATTTTAATCACAAACAATTAACAGTTGAAGCTGAATTGCTTAATCAGTTAGGCTTCTGAAGCAACATGATAAATTATTTTTTTGAAATTTAAGGACTTACAAACCCTTCTGTTTCTACAGTGTTCTATCTTTTTGAGAATCTTTATACTGATTTACATCCTGTATCAAAATATTAACACCCATGTGGTTGCTATGAAATTGGAACCACCACCACAGATTTTCTATTTTTGTAAGCTAGATCTATTTTTTCAAATGTCAATTTCTATAAAAGACTATTGATTAGAATGTGTCCTTTAAGTTGGTTTATACACTAATTTAACTGAGTGGTTGAGTTTCAAGTATAATCAGGTTATTATGAAATTAATGATGTTGGTATTCAATTATCAAAATTGTTTTTACAATATAGAGAAAAATATTGAATAAATTGAATAAAAAGGAAAATATTTTGTTAACCTAGAAAATGAATTGATATGAAATATCTATTATTTGCTAATGTTTAGAATTTCAATTATTGATTTATAAGGACTTTAGCATTTTTTAGGGACCATTGAAGATCTTGGTTATCACTGTATTCATCATCATTATTATTAATAAATTTGCTATCATCATCTTCATCATTATCTTATAGTCCGCATTTTGTCTCAATCTTCAGCTCTACTTTGAACATTTTATGGAGTGTTGTGTACTTAAAATGTCCATTTCATCTTTTTTGAATTCCTTTCTTAAATTATTCTGTCAACGTTTGTTTTTCAGTACTGATGTGTTGGAGATTTCAGCATCAGTTTATGAGATTGGTAACCCTGTGTGGTACATCTCTCTTTGTTTTCTGTTTTCTTGGGTTTGTGTGTATGTCTGCCTGATATACGGGCCCAGTTCTGTAGGAAAAGTAAGTTTTCCTGTCTAAAGTTTACTTATTTGTTCAAAGATTTTTATTACAACAAATCTTTTTACAATGTATTAAGTATACTATATGTGTCTGCCTTATGAGACAGGACCCAGTTCCATGGACCAAGTTTTTTTTGTTGATCTATTGTAAATATTTTTCAAGTTTTTTATTCACAACTATCTGTACAATCTCAAATAAAATGTGAAAAAAGGTTTGAACTTTATGATATAATTTTGTTATCTAATATTGGAGTTTACTAATGGAAATAACTTTTACATACAAGTTTTCAATATTTGAAGAGTTCTTTCCCTTCAATATATGTTGATTGCGTCATTATTTCAATTGAAATATGTGCACATCTATAATAACACAACAAATTTAAAAGAAGTGAATGAAAAGCCTCTTAGCGACATTTGTGTAGGGAATATTATTATGTTATAATTATTTTACCATTTTTTGTTCCCAGGGGTTATAAATCACTCCAGCAAATAAGGTCATTTGCCAACATTTCTAGCTTTAATGGTGGATGAAGACCCCAGGCGTACACTTGGGTATAACCATGGTTCCAACTTTCCATGAGCTAAATGGACAGTTTCCCCACATGCTCACATGCGAAAGTTTAGCCCTGGATGGGATTAGAACTCACAGCAAAGTGAATACTTACTAGGCCCCTTTATCTGATAATTTATAATAGAATATAAAAGCTTGAGAAAATATGGAAGGAATAGCATGAATCTATGAATTTTTGGTCAACCCTGAAATTTTAAATTTTTCTTGCACAAATTTCAGGTGATGTATGTTACAGCTCCATTCCCCTTTCTTGTTCTACCAGTATTATTTGTATTTACTTGTTTGAAGCCTGGAAGTATGGAAGGTGTTAGGTATTTTCTGAACCCAGAGTGGCACAAATTGGCGGGAATTATGGTATTGATTTTTCAATCCCATTTTCTGTGGAAGTCTGTAATAAGTCTTTCTTTTCAGTGATCTGTCTTTCTAAAAGCAAATTTAAACATGTAAGATAGCAAAAAGAGAACATTTATTGATAAAATAATTATACATGTATTGAAACCTTTATGCTAAAACCATCACTGGGACTGAAATAATTTGGTACTTTTACTGAGATGGTCGTATTATCATTAATGAAACATACTGAGGACATATTGTAAAATGGTCTTAGAGTAAGTGGTCATAATAATGAGGTTTTCTCATTATTTCAAATGTCAATATTTGCCTTAGGCCAAAAGAAAAGGTTTGTTTCCAGTTACCTGACCGACCTATCTTTTACCTGCAAGTTTTTATGCAAATCTTAGTGCTATATTGTAATTTTCAAGACAGTGTTGCCGATATATGTAAAAAAAACATAAAAGAAAAAAATCCCTACCTACTGACCCATATTTTTGGGGCATGTGACTGCACAAACCTTTTTTTTGTTTAGGCCTTATCTGTGTTCAGAAAGGTAGTCAAAACAGATAATCATAGTTTAATCAAACCAATATTTTATCAGAATTATGGGACATGTTACTGTACATGTATTAATAAAATTTTGTCTGATTTCCTCTTTTAGATCTGGAAAGATGCTGCGTATCTGATGTTTATAACTTTAAGTCTGGGAACAGGTTGTCTCCATACACTGGCTGGATACACACATTTCCATAGTCATTGTTTCAGGTACGGAGAAATTTAGTTATAGGATTTTACACCCACTTTCAACATTATTTTAATTCTATACTGATAGGCAGTTCACACGGCCAGTCTCCTGGATTCTGTACCAGTACCATGGCACCAACATCATTTGGCATTTCATGACTTTTCTAGCTTTATCAGTGGAGGATGACCCCAGGCATATACTTGGATAATACCACTGACCTTTCTTAAGCTAGCTGGATAGCTTTCTATCAAATGTGAAATTTGTCGTAATGGGATTCAAACTCACAGTGTTAGAAGCTGAGATACCATAAGTAAGATATTACACCAAATGTCTTTGTCTTCGACCTCTGGACACACTTTTTTACATTGTAAAGTTTTTAGTTTGAATTGGTTGGTTACCTTGTACCTCTAATTATGTCAACCGAATGTATCTGAAAATTTGAAACTGAGTACAAGAAGACATTCTTAGGCGGTACATGATTATGCATTGAAGGGAAGTAACTCACTAAATGAATTGATACCTCTTTGACTTATATACATATAAACCTGTTAATAATGGCATCAGATGCATATTAAACAAAATTTGTCTTCTATTTTTATACTGTAAATCCTTAATATCTAATAACAAAACTTGTAACGTTTTCTTAAAAATTGTTGTTCAAGATAAAATTTAATAGACCATGTGACACTCTTGACCAATCGAATCTGCTTATTTATTTAGAAAATTTAAATGGTTTTGTTTCAGGAATCTTGTGCTGATATGTTTATGTAATGTCATGGGGGTGATGTTTGGAGCCTTAACTATGTGCTCTGGCCTTGGTTTATATGCAAACTTAACAAATGTCTCTCTTTCCCAGATATCTTTTACTGGTGAGTAAATTTTATTAAACTATACTGGCCACCATAAGAAAGTAACCAGTATATGATGTTGGTATAAAATTTTATTTCATAAAAGTTATTCTTAAAAAGAGCAAATTTCACACATGCGCCACGAGTAAGCCAACAGACCATTACTACAGTTATGTGTAACCTTATTGTTATCCATTAGTGACCATAAAATTGCTGTAAACCATTAAAATTTCACAGTCAGTCTAGTAGGCCCAAATAGAAGAATTTTTATGATGGTTACTTTCTTATGACGGCCAGTATACATACAATGGCTTAGCTCCTATTATCAAGCACTGTTGTTACACGTTTTTAAGAAAGAATGCTGAGAGTGTATCATAATGTTTATCCATGTGGAATTATCCTTGTGATAAAAGTAAAAAAACTCAATAACTCTCTCTTATCAATAGATTGCCAGCTTGTTAGTTTAGGCAATGGTGTGGTGAACTTCTAATTTAGTAATTTTTGTAATTCAAGACCCAGTAACGATGAATGCTGCCACAATTTAATTGAAGATATTGCATCCAAAGTCATTAGTGTTTCAAAAGGATGGAATACTCATTTGAAATGATAACTAAGGCTGAACAGCTTTTTTCTTTAAATGAGTAATTTTTTTTATAATTATAGTTTTTTTAGAAATATTATTTTAATTACATAAAGAATGAGTGTATACCTTCACACTTTATAAACACTCATTTTTCCATGTTGGAAGTTGGATCTTTTTTCATCTATATTCAATTAACTCGAAAGAAAAATATTATTGAATGGGCTGTTAAACATATGATTGCATTCAATATTATTAGCATTATATTTTTTATTTTCTTTTTCAGAATATGAGCTGGGCTATGCATTATATCCGTACATATTGACCAAAGTGTCGGACTCCATTGTTTTAAGCATACTGTATTTTATTGTAATCATCATTATTGGATTAGACACTCTTGTCATCTTCGTTCTTACTATTGTCGGTGCAATAACAGAGAAAATGATGAATTGTGGGATTAGCTGTAGCCGTGCTCGACGCTGGATGATTCAGTTACTCCTGTGTACATTTTTTTGTTTATTAGGGCTGATATTCTGTACAAAGGTAAATCATCAGTTGTCTTTCTTCGATGAGAGTTCTTGTATTATTCTGTGCTATAAGATAATTTGGGGATATATTCACTCAAAATAACAACCTGCTTGTTATGCTCAGGGTTCAGGGTGCAGCATTGTTACATGGAAGCACAGCTCCCCTCTCCCCTTTCACAGTCTGATTTTTTTCTCAAAGCAATAGGGAGAAATGCCTTGAGTCAGTTATCAACTGTGAGACACATGTTGATGATTTGACTGATGACTATACATAGGAATACATTTTCATTTGTTCCTTTCATTTGGGACAATGCAAAATATTTGGAATCTGGGCCACTGGATAGGTCAACTGTTTGCAGCACATACCAGAAAAACGTGATAAATGGTGTTCAGCCAAACACAAATAAAACAGAATTATAAAGAATTATTAAGTTCATGTGATGTACACACATAAAATATGATGTCCAACAACCATATTAAATTGATGTTAAACCTGCCTTTGACACTCATTTGTGGGAGAACCAAAATTTGGTCTTTAAAATTATCAGCAGAATTATTCTATGAATTTATTTAGTTATTAAAATTCACTGCAAAGACATCTATCTTATGTATAACAACCAGATGGTGTCTTCACTCATAAATATTTTCCACAAGAAAAGTTCAGGTACCAGCCGAATTGGGAAAAATTGTATCATATTGTCTGTAATTGGAATTTTTACTTTATGAAGCAGACAACAATTTTGGGGCTCCTTTACAACATTTAGTCTCAAAGATTTTATGAAGGAATGAAAATTAGTTATTTAAATGTTTAAGGAACAATTTCATAATGGGTCACAGAAATATGTTACAGAAACTGACATGTTTAATTAATATCACTGATGTACTATTCTAGAATAAATTGAGTAAAATTGTCTATGTAATATCTGAGACCATTATACTCAGAGATGTGTATAATGATCCCAGGTAATATTTGAACTTTTCAGTTGAAAAAATTGTCTTTTGTTTGAGAATTTTTATTCATAAATTGGGAAAATGGTCATTAATTTGAATTAAAAATGTTTTTTTTCACCAGTACCTATTGTATAAAGTAAAAAATCCCTGTCACAAGTAGTCTTTAGCATTGGTTTGACTGTAAATGAAGTCAATGTTGAGAAATTTGATGTTTTTACACCGGTTGCTGCTAACTAACCTGACTTTTAAACCAAAATTAATGAATATAATTTGTTTCAGGGCGGACTCTATGCTGTTAATTTCATAGATAGTTTTATGGGACAGTTTTGCCCTTATGCTGTTGTTTTGTTGGAGTGCTGTTTGTTGATGTATGTGTTTGGTGCACAGAAGTTTGTACAGAACATAGAAGATATGACAGGCCACAAGAACTCTCCATGGTGGATTTGTAACTGGAAGTTCCTGACGCCTTGTGTTTTACTGGTAAATTATCTGATATTATACAAATATCTTCTCTTTGTAAAATTCAAATTATATTTCAATGATTAAATTTCAGCACATATTGTTTTTTATTCTGCTGATGGTTTTATTATGGTCCCAAACCTCTCAGGATAAAATTTCATTTCTGAAAATAACATCTGCTCTGTATCACCTTGATAAGTTGTTAAACAATATATAGAATATCTAGTTTTAGACATTGAACTTGAAGAAAAAAATATTACATCTGTTTTTTTACTTAAAATCTGTATTTTTCAAAAATTGGTTGAATTTTGTTAGATAAAAAATTGTTTCATTGGTAAAAATGTTTTCTCTGAGAAATTGCAGACAATATATTATTCATTCATAAATTTCAAAACTGAGCCTGGGTACAAGTCCCAAAACTTAGACCTCTGATTGGTTGATTTTATCTATATTTTATTTTAGAACTGACCAATGCTAAGGCTGCATAGAAGAGCTGGTCTCCAGACTATGTAAAATGTTTGACCTTAATGCTGGACCTGCAGAATTTGTATCATTATTACAATTACTTCATTACCCGATTAATTCCTATTTCAGGGTCTTATTTCATGTAGTATTCTGTTTCCAATTGAACTGAAATATAAAGAAATTATCTACCCTGATTGGTCAGAGATTCTTGGTTGGTGTCTGTCATTGTTTCCCTTGTTGTCCATCCCAACATGTGCAATATGGGCCATCATCCATGAATCAGGAAACATAACCCAGGTTAGTGATAATTATAACATTGCGTGTCCACAATTCTTTTGGGGTTCATTGATTTACTAAAGTAATGTTCAAGTATATTATAAATTACTCTATAATAATTATGTATAAGTTCAATTTAGTAACAGTTGATTGTTCGTGGATATTGACAATGGCAAATGATACAAGTACAAAATTGAAATGTTATTAATGTATATGCACCGAATATAAACTGATCTTCTGTTAATTGTTCCTTTGCAGAGATTGAAGGTTCTGTTACAAACACCACCTGGTTGGGGGGCTGGTTTACTCACAAACCATGGTCATGATGATAGCTCTTTACCGGACTATGTGATATGTCAGCCAGATAATCATCGTCCGGTTCATGGACTAGCCATGTTGACTGCAAATCTATATATTCCACAGTTAGCTCCCCTGGCAGCAGAGGAGGTGAGTATTAAATTTGTTGTTAATAGATTGACAGACAGTGTGATTGGACTATTTCTTGAATTAGTTTGTTTGTTTGTTTCATTGGGTTTAACGCCATTTTTCAACAATTTTTTAGATATATACGGCGACAGGTTCAGCTAACCAGTTTTCCTGGACTATATACCAACCAGTACTTACCCTTCCACAAGGAACTGGCAACTTCTCCAAATGGAAGGGTATTACCTGCCGCGGCCTGGATTCGAACCAGGATCTCCCGGTTCCAAGTCCAGTGCACTAACCACTGGACCATGGCCGCAGCTTCTTAAATTAGTATTCATATCTAAAACTCAACTCTGTATGAGGGGGTTCATCTAATTCAAGAGGTGAAGCAGTCGTCTGGCTCTGAAATTATTTGCATTAGTATAACTGAACCTTAGGTTTCATTTGTCTCAGAATGCTGACCTGTAATTTGTCAGAGTTGTTACTTGGCTTAGAATATAAGTCCATGAAATTATGAAGATTTCAAACTAGTAATCAAACTGATTTATTTCCCTGCATAGCAACTAGTCTGAAAATTCATCTGCAGCTGTCTGAATCTGAGCTTTGTATTTAATTTTATAACATCAATTTCTAGTCATAAATTTGAAGCCTATCATATGATGATTTTGACAAAAAAAAAAGATTTAAATTTTCAGAAAAAAATTCTGTCCTGTGCTTAACTTCTGCTAAGATCCTCAATACAACAAAATGTTTATTTTGAATTCATGCTTGATAACCACCAAATGTTGATTATATTATTGTCTGCTGATAGTGGAATTGCATGGCAGTAATCTATTAATAATACATTTGTTATGTATTTGTTTTCATGCTAGCTACTAAGTTGGGATTATTTGATTGGTTAATGAAGTAATAAATTAATTTTGATTGGGTGACCAATTTATTTGTTCAATGATGTTCACACTTGACTCTTTTAAGTCACTAATGTGTACTTAGACAAAACAACAAAACCTGAGAGAGATAAACAATTAAATGACACCTGCTAGATATTATCTAGGATTATCCTGTTTTACATTTTTGGTTAAATTAATCAAATTTAGTGTCTGTTTCATGCCTGTATTATATTGCAGAACAAACCACACAATTATGTAAATATACTCTGATAGCAAACACTGATAATTAAATATTAAAATTTTTACTTGTATTTCTTTTCTGCATTGTTCTCATTGATATGCGGACAAATATTTGCAGTGCATTAAGCAGGCATAATATTTTGAATGAAACTGATGAAAACATACTGTCAGCAGGTTTGTCAAATAAATATTTGTATCCATATTGTGGACAGTGCATCAAAATGGATTTATTTGAAATGTTATGGTATAAGTATAGCACTTAATTCAAGCTTCTGTTTACAATGTTTGCCAATAGTTGCATTTATTTATCCGTGCAGATTTTGCATAATGCATTAAAATAATGAATTATTGATTATATCGATATGGTTAAATCATATTCATAAAGGGTTTTATTTTGATATCATTTGGATAAATTCTTTTAAAGTTCTTTTCATACTTACAAGTCTAAGTTCACCTGAGCCAAAACTTAAGTGAACATGTTTGTTCCTTCAATGTGAAACTTTCGTGGTTCGTTGTTTCGAAACTTCATTCAGAATATACAGTAAAACCCCTGAAAACCGTATTCTCTGAAAACCAGAATTCTCTGAAAATGGGATAATTTTTCATGTCCCATTTTTTTCTTTTCAATAATTAATAGTTTTCTGAATACTTTTGGCCCACTTTTGGTCATCTAGGGTCAGAAACTAGACAAAATTATAGAATACTACATGTGCACAAAAGTCACTGATAAAATCATGTATGAATAAATTTTGGATTTTATCAAAAGTTCTCTGAAAACCGGAATACTCAGAAAACTGGACTTTTGACCAAGTCGGGAAGTGGTCAGTTTTCAGGGGTTTTATTGTATTATTTTAGGTGGTTAATACACATATTGGTCCCTTAAAATATTTTGAGGACTGGATGAGATCCACTTTTACTGTAACAAAAACTTGGCATTTAGAAAGCAAGACCTGTACATACTACCTCATTAAAGGCACTGATTAACATGAATTATAATAATTACCATAATTTATTAATCCCAGTAAATCTTGAAATAGATTCATACAATTATCTGATTAATATCCCTGCATAATATGTGATATTTATGGTAATGTGATACAACATGATATTAATTCTGCATTCATTATTCATTTCTATTCAGTAGATAAGTAAATACAAGGTCTCTTAAGTTGAGATTGTAATAAATTAGTTAAATAACTCGATGAAGTTACATTCAAATTCTTGGTACATATTTAATGATTGATACATCCTAGAATCATAAAAATGCACTCTGATTGATGTATTCAAAAATGAAGTAATAATATTTGATATTTGTTGGTATATCAATTTTTGTAAAGCTAATGATAGTTATCACAAGTTTTAATTTATTAATTTAATTAATTTCTAATTAATGTTCCCTGAAAAATACTGTGAATACATTACCTTTACAAAGATTTTTTTCAATATTTTTAGTCAGTTCTTACAATTTTTGTATGTATTGTATGTAATTTTAGGATAAGTGAAGCATTTATGCGCAAACTACAATTTGTTTATTTTCTTAGAGGAATGGGGCATTAATTGATGAGGGGCATTTATTTGGTTATGTATGGCAAATGGCAAATATACGCGAACAAGATTATGTTTACATTGTATCAAATATTTTTCAATTAATGAACCAACATCCTGTAATCTTATTTGATCTCGCATATATGGATCACACCTATTTGAAACTCTGTACAATATTACAATAATTATAATATAGTATTCACCACACTAAAACCTATTAATTCCCTATAATATCTGATAATCAAACAATTTACAAAGGCCATACATAGTTCATATAGACATACAATATATTTAATGATTATTTGATGTTTCTCACTCATATTTCTAATTAGCTCATTGTAATTATATCAAATTATTGTATGTTCAGTAGAATTTGCAACAGATTATAGTTTGTTAGGAATTCCAAAACACAACGTCATATATCTGAATTAATGATTAAGTATTCTTCTCTTTATTAGGGTTACTGGGGCATTTGTTTGATATTTATTATTTCTATCTCTCATTCCTCATCTCATCTAATAATTATTTTATATGTTCAATACATTACCCACTAAATTCATTTCCTTACTAATTCATTTACTATCTTGAGGTATAATTATATTAACACTCTTGATTACCAATTACTCAATCATCATTAGTGTCACTAAAATTATGGATTGAACAATCTTATTGATCTCTTACTCTCACTATCGTTATAAAATACTGGTATTCATTATCTGTATTACATATCTATTCACTGTCTTTGTCACCTATCCATTCACTAGTTTAATTATCTATTCATTCACTAGTCTAATTACCTATTTATTCGTTATATTTATTTCAAACTCATTCTTTGTCTTTATTACCAATTCATTGACTCCATCTTTTGTACATATTCATTTCCTTTCTCCATTGTATGTTAATTCATTTACATGATGAAATATTCATTCACCATCTTTATTAAATATTGATTAATTCACTTTCTTAAATATCCATTCACAATCTTTAATTCATTTTCATTATTCATTCACTTGATTTAACATATTCATTCTCACTTGTTACATTCCCTCTCTTCATGATACAATATTCCATTCTCGTCAGCTCCCCCTTGAATCATTTCCACCACAAATATAAACTACTTTATAGTAACAGTATATTGGTACCACATTATTCTGACCATATTTGCATATCAGATATCAGTCTTCATCAGGTCAAGAGATTATTCCTTTGAGAAGTGTTCTGTTACTGTTAGTGGTGTTGGAAACTAGCTGCTTTATGCTATTTCGGTTATTTATATGGTGAAAATGGAATTTCTCTAGGTTTGCTCATGAAAAAGAAACATTTCATTAATTTAGTATTTAGTTACTACACTATTGCAAGTGCATTACTTAAACGGATGCCTGATAGGTTTTAAATGATACTTTTCCATGTGCCAAACTTATATTGTTTAAATTTGTCAGGAAACTCTTCAAAAGTGAGGAAGTTATGTATGTTGTGATCAGACTGAACTCATGGATTCTATTCCTTAATAATTCATCTATTTTCGGAAATTGTATCTAGAATATTTAAGATGCTACGTTCACTGTATAAGTAATTACTCTCATTTATAAAAAATATTAAACTGTCTAGGAAACTCTTCAGTTAAGAGGTAAAATAGTAAGTTCCGATGTCATGTTGACTTGATGGATTATTACTGCACTTTCTCAATCAAATTGTTTAATCAATGGCAATCTTTATGTGTTTATTGAACACAGAGGACATGGAAATGATTATACAGTACAACACAGTTGTAATAAACTTGGATGTTATAAAAAATTGGATACAGTGAGGTATTTTTTTCCTGAATATGCCATTCTTTATTTTATTGATATGAATGGTGTGAAATATAAACAAAATGAAGTAATCATTTGGAGCTTTAGGAATTTACTATATCTGAGGTTAACTGTTGTCAAGAGTTAATTTTGGCTCAGACGATGTAAAACTCTATTGCAAATGTTTTGTTCTTGGAAATATATTACCTATATGTTTGAGCTATAGTTCCTCAAAAAAATATTGCAATAATTAATATGTTCTTCTGTTCATAAGTCACAGTTTTGGCGATGTATTTTCTCATGGAATCATGCAGTATTCATTTTTCTAAAATGCAAATTTTATGCAGTTAATTGGAATTATTGTTAATTTTAATTCATATTAATTTATATTACTTTTGAAATAATTGCTATACTGGATGTCTGTACAACATATAAAATTTCATAAAGAACCATATGGACATATCAAATAAAGATGTTTTATTTACTTATATAATGTATTGTAAATATGGAAAGTGTCTGATTTGTAAAGATGAAAAGTCATTTGAATTTAGAGGCCAAGCAAATGCTATTGATATTATAGTGAAACTGGAAATCATTTCAAAACTGCGTTAAATGAAAACAAATGATGAATGGGAATTCGGTATCAATATCATTTATTTATTTAACACAAATACTGCAACTATTGAATGGTATACTAGAAGCAGATTGTATAGAAAAGTGCTATAATGGATTTTAAATTTATCTAAGCTGTGTTTCAGTCAAATCATTGAATTCTATCTGAAAATAAAGTACAACTGTTAACTGTTGAATACCAGGATTTCGACTTCAAACTTTCACATTTGTATGAGTGTAGGCCCTTCATGACATACACGGAGCTTAAATTCTTTATATAAAGTAAGTAAAGATCTCTATGTTTTTAATGTTCATATACATTATTTTTTTTAGTTTGTATGACACTTTCCTCATGATGATTAAAAATGTGTTTTTAGTAAAATTGTGTAAACAAAATTGGGATCTGTTTTTTATATGTAAGTTAATTTAGATACATCAATGCTTTAATTTTCTGTGCAATATTTACTAAAATGGACATCGACTGGCCATTCCAGACTCAAATTGTAAGAATAAGATGTATTTACAATGAGACACATTAATTATTTTAGATCTATTTATTATTATTTTATATGCCACTCTCCTCCGCCTCAGCTTGGCTCAGTTGGTAGAGCATTCGGTATGCTGACCTCAAAGTCGTGAGTTTGAACCATCCAGGGTGCGGCACATGCTCTCTGTGTCAAGTTGACTGAAGGCATTTTGTCACAGGCTATCCATCCTCCACAGCTGGCCCCAATTCCATGAAAATACCATTTTACTTAATTGTACTTATTTACTTAACAACTGACATAAGCTATGTAGATAACCTAGAGTGCATTCTAAAAAATAAGTGACTAAATAAGCAATTCAGTAATCGGCTTAAATACATTATTTTAATACAGCTAAATGGTTTATTTAAGTAATTATTTAAATAGTTTCATGGAATTGGGGCCTGATCATTTACATGGATAAGTTGGCAGTAACTTGTGGAGAACAAGGGTAGTATTGGCAGTCGGAATGCAAGAAGGTGGTCTAGATTAATTTCCTACTAGTATAACTGAAAATACTACATGTATTAATCAAAGTACTTAAAGTACAGATGGAAGGTGATTTTAGAAATATATATAAATGCAGCAGGATGGCAATATCATTAATTCTTTGTCTTCTTTTTGTTGTCTAAAGCATGTCTGTTGTGTAACTTGTGTGCTGTGTATGAATATTTAAAAAAGATAGTCACGCAAATACTCATGTGTTGTACACTACAGTTATGCTTACAAAATTGAATGGATACAAACAAAAACAGGTTTTACAAGTTATATATCTTTAAAAGAATTTTTATCAATATTTTTTACTTCTCTCACCTTACGGGAATACAGGTCTAATGACATTGGTCTAAAAATGTTCTCCATTGGATATTTACTTAGATCTACCTTTAACCTAGTTTCTGTTCCAGAGTCAACAGGAACCAGTTTAATCTACATTTTGGTCAGAATATAGTATAGTCCACATTGAAAAAATATATAGCGAACACCATACAAATTTGCCATGAAACATCAGAACAATGATATTTTTTCGAAATATTGATTATTCTGATCAAAGTTTTTTTTTCTAGACTTTTTTTGGTCTGATTTACTTCACCGTCATTGAACTATAATATTGATAGTGTAGTTGCAATTTGGGCAGAAGCACTTATCTTAAATTGCCTTTAATTTGATATGATCAGGTCTCTTCTAAGGCATTTGGAATATCCTCTCAAAACTAGACCTGATTTCAATGAGATTATAACTCCACCTGTATCAGTTCTCTTAGTGCTTTGATTTCTGCTGACTAATTGTATTTTACAATGAATGTACACAATAAACAATACATGTGTTGTGAACATGCCAAGAAAGAAATTAGGTACTATAATTAAAATCTCATTTTCATCGAAATAACAACTGCACTGACATGTGCACTTCATGTATATCTTCCTACATTTCATTTATTTCAATCTGTTAATGACTTCCTTTCTCATGAGTCCATGACTCAGACGTATTATCATAATTTGTGAAGTTTTCACATTATAATGTCCCTCCCATATTTTGCTTTTGTTTTCTATACCACCCTGGATCCGTGTGCGATCCTGTTTCAAGTTTGCTCAATTAAATTTAGGGAATGTCAGGGCTAAAAATAGAAATATCTTAAAATGACTTTTTTCATGAATCAATGAATGTATGATTATGTAACTTGGTTTGTAGCATCCTTAGATAGTCCTCTATCAAGTTTGCTCAATAAATTTGATCAGTCCCTGTTAGGGACTACCAGAGCTAAAAATAGAAATACCATAAAATGACATTTTCTCATGAATCAATGAATGTATTTTTATGAAACCTTGTTTGTAGTATCCTAAGATAGGCCTCTGTCATGTTTGCTCAATAAATTTGGTTGTTCCCTTTTAGGGGCCGCTAGAGCTAAAAATAGAAATACTTTAAAATGATTCTTTCTCATGAATCAATGGATGCATTATCACCATACTTGGTATTTAGCATTCTAGGATAGTGGTCTATTGCTGAAATAAAAATGGTTGGCCCCTTTTAGGGGCCACTTGAGCTAAAAAAAGAAACACTTATTAACATCATCTTCTCATGAACCAATGGATAGATCATCACTAAAATTAGTTTGTAGCATCCTTAGGTGGTCCTCTCTCAAGTTTGCTCAAATAAATTTGGT
Source organism: Lutraria rhynchaena (assembly GCA_008271625.1). Lineage (NCBI taxonomy): Eukaryota > Metazoa > Mollusca > Bivalvia > Venerida > Mactridae > Lutraria > Lutraria rhynchaena. The sequence continues at coordinate 263,220 of VIBL01000352.1, forward strand.
CAGCCATTTTAGGTGCAGTCAGAGCTAAAAGTAGAAATGATTTCTTTCCATGAACCGATGGTTGGATTTTCACTTAATGTAGCATCCTCTGGTTGTTACCAATATTCCATTGTAGTAACTTTTGATTGGCCTTTATCAAGTTCATTATTGTTCCCCTTTATTACATTTTAGTATCTAATTAACTCACATTTATTCTGGTTATTGATGCAGGGTCATCATTTGTTCCATATTATTCTACACCTCTTAAAACTGATGACTAATTTACTTATAATAAAATGCATGTTTTTGATGTATACAAAAATATTTATTACATTGGTGTAATAAATAATCGCATTTTCTTTATGCTTTAAGGAATCATAAAGAAAAAAAAACTTGTGATATAGATCTTGGACCAAGCAAAGATATTTTGACTTCTTAATTTAGGAAATGGTAAGGTGTATGTGAAGAAATGGTTTAATACTTGTTGATGATCTGAGAAGTTATTCAGGTTATGTTAAGTATGCACAGTTCATGACTATATTACACAGTATACTGCTTATAAATAGCATGGAACTCCAAACAAACTAACTAAATACTTGATTAGTCAATGTTTTAGTATAATTTTGCTTGTAAATTGTTACAGGTATATGAGTTATTATGTTTACAACTACATTTTATTGATGCATGCATGTATCACCATAGCGTGGCTCATTTCTACACAAGCATCACTTGTGATGTCCATTCCTGCACAAATCTTCCATTTGTCCATTTGTGACTCCATTAATGGCAGAATTTTTTTTTCTTTATTCTTGTTCTTCCTCACTAGGAAGCTTATAAATGTTTATTGTTTTTAATTATACACAATTTGTTATACTGTAAGCATGACAAGTTTGTTTTTATGACTGTTCCAAATGACATTTTTTCATTATGTTATCTTACCATTTATTTTACATAGATATTACCTCCTGAGATACAATGTTTTGTCCTCCATTTTTTTGTACGAACTGATTTGCTGGATGTGTCTGAAGTTGGTGGATTTTTTTGGGACTGTGCAATTGTCTAGAAATTCTTTTTCTTATATATATGTTTACTTTACTTATGCTGTCATATTATTTCTTTTTCATAGATTGGATATTTTTTCTGGTCATTCTTTAATAGCCTGATCATGCTTTTTCTGGTTAATTTATTTTGTATGCAAGGAAGACAGATTCAAAAAATAATCTTTAATCTGTCATTTGTGTATAATATTGTATCAACACTGAAGGGTTGTCATGAATACGGTATACAGTTACCCGACAGAATAAAATTAATTGGCAGACATTTTATAATTGCAGATACCATTAAAATCCCATAGCAAAATGTTTTGAGTGTTGTTGACATTCATTCATAGCTCCACAAGTGGACAGCATTGATGGCTGTTGCAAAATATGGTACAAAAATATTGTGTACCGTAGTGTTTCAGGCTTCTGAAGTGCCCTTGAATTCAATGTCAGTAAATTGACTGACTTCTAACATCAATAATTTTGCCCCAGAAAATTATGCTAATAAAATACATGGAAGCAATCAACTGTACATGGTTTCATTAAGTGTTTATGAAATAAATTGCTCAATGTTTGTGTTACTGGATTTTTATAGATTAAGTAATGTTATTCAAATGGCTTTCGCATGTCTTTTATTGGACTACAAAGCATCTACATCTATCATTATACATTATTATTATTGATATTTTGCTCTGAGACCAAACTCGAGTGTTACAACCTTGGATCCAGGACTCAACAGTTGATTGAAAGGCAGCTGGTTCAAACCACAGATAACTCATGTTTCTCTCTGAACATTTGTGTGGTGATATTAAATCCATTATAGTCATTAGTTGCCAGCCTCTAAACCACTCCTTATTCATATGGACACATCAAGGCATTTTATAAACATATCTGTATAAACAACTTTAGAAACCTAAAAATCTTGCCATTCATATTCGTTACTACAATTTCGTTTAATAGATTATGAGTGAGGAATCCATGCATCAGCCAGCAGAATAAAACATTCATCTTGTACAATTAAGGGATTGCAATATTTTTCAGTTTGGAAATTCCTGTCTTAATTATGACATGTCATAGAAATGGACCCACAAGTATAAACATTCAGTTTCCCAGGAACTCTGAGTTGATCTCGATACATTTTATTAATCTAGCTTTTTCCCTGTGAATTCAGTTTATGTTCAAGAAAGAGAGCTCTTCACTAATATGTCAATTTATGTGTGGCTCCCTTCAAATACTTAAAGTTAAAATAGAGTGCATTATAAGACATAGAGCCATCCTTGAATGTATAATGGCCAGATGTGACTCATTAATAAATCCAACTAACAGCTGTGATATATACAGAAATTTCCCCATTTAATATCTGAACTTTTTCGGCCTAGCCTTATAAGATCAAATGCAGATATATTATATATTATAATTTTGATTGGATAGTATCGCCTCCAAAGATCACTGTCCTTACATCTGTGTGCTAGCTTTTGAAATTCACGAACAAAAATGATTATTGCAAGTTCAATTAGTAAAATGCATAGCATTTCTATAATATTCTTGCCCACACATTTCATGCTTTGTTACCTGTATGAATTCCATTTAACTCTTTCCTTATAATATGGCATTTCCCCGCATCTGAAGCAGACAACTTTTGAAAACATTGTGTTGCACTTTTACTCCATAAATAGGGGAGGAAGACCCTGGGCTTACACCTGAGCAGAATCACCAGCCTTCCATAAGCTAGCTGGACAGCTTCCTCACAAATTTTATTTGGTTTTGGGGGGAATTTGGACTTACAGCCGTGAGGGGCTATTCATTTCTTCTCAAAGATCATAAGCATTTGACCACAGAGACCCCAACTGAAAGATTATTCAAGCTTTAATGATGATCAAGTCACATTTTCATTTACTTTTTTCAGAAAAAAAAGGATGGGCATTAATTGTGGAAGGAGTATTTATTTGTGAATATTCAATATATCTCACTCATTCTCAAAAAGGGGTGACAAATGACGTCATAAAGCTTATTGCAATCGAAAGGAGGGGAACCATGAAGACTATCAATGAATAAATCATTACATTTTCATAAGTAAAGTGTGAGTGAAAATGCTGACAAAAGGAATTATTGAATAGACCATAATCTGTCGAATTTTAATAGCATTTATATATGTAGGGTATAGAAATATGCCTGTCGCAATCGCTCTCTGCACAATCATGCATAAAAAGAGATCAAGCATTTCGTTCACGTTTCAAACTGTAACATTATAAAGGAATTACACCTATCAATGCTCTAAACTCAAGTAGGTTTCCACAAAGCATCTTTTTGTACTGATATAACTTGGTTCTGTCCCCAAAGTGCAAATCATTTACTAGTCCTACACCAAAAAGCCACTGAATTACGAATTAGCTTACCATGTTTGACTGGATGAGCAGTGATTCATTATGTTCTGTTATCACTCTGTTTAATTATGTAATGAATTTTGCTGCTCACGCAAACAAAATTAATACATAACAAATATTCTTTTGACTTTTCCAGCATAACTTTTTATGCATCATTTACGAGCCATTCATCTGTCAGTAGATTTCAGCATAATGGACAATATTATATTTATAGATATTTCACGGTAATCATAATATGTTATGATCAGAAAAATGGCTATGTGTAAGAGAAATACTTCATTGTTTTTCATTTTAGGAAATTAAACAATTAGCTATTCATGATTTACGAGTCATCATTTACGAGACAATACTTGGCCTTTTCAGTAACTTTAATTCAACTGCTGCTGTTCTATTCATTCTTTGGATCAGTCATGATGTCAAATGTTGTGTCATATGGGAGTCGCACATTGTCAGCCATTTTGGCAGAAGAAATCACAAAAATGCTGACTTGAAGTTTAAGCATTGCAGGATGTTAAATTTAAACATGGCTGTCAACGCTATTGTGCAGAGAAGAAAATATAAACTGTTTTTAATAAAAAGAAATTGCCATTGATTCATGATTCATGTAATGATTTATGGTAGAAATAATACGAAAACTGGTAACTCTTGCTCAAAAGTAGTCTTGTAAATGATTGAATGGCCTCAAAAATGATTTATCTCTGTCGTTTGATGCAGCATATTATTAGAACTACTGTATGATAATATATTGAAACAAAATTATGTTTAATGAAAAATGAAATGTTACTTCGGTCTAATTACTGACATTTTTAATGATATGGAGCTTATACTTTAAAAAATGGTTTATTTTTTTCATGTTGTTTTTATTCAAAGAACTGAGCGTGCTTATTTCAATACTTACCCTCCAAGTACAGACGAAGTTTATGTATCAAATATCCCCATAAATGTTTTCGCAACATGTAAATATTATCCCTACTAGTAAACTCCTGTGTATGTTAATGCTGTTTGTCGTTGACCATGTGTCCCGTAAATGATCCCATTTTATACCGTTAATGATTTTTCTATTGTTCCACTATTTGAGACCAGGACATCATGCTTGCAACAAAAAATCGGCATTTTATTGGGCATTGCTCCTTTTCGTATATATGCAAAACATACATTTCAGTTACTGATATGTATAGATTGATAGAAAATGATATATTCGACATGAACATCAAATGAAATTTGTTCACAATTTTATTTTGATAATTACATCTAGTAGATCTATATACATGTATCTAGATCTTTATAGGTATTGTTTAATTATTCAACATCAAATTGAATTTGTTCACAAATTTATTTTGACATTCATGTTTATTCTATATATCTATAGATATTGTTGAATTATTCGACATGAACATTAGAGTTATTTTGACGTTCATGTCTAACTGATCAATATATCTATATCGTTGAAATATTTGACAGCCACTTTATTTTGATCGGGGCCAGGTTAGTGTTGAATGTTCAGATACCAACGTTGGGCCTTACATGCCTGTTTTAGTTTGGCCTTACATGCCTGTTTTGTTCTTGTTACTCAAAATGATAATTGTGACTGTAGGTAATGTTGTGACTGTAGGTAATGTTGTGACTGTAGGTAATGATGTGACTGTAGGTAATGTTGTTGATGAATGTTGGCATGTTCCTGTTGGTTCTATATATTAAAATACACTAGAGCAGATGCATTGTTATTGCCACATATTCACACTGTAACAATTTAATGTGACATTCAAATCCATAACAGAATTCAGAAATACTATACACATTCCGTAAGAACATCAATTGCTTCAAATTTATCGGTTAATGTGGTAAAAATGGTACAATTTTATACTCACATGTGTGTATTTGTTTATGTCAGCCATGTTTTTGCAGGAGTATGCGCGTTACGATAGCTGGTACTACTGTGTAAAACTGGAGTCATTTCGTTTTGCCCAACCAGTGTGATATATAGGAATGTTCATAACAGTTTTCATAAGTATTTGTGAAGAAATACGCGAGTCTAAAATGATGTTCAAGCATAACATAGCATATAAAGTAATGCAAATCATTTACAAGACAATTTTCAGTCATTTAGAAACTGAATAATTACTTCACAAATACAACCTGACATTCTTATTGACTTTTATTGATCTGAAGTGTTTTAGGTTCAAAATTGATGAAATGCAAATAAATTTCTGAATTCTGTGTTGCAATAACACAGTTTGGAGACTTTAGCTTTAAGAAATATGAAGAAAACAAATTATTGTAATTGTAAGTAAAAATTGTTTGAGAAAAAAAGTGTTATGACTTGCACTACCTTGCATGGGAATTTCGATATATCAAATATATTCAAAAATAAGATAAGGTCACTATTATGAATATAAAATCAAAGATTAAATCATACATTTAAAATTAATCTGTGTTCAGGTGGTCTCGAAAATGGCGATAAAAATTCCTACCATTTATTTGTAAAATGCTGTATTTTTGAAAGTAGACCACCTGTACTGGTAACATTTTGGGAAATGATAATAGATATGTAATATAATTGTTATGTAAAATCATTTGGCCTCATTGTGAAACATGAAAAAGTTGATTTTTATACAGTTCATTTGTCACCCCTTTGTGAGAATGAGTCATCTACAGAATGAAACAGCTTGAGAGGAAAAGTATATATTACCTTGATAACACAAATGTTGCAGTCTTCATCTTGTAGTTTTTATTACAGAGTTGTTATGTTAGCTGAACATTTAATAATTCATGATACCTACACTGCAATACTGGTGTTTTGCATTTATAGATTAAAGAAGTTGTCATTTTCAATAAGACAGAGAGAGTAATAAGGCCCATAATCTGTACATTACTCCCATGCTACATACATGCATAGATTGTTCCCACCAACGAAGTTTGCTTACTTAATTAAATCAGGAACAAGTAGCAGTGGTGTTTCATTGAAGAAAACTTATTTTAAGATTTCCTAAACATTACCTTTGGTGCATAAGCAGAGGACAAACATGTATTCAAATGAATCCACTTGTAGTTTTATGGGTGCAAGTCTAGAAAATTTCTTAAAACCTGAAAATATTGCAAGAATGCTTCGCTGTATGTCACAAAAAAGAGTTGTTTCTCTTTCATTCTTTTCTCCTTAAAATAATAGATAACTCCTCCTCAACACTTTACCATTTATGAGCTGCGGGAATGCAACCCCCCCCCCCCCCAATTTCTCAACTGATTTTGACGATTTGGAAAAAAAATCCACAGAGCCCTTCAAAAACTGGAAATTCGATATAAACTGGACAACTTGCACCCCTGTAGATTAAACGTGTAGTTTCAATAAGGGCAGAAAAAACAGCATTAATGTTTCCAGTTACCTAACCCTAAAATGGTTTAGTAAGGTTTCAAAACTTCCATCATTTTTCTAAACATACCTTTCATAATTTAGAGGTTTGATTCATCCCCAAATAATTTCATCCTGAGGATTTTCTGTTGGAAACATTAAGGTTTATGCAAAAAATGGGGTTGGTTTTGTATTCAGGTACACAACAATTTTTTTTCTGGTCTAATGCATGCATTAGGGGTACATGATCTCAAACAAAAACAGAGAATCAATTCTAATGTTGTAACCTTGGATACAAAGTTAATTGACTATTAAACAACTGAATGGTAAGTCAATAAAAATCTGCAATAACAGACTTAGAAGACCTGTTGTTAAATACAAATGATGACAAAATTAATAGTGAAACATATCAAATAATGACATCATAAATGTATAATGTCATAAATACGTAATGTTATTTATATACATTATAGATCATATGACCTGTTGGGAACAGGAAGTTTCCAGATTGTAGATTCGAAGGAAGTTAGTTATCATTTGTATGACAGTCTAATTTATGCGTCAATTTTTAATAATCGGCATCTACAGGAAACTTCATTCTGATTATGTGGGCTCGAGTTTAAAGAACTGCACTAAGTGACCACAGGGCTTGGCAGTCAGATTAATTTTTAAAAACTGGGCCATTTTGAAAGAACAGATGAATACTGAATGATCTGTATTTCTCAGACTGAAAACATAAAAGCCATGATTAAACAAGAGTGTGTTTTTAATTTTCTTGTGGTTATGTTGTATATATTGTGGTTTTTGATGTCTGTTAAACATGCTGTTTTAGCATGATGCTCTGTAATGCAAATTGTTTAACAATGAGGCTTCTCCACTCTTACCTGCTAAACACCTCCATACAATGAAACCTGTGTATTAAGACCATCTGTGAATGAGCTTAAAATGTTTATTCTGTATGATTAATACAAGATTTTAAAAGAAACAGCGTTTGATTTGTTCTTTAAATCAAACCTGGAAACAAATGACATAAAAAATAAGAAATATGGCACAGTTGACCTTTATTCAGAGATTTAATTGTTTGGTCTATTAAATGTACTTAATATGTGGCTTCCCTGACCATTAATCACTTTACCCCCCCCCCTGCTGTGAGTTTGAATCCCACCCGAAACCAGACAAATTTCATAGGTGAGAAAAGTGTCCAGCTAGTTTATGGAAGATTGTAGGTTCTACCCAAGTGTACATCTTGAGCTATTAGAACTGGATAAGTTGCCAAATGACTCTAGTTGTTGGTGTGATGTCAGTTCTTTAGTGAAAAAAGAATTCAGATTTGACTTTACCTGTATGTTATAACTGGTGTAAAGAACCAGTCTCTGTACACAGGTGGTCATTAGCGCATGTTTCACTATGGAATTAATTTAACTCTTGAGAGAAACTGCATACTTCAGATGTTTGTGGCCAAGCTTTGTGTGGTCTTTCCTAGAAGTTATGTTTTACTATTATGCTAGCATTTGTATGTTTTAGGAAAGAAATTGTTGAATAAAGAATTTTATGTCCATTTCATACTCAGTGTTCTAACATGCTGAGCAGGAGAGTTATGGCAATGTTTTGGCAACAGTTTCTAATATGAATTAAAGTTGCCTTGCCACTTAAGCCATCAAGACATAGGCAGCTGTTGCTATTTAATGGCTTTGTTGTATTGGCAAAATAATAAAATGTGTGCCAGCATGACTGTATGATCCTTATTCATTGTTAGGTTAAGTATTGAATGAAACTGTAGTGTGTAAAACTTGAGTATGTTTTTAATGTTCAACAAATCTTCAAAATGGAGGTTAGAATACTCAGAGTGAGTGTTAAAATCATTTATTTAGTTTTTCTTTTTTTCTAGTTTTTTTTATTTTTTCTCCATCTATTTCATAAACTGGTAAACATGGAAGCTATTTTTTTATTTGGTAGCTGGAATGCCTTGCACTCATGTTTTCCCACTGACTTTCAGTTGCAATTAGGCAGTGTTTTGACATTTTATGGCAAAATATATGCATTTGCCATGCACTCTTTTTATCAACTTTCTTCATAATGTTGTCATGTAAAATTTATAATTGATAAAGATGAAGTTGATTGAGATGCAGGGTACACATAAGACATTGCATTAGTTGATATTAATTATATTGAACTTTTTATAGAAATAGGTTGTGAATAGTTTCCTTCACAGTCTGCAATTTTAATATTTTGAAAAAGATACGAAATAATTTTTTATATTTATTGGTTGAAATTTGACCTGATTGTGCATGATAAACTTGTATGCTAATTGTAATTTTACTGGGCTATATTCAGTATGGTGATTAAAAATTTTCAAATTAAAGAATTGTTTTAAAGTCTTTTACCCTATTACATGTACATTAAGGGCCACTTAATTAAGGGCATTTTACTTGATATTTTTTGGTACCAGTAATAAAAAAATGTAATTCATTTAACTCACTTCTGTACACATGTATGTTAGTGCAAGATAACTTTATACTAATTCCGGATAATAACTTATGAGACATTCTTATTTCTTTCTACATCTTATTTTATGGAGTGTAACTAAAGCCTAAAAAAATGTTTGTTTCTGGTTACTCAACTGACTGATATTTTACCTAATTATTATGATTTACTCGTAAGCTTTTATGGCGTCCAAATCATAGTGCTGTATTGTGATTTTCACAACACATTAATATTTTGACGCACATATTCCCATACAGTAATGCTGATATGTGTAAAAAAATAGAATAAAAAAATCCCCACCTACTGACTCATATTGTTTTGGGCATGTAACCTGAAGCAAACATTTTTTAGGCCTAATTGACAGTCATTGCACTAACCCACTTGCTCAAAGACTGTGAGGCTGGTAAATTTCTATTTTGGGTTTTGAACTTTCTCAAAATTTTGCATTCTGGCTTGTGGAAGTTGTTTATTTTCTGTTGCCCACATACAGTCTTGGCTAGTGCTTAAAAACAATTAGTTTAAACACTGAATTGATACTACATATATGTAAGAATGGTTTTAAAATATTTACAAGCAATGATTATTAATTGGGATGAACATAATTATGTTCTATTGAAGGTTTTTATACTTTCAGAATATTGACCCTTTTATTTTGTGCTGTTGATGACAAATATTGCATCATTGATTTAAACTGTTTCTTCTGTCATTGATGAGAGCACTCTAGCACTCTATTGTTTGTTCTGCCTTTCTTGTGACACGCATTATCTATGACAAATGTTTCATTCTGATGTTGAACTTTGCATGTTAGACCATATTTTTGTTTGGTGTGATCTCATAATTGTGAATAATTGATGTGTTTTGTTATTCAACTCAAATTGTTGATATCAAATATGCTTTGCTGTAAGTCTTCTCATTTTTAATTGAATTTTGTATGTAGATCTTTTTGACTATGATTTGAGAACATATCCATATTGTGTTTTATATGGCATTTTTCTGAAAAAAAAAGACAATTTAGTTTTCTAAATAAAACAATGACTATAGTACTACAATAATAAGAATGCCTATCCAAGCTTAAAATTGTATAAAAATGCGTAAATAAAGAAGTTGATATTCATTTAAACTGAAGTTTGCCTCTATACGCATGTTTATAAAAATACTCATTAGACATGTTATATACGGTTCAACAGTAACAAGATACATTAAACAGACAATAGATTAAAGTTTTTCATTTTATTCCTGTTTTGAGTCTGGTGCAAACCAACAGAGATAGGGCACAAAATTAAGTAGTTTTCAGGTCTGTTTTTGTCATGCAATCAAAATATTCCCATATGAGGCGGTTTAGAAAATAGAAAAGTAAGATGATGAAGCTTGCAGACATATGGTTTAAATGTATGTTGAAATTTTTTTGCCATTCTGCTGCTGGTTGAAATTAAATAGGTCTTATTTTCTCTCAAGTCTGGTTTCAGATTTAGATTATGATTTAGGATAGTAATTATGTTTTTACTTTAGTCTTTGAATGTGTTATTGTCTTTGATGTAAAGCCCTGGACACATTAACCTTTAGTAATTGTTGGAATTTGTTTGATGCTCCATGTCTGAGGATGAGTTCATCAAACACTGTAGTCCAACTAATTGGTCTGTTTGTGACAGCAAGACATCTTTTGATTTTGCCCCATCCAGCTCTGTCTAACAAAGAACTGCATATTTGTGTGCAGAAAATCCCCAAGTAAATCCCGTTGGGCATGATAACTACATTATCTGTGAACAATTTGAAACATTCAGTAGATAGAGAACACATTTGTAAACTCATACAAGCATAAAATATTCCAACACACCTTTTCTGAAAGGTGCACTAATGTTTTGTTTCCCTCCACTATTTCTATATGGAAAACGAAACTGGGTTAATGGCAGACAACTGCCAGTGTCAAGGTAGGTATCCTACTAGTGTCGTGGTAAAAAAATTCTTATCCACTGTATTCAACCCATTACAGGTGAAGTCAGAAAGAGGTATTTACATGGCATCTAACTCATCTAATGCAGTGGTTGTGCAGGGTGGAAACATCATGATATGTAAAAATATATAGTATGGCATGGTCGCAACACAACACGCTATGAAAAATTTTAAGCCAAATATTTGAATTTTGTGGTTAGATAGTGAGAATTTATGACTCATTATTAAGGATTATTGTTGTTTCTAATGATTTGAGTAAGCTATACCAGTTGCTGATGCATTTTTACGTAATTTGTGTTTCCGCACATTAATATGCAGTTCTTTGTAAGGCTGAGAGTATGGCCCTTCCAAATTCATTTATGAAATCGGCCAGCCGTAAAGTCGAATAAGTAGGGCTACAAACACTGCTGCCATCATTAAGGTAAATTAGGAGGTAGAAAAATCCTTGGTCCCAAATGGGGTTTTAACCTAGGACTCCTAGCACTCTAGTTGAACACCCAGCCATGTTTCTTAAGACTTCACCTATAGCAACGCAGTTGAAAGTGGCCTATATTCCTACAGTCACAACAAACTGAAGGTCGTAGGTTCAAATCAGAATTTTCCTGCAATCTTAACATTTGCAGAATTTTCAAAAGTATTAATGTTAATTAATCATGGAAGCAGTGGTTATGACTTGATAGCACTTATATCATATTGTTGTAAAATATGTAAGTTAGAACATATCAAATCCTATGATCTCTGTATAGTAAAAGCAAAACTCTATTGATGGGTCTGATAATATTGTCTTCATTGAAAATAACATTAGAGCTCTGGCACTTACTAATTACATGAATCAAAATTAGGCTGCCTTATTTTATTTTTTGCTCCTCAGAATTCTGTTTATAAGGGAAAGGTAAAACCAATCTCAGTGGGGGATGCTGCTATTTAGGTGTCCATGAAAGCTACTAGACTGTAAAGAATCAGTATGAAAGAGAAATAAGTACCAAATACCAAAATAGTGACTCAGGATTAAGTCTTTGTTTTGGGGTCAAAGCTAGTAAAACACGCCAGATAATTGAAAATTACAATGGATATCAGAAAACATGAAGCTTAAGCTTCAAATTTTCATTTTTTGGTTTTGCAACGAAATATGTCTGGGAAGATCAATGAACAATGGCCTTATCCCAATGCCCTTGGATTGCTGTTTGGTCTGGATCCTCTGAATATTACTATAAACTGATGTGTTTTGTCTTATATTTAATTACCCATACTAGTTGACTTAATTAGTGGAATGCATGACTAAAGCTGTAATAAGCATTAGGGTACTGAAACTGCCATGAGGCATGTACTTTTTCTGTGACATATTGACAGATGATACCTCATTCCACGTCATTTGTTTTCAACCTTATAACTTGACTTGAGGATTTTGTTTGTTTCCACTTCACGTTTTAGGAATCTGTCCAGCTAGCTTACAGAAAGTTGGTAGTTCTACATACGCATGTGTACATCATGTGAAGTCTTCTGCCACTGTAAAGCTGAAAAGTTATTAAGTGACCCTAGGGGTTAATACCATGTTAAATCCAAAACACTATCGTGTCAATTAATAGCACTAAATCCAAGAAAACAGAATCATTTTCATTATGTGTACATATCATTTCCTTTCCTATAATGAGTTAAGACCTGTCTTGTAATACTCATTTTCATGTGTTCATCACCACATTTATTACAACATATCAGTTTTTCTTCATTGATAACTGTCTGGATATTATCTAAATATAATCCAATTTATAACTGAGAAAATGATATTATTTTTGTCAAATTACCATGTTAGGTTGGAAAGTATGCTTCTGTGTATTGCAAAGACAGGTGACATTTGTCTGGTGGGCTAGATGAACGAATATTATACTATTTTATTGATATCTCAGTCTTCATCATTAGTCACAATGCATACACATTAGGGCTTTGGTTTTAATTTTGTGGTAGAAATTTACATGATATGGTGGGCGTTTGATTCATTGATTATATATAAATCAAGTCTTCATCACAAGACTTTGTCTCAAAATCATCCGTAATGAAGCGTGCTGTTACTGGTATGGAATTATCTGTGGAGTTGGTAGACATTCATTATTCTAAGAATTTCAGAAATTTCTTGACTTGGAACAGTTTGTGTCTGTTAAAATTGTTAGTAATCTGTATAAAAAAGAGGACTTGCAATCGAAGCTCCTTCAAAAAGTAGCATGCTGAGAATTTGTGATTAAATTTACAGAAGATTGCTAATGTGGACACCACATAGTTGTCTGAAAAGCTACTAAAAATATTCTCTTTTGGTATTTTCTGATTGACACATGATGATTCTCATTCAGGTCCCACAAGAAACTGGCTCAGAGATGACGGGGGCATATTTATCTGACCTTATTACTATCACCAGCACTGATAGCATAGACAGTGGGCCAGAGAATGAAGAGCGAGGGAACTGGCGTGGAAAACTAGAGTTTATTCTTTCTTGTCTTGGATATGTTGTTGGCCTTGGAAACATTTGGAGATTTCCATATCTTGTATATAGAAATGGTGGAGGTGAGTAATAAAAGAGTTGTTGTGGGTTTTTGTACTTTTGTAACTTGTTAATAGGTGGCATATTTTTGTGTACAAAGAAATTGTTCAAAATAATGGAGTCAATGCATGTTTGTATTAAAATATCTCAATAAGACCATTCTTAAAATATTTAAAGTTTGTAGTTATGTGACTGACTCATTCAAACAAAAAAACAGTCCAAACAATTTTTTAGTAATTTTGACAATTTTTTTCTCAATTACAAGCATATAATTTTAACAAAAAGGCCATACCTACCTGCTTTTAAAAGTTTGGGTCAGGTAGGTGCAAATTAACATTTTTCTACCATGGCCTAATAAACAAAATTTACATTTATTTTTTGTTGCTATAAAAACAATCATGACATTTGGGTACATGTTTATGAGATGATTGCATCGAATTTTAATTTTCCGCTTCTCAGATTAATTTACTGCTCATAATCATATTGAATATGGTGTTCAGAAGTACCATGCAATGACTGATTGATTCTTTAACAGAATCAGATCTTCATCATTAAATTCAATATAAGGAATAAGAATTATTCCTGTACAGAGCTGACACTGCCAGCTGATGAAATCTTAATTTCTTGTACTAAAACTACAAAGAATGTTATTGTTAACAATTTCATTGGATAATGAATGTATCTTGTTGAAATAGAAAGATTTATTCTTAAATTTGTTATAGCAATAATGAACTTGAAAATTACCTCCATCGATAAGTTTGGTGAGAAATGGGTATTCAAATATTGCTTTCATCTGATTGGATAATCAGATTTGTTCATTAGATTCCTTTCAGTTGATATTATTATGTCCTTTTTTTAACTATATCACTTAATATCTTTGTAACTGTAATAATTAACATATGAAGTTATATAAATTTACTGTTTTAATTGTTTGTATTTCAGGAGCATTCTTTATTCCTTACGTGATAATGGTCATATTTTGTGGTATACCTCTGGTATTTATGGAGATGAGTTTTGGACAGTATGCCAGTCTAGGACCAGTGACAATTTGGAGAGCTGTCCCATTATTTAAAGGTACAATCATTACATTTCATTAGAATTTATTCATTTTTATACATACAGGCAATGTAATCGCTTGGGAAAAAATGCTTATTATTGATTTCAGCAGTTCGAGTACAATTATCTGCAAAAGTAGGACACTTGAAATAGTATGAATCCCATTAACCTTACTTTTTACTCTGCATGTTTTACAGGTGTCGGTCAGGCCATGTTTGTCACAGTTGCTGTTATATGTATTTATTACAACATCGTAAATGCCTGGGCATTCCACTATCTATTTTCATCATTTACGTCCACACTACCTTGGTCCTCGTGTGATAATTCTTGGAATACTGAAGGTAAGGTTCAAACTATTTTGATATCTTTTATTTCTGCAAATACCTCACAGTGATGAGTAAAGAGATAGCCTTGTACACTATATCTTCAACCAAATCATCTCAGATAACATGTGCTGTGGCCAGGGTTCGGACCCACAAAGTTGAGGTTAGTTGGCCTAACTTTCTACCTACTGAGCTAAGAAGTCTCAAGGTGAGGGAAACTTGAATGAATCATAGGTTATTTTGTGATCTTACATTTTATTTTCCATTTCTAATTACATTCAACCAATCATCATAATGCCGCACCAGTACTATACCAGATCAATGAAATAATTTTATAAATAAAACATTAAACAGACACAACAAATTGTGTTGTAAAAAACATATTTTGGTGTCAGTCACTATATCAAACTGGTAAGGAAAATTAATTGAAATCATTGAATTGAAATTGGTGTTTGTAATGCTTCTCATTTATAATTCATGTGAACAATACTGGCTGTAGTAGTTGTGTCTAATTTCATTTTGAGGTATCGTTATATTCATAATTAAGAGTTAATGGAAACTCATGTGTACATATAATGCTGATATGTAATACATGTTGACTATTTTACGTATTGATGCTAAATTACATGTTAATATTATAAGAATAATTACTATTTTTGTTCTTCATCATCCTTTTTTCAACCTTATCTTTGTTGTTTGTATTTAATATAATTATTAACTTTGTTTTCCAACAAAAAGGCTGGTTAATAGATTGTAAATTTACAATCAGGCATGTATGCAGACAGCCAGTGACAATAGTTGTATTCATTCTGTAATTTTAGCTTAGAATCACCAGATTTTTTCAGACCAGGTGTATTGCAAATTGCAAGTAGTTAAGAAGACTTATGATTGTATTGAATTAGGAGGTTCTGGGGTCATGATCAGGAGCATTTTACCATAAATTGCTAAAAACATTCTTTCTGCTCATTAAACTGATGAAAATCTGGTTTGGTAGCATTGCTGCAGTTCTTGTTATTATAAAAATCAGGGTCCTCTGTGGTCTGTTGGTTATGGTCTCTGACTGTAATCACTAGCCCCTCATCGCTGTGAGTTTTCATCCCACCCAGAACCAAATTTCACTTGCAGGAAGCTGCCTAGCTTGCTTACGATAGATTTGTGGTTCTAAGGTCTACCTAGGTATAATTTTGGAGTCTTTCATCACCGTTAAAGCTCAAAAAGTTGCCAAATGACCCTGGCTGTTGGTGTTACATTAAGCCCCTGTGAGATAGTATTGAAATTGCTTGTGCACTTAATCACAATGTCAATGATGTCTATCTCTGGCCTAGAAATTGACTGCACAGAATAAAACAGTTCCAGATTTTATGAGGTCAACTGCCTTTACTGGTTGGTTTATACAGAGCCGATAAATTTCTTCCAAATGATTATGCTCAAAAGATGGTTTATTCTTGTATGTTCATTCTGTGCAACAGTTGATTTGATAATACTTATGTTTATTTTGTACACTAATTGCTATAGATATTTAGATACAAGTATGCAAAACTGTAAGAAAACATGCCCTGTTGAAGCCTAATCAGCCTTTTTTCCTTTTCATTTGTTAATCATTTGTAATTATAATACATGCATATAGCCCTTCACATGCATTGTGTTGTTCTGCATTGTTGCTCTAAAAACTTCTGTTTTCCATATTTTATTTATGAAGTTCAGTATATTGATTGATTAAATACTTTGTTGCAGCTGTATCCATAAAATGCTGACATTATTACGCATTTATTTGTATTCCTCACATTTCATTACTGTTTGTCAATATTTGAATGATAAACAACTAGACTGTATCTGGAATATGCCAACAAGTGCGCAAAGCCAATTAGTTGCTGCTGTTTGGTGAATTTAAAAGGTTATATTACTATCTCAGCGTATTGTCAAATTTTTTCCTTATCTTAATAAAATAGGTTGTTCTCTTAGGCCAGAGATTTTTTTATCTTCACTTTCTCTAGAGCGTCTTATTGAGTTTTTGTATATTCAAAATGCAGGTGCAATTGTTGTACAATTTGTTTTTTTTCACAAATTGAATTATGTTCTTTGGTTTTGAATAACAAAATGGCTTTTGAGGTATGGAGTATTGAATAGAAGTAATGTCTCTGTGTTTATTAGAATATTGCATTCTCTTGACCTTTCAGTATTCTCTGAAGTTGAATACGATACCGTTGCAACTATCAAATTGTTTGTGCATACATTTATTACATTATCACATTTGTATTTACAGTCAAACCTTTGAACAAAGGCCACCCCTAGGAAATACAAAACATGGCCTTTATTGGCAGATGACCTTTACTCAGAGGTCAGTTTGTTGAAAATAGTCAATGACATTTTTCAAAGAATGGCCTTCAGTCACAGGGTGGTCTTTATTTGGAGGTGGCTGGAAACACAGGTTTGACCGTACTCATTGTATTAAACGTTGAGAAATAGGCAATGAGCCTTAATTTTATCTAAGATTCTTTAAACATTTTTCTTGCCTCAAACAGTTCCTGTTATTGTTATTCACATTCAGCTTGTAGGTTAAACAAGTACCAAGTGACAAACTGTAGCCTCATAAATGAAACATTCCTGGCTACACCAGATGTCAGTAACACTACATGCGGTGCATATCTATATGACTGTGTTACATCAGATAACCAGACTCAATTTCAGCAAAACAATGTTACAGGTTTGAGAACAATCTTTAAAAATTCATTTGTCTTTACTACAAGCTTTTCAATCAGTCAGTCAATTTGGTTTGATTGCTAATTTGGTTTGTCCTCACCATTGGCAACAGTATCGTCATCAGGCAGTTGGCACATAGAACATTTTGATTACTGACCAGTATGAGTCTTTTCTTTCACATGAGACTGACAACTTCCAGTAAACTGAAGGATAAAAATGAAGGACAATATGGGAAGTTGTATCTCCCATGCTATTGTCACATAGAAAATATCACCTTACATCATTATTTAGCATGTTATCTCATACATTTTACACCACTGAGTAAGGACTGCTAAACATACAGCGTCAGCACATACCAGTTACGAATCATATCACTTTAATAGTTCAATATTTCACAAGTCACCCAGACAAATATATTGTCTTTCTATTTGTCCAATGCCTGATACTGATGACAAAACTAATTGAATACTTGCGGAGACTTTCTACTGCTGCCACACTGCGTAAATAAATGCTGTAATGTTGATAAATTATGAGACTGAATGAGGATAAGTCCTGCAAAGCTGATGCCACATAGTTTAATGGCACAAACAGGAATTTGAATCATGAATGATTTAAGAGAGTATCCAGTGATCTGTTTGCATACATCAGCCAGTATTATAAGTAATGTTAATCATACGCAATAGGGAGAGCAATTGTTTGGCATTTGCTTTACCTTTAGCAAACAGCCATAATCTGATAAAATTGATATTTGTAATGAAGGTAGCAATTATAGGGAGGATGGCTTCGAAATTCCCTGTTGCATGTTTTTTTTTTAAGATTCTCATTTACTTATTAAATCAAATAACTCAGGGGTTAATGTAGCAATAATGTACTTGATAAATTACTCAGTGTAACAATTGTGTTTCAGAATGTATTGGAACTTTGTATAAATTGTTTGGAGATGCTATCTACATTCCTGAGACAGATAATGTAATGTCAACACTTAAAGATCCCAGTGAAGAATTTTTCTAGTAAGCCAACTCTATATTACAGTTCTCTCTTTTTTCTGTATTGATAAACTAAATTTAGGCAATAGATGATAATATGGGTCTCTGTAGAACTAGTGTCAGAAGATGGTTTCGTTTCTGATTAATTGATTTATAACTGCATTAATATGGATTTAAAATTTTGGGCTTTTATCAAATGCATATTTGTTTAATGTATTTATCTATTTAACATATTTTTATGTTTAAATGTTTTTGTAACATAATTAGGCAAATTTATTTGTCCCATTGAAATCTCTCTGATTACCTGTAATGATTATCAGGTGTTAGATACACAGACCGTCTGATTTTATTGAGATTATTTCATTCAGACTTGCTTTATCTGAATCGTCAATTGAAGAATACTTTCAGTAGACTTAACTGATTTGATGTTGTCTTTATTTGCTTACAGTAATGAAATTTTAAACCAGTCAGAAGGGTTACAGAACATTGGTGGTATACAGTGGCAACTAGCCCTTTATCTTCTTCTTTGTTGGTTTATTGTGTTTATGTGTTTAGTTAGGGGTATATATTCCGCTGGAAAGGTGAGATTTAAAATAGTCCTTTGACAATAGATATGATTTTTTCCCCATTTTTTCAAATCCATCATGGGCTTCTGTCTTTTTGTTGTTTATTTCGTCAATTGACTTTCTTCCATTCATCATATGGAATAATCGTTAATGAATGAGCTTTCTCTAATTAACACTACACTCTCTTCAAGAAAACCAAACTGTGATCAACCATGAATGATTTAATATTCCTTTAAATCATAATGTTTGCAGCCACATGATAACCATAGGTAAAAATCCTGTAAAATGTTATGCGCCAGGAAGGAATGAATATTATTATTTATAGGAGTCAACTTACGTTCATGACTTCAAATTGTACTAGTTTATACATTGTTTTATACTTGTATACTTTTGTACTTGTCAGCATACAGTATTAAGGTCATCAGGGCATGTTCTGCTTATTGTGTTTAATCATTCTATGATTAGGTTCCAACTGTATTAAAACAGATTAATAATGGAATGGTAAAGACGGAAATGATCATTAGGCAAGCACTGTTGTATTTTTTCTAATTTTCACTGCGGGTCTATATCTGCTTTTGAGCGGCCTATGACCATTTTATATGTACAGTTTTCACCCCTGACGATGTCCTTATATTAATTAATTCTAATTTTAGGTTGCATATTTTGTCGTGATTATTCCTGTTATTTTATTGGTTGTTTTACTGATTTGTGCGATGATGGTAGATGGTCATCTTGAAGGGATCCGATTCTATGTGACCCCTAAATGGGACAAAGTGCTAAGCATGAGGGTTTGGAGTGATGCAGCCTCCCAAGTCTTCTTCTCCCTCTCTGCTTGTAGTGGTGGACTTACAACTCTGTCAAGTTATAATAAATTTCATAATAATATATACAGGTAAATGGTTTTGTAATTGATGTGTATGTATGTACTCTGGGCATGAGTTCTTATTTGTATGCCAAATATTCCCCAATTAGTGCTCCTAGCAGGGAGGGGGGTACAGATTTTCTGTATTGTTTGAGTGATTTTTGGATATATTGGATATTATTTTAATGACAATTAAAGCTTCTATGGTGAGTTACATTTTTTTTCTATTAAATTTTGTGGATGTTTATTGGGATAGGGGCATTTATTGTGTAATTTTCATCATATAGATTTATCATTAAAACGTGTGCAGTAGGAAAATAAATGTCTTTTTTATCCATCTGCATTGCATGATAAAGCACGAATGATGTGCTAAAAAGATGTTTTACAATGATTTTATCATATTAAGTGATTTCATTTGAAAATGACTGCTTTTGAAGTTGTCCTATCGTCATCTGTTTACATCATTATGTTAAAGCGTTCCTTACTGAAATAGCCTCATAGAGAAAATTGGCACGAACCGAGTCAAGACGAAAACCGAACAAAGATATTTTCTATGTTTTATAACTACACTGAGGTTATGAAGCATGATTTTGAGACCAGTCTGAGCATTCAGCCTTGCCATTATTTAATATACCGTTACACTCAGAACCAACAAATCAGAGGTTTGAGATTTTAGACTGAGCTCCAGAATTAATGTTTTTGACCATATTGATCAAATTTTGATGATTTTGTTCAATATCTAATGTTCACACAAATTATATTTCCTTTTAAGTTTAAAATATGTAACTTCAGTGAAAGTATACCTTTTATTTGGAAATATCTGATCTGTTTTCATTGTGTGCAAAAATACACAGAATGTTAAAGATGCCTTATTTTTATGTTAACAGGGATGCAGTTCTTATTTGTATAATAGATACACTGATGAGTGTACTGGCTGGGTTTACAGTGTTCGCCTCTATGGGTATCTTGGCGCAACAACTCAATACAACTGTGGATAATGTTGTCACCTCAAGTAGGTACCTTCTGAGATAGTCAGTGTTCTCTGTATAAAGAAACAGCCAAAGCCTTGAACAAAGGCCACCTGATATAGCTAGAGAAAATGTATTGTTTCTATCTGCATTTGACTTTTTTTAGAAGTTTATCTTGTTTATAGTATGTATCAATTATTGCAAGTGACAAATAATAGGGAGCTAGCATGTTGTTAATTTATCTAATTTAGTGTTATTCCGACACTAAAGTTCTGGTACATAGTCCTGTGCATCAGAATGCAGTATCTATAAATATGTGTACCCAGTAATTTATCATTGACCATCAAGGATGTCTAGATGTTTGGCAATGCACTGTTATTGTGGTCTAGACTTTCCTTAAGCTTTTGTCATCAAGTGGATCTAATCATGTCAGTATGCGGTAGATTCCAATACATCAGTTCTTGAAACTGTAGAAGTAAGTTTTTTAAAGCAATCAGATATTAAGATGTATAGAAGCATACAATTCATATCCATCAGAGTTTGTGAATATTGTCAAAAATTTTAAAAACAACTTCACATTTTTTCATTCATCCCATTGTATGCTTTGTTCATTCTAAAATAAAAAAAAAACATACATAATCGGAGGTAATCATTCTGAAAGCAACATGTTAATTGAACTTTCTCATATAATTAAGACATGAGTTTATTACATCTACAGATATAGGTTTGGTGTTTGTCGCATTTCCAGCGGCTGTGACCAACTTTCAACCATCAGCGATGTGGTCCTCACTTTTTTTCCTCATGATCGTTATGATGGGTATGAGTTCGATTCTTGTCATGACAGAAACCATGGTAACTGTGATCATGGATGCAAATTTGAAGTTTTTCCGCAAATCACGACTCATTGTTCTGTCAGCTACTTGTTCTGTTTTGTATTTATTTGGGCTTCCAATGACAACTAGGGTAGGTAGAATTTAAATTGAGACGTTATCAAACCTTGTTTTCCTGGATCACCAATATTTAAGAACATTTGATGAGCAGTTTAATAAATTCATATATTGAGTTACAACTATTTCCATTAATTCTATAAACAACTACCTCCTTTCTTTATGATGCATGGGTCAGGGACAAAAGGCAAAATGACCTTTTGTTCAATATCTTTAGTTTACTTTACACAGAGAAACTGTTTGTCCTTGGTTATTGAACATGCAAGTTATACACCATTAGTCCTACACTCAACTTTATTGAATATGTATATGTATGTTTATGTATATATATGTATATGCCAAAATAAAACTGTTTTATGTTTTACCAGGGTTACACAAAAAGAATTATGGGGTATAATATATAATATCTGTTTATGTAATACTGGTTCAGTTCTCACTAATTGTGAGGTGGAGTCTGCCTGCTTAGCTTCAATAGTAGAGTAATATGTATACAGACTTCTTGGTCATAAGTTCAAACCCAGAGCATGGGACATGTTCTCTGCAGCAATTTGATTGAAGATATTGCATCTCAAGCCGTACGTCCTCCGTACGTTGCTGATCATTCATGTTGATAGTTTGCCTGTTATGTCTGTAGAACAAGGTTAGTACTGGTACAAAATCCAGGACAGTAACTGAAAGGCTAAAACCTGATCATTAAAAAATACTTTGATATATTTGTAGGGAGGAGTTTACCTTTTGCAGCTGTTAGATGAATTTTGTGGTGGCACGCCCACTGTTGTGATTGGTATATTCATGTGTGTAGGGCTGGCCTGGGTGTATAAAATTCGGCATTTCTGTACAGATATCCGCCTCATGATTGGTCGTAAGGTGAATTGGTGGTGGCGAGCCATGTGGTGTGTTATTACACCCATTATTACTATGGTACATTGTTTTATTACGCCATTGTCTAAGAGTCAACTTGAGATTTGATTTTAATGTTCAAATCTCAAGTTATTTCAATATGAATTTAGTATTAATTGTTTTCATTAATGTATATAAAGTTGAAGGATTAATTTCCTAATAATGTCTTAATACACATGAGAAGTATTGAGCTAAATCTCAATTTAAGAAGCACTGGATTCATGTTAAAAGAAACAAACTATTTCAGAATTGTATGGATTTTGTTTTTTGTTTTATTCAGATATATGTTTGTTGTCAGGGCAAATTATTGTACAAATATGTATGTGGTTTATATCCTCTTACGAACAAACATTATTGCTGATTCAAAAGTCTGTATTTATCACAGCAAGCAAGTATGCACTAAATACTTCCTTTAACTTCTTTTCAAGGCCGTAACGCTTCTTAATGTATTGTTTTACCATGTTTTTATACTTATTGTTCATTCATACCAACCATTTTGTCGATGCGTTAAATCATTTCTCTGATTACAATTTTGATACAACCAAGATGAGGTAAACAGATAAATCCAAGTGATCATGATTAAAGCATTGAATAAATAAAAGATAAATCAACTGTTCATCAATGGGCAGTATAAAAATTGTGTTATACAACGTTAAGTACAGTAAAGCCCCTGAAAGCTGGACTCCCTGAAAACCGGAATGTCCTAAAATTTGGATGATGTTTCTGGTCCCATTTTTTCTCTTTTATAGTCAATAGCTCTCTGAAAACCAGAATTCTCAGTAAACCAGACTTTTGTATCAGTTCAGAAGGGGACCGGTTTTCAGGGGTTATACTGTATTAGTTTAAATATTAACAAAATCTAAATGTATATTTTCAGTTTATTCTTGTATCCACAATTGTTAGTGGCACCGATCTTTCACCAGAAATATATCCAGTTTGGTCCAAACCATTTGCCATGGCTCTAACTGTTTTATGTGTGATCTCAATACCTGGATATGCAGTAAAGAAACTTGTAACTCTACAAGGATCAATAAGACAGGTAGGTTGAAATCAGATTGAAAATTTTCACCATATTCAACTCAACTTTCATAATGTTTATTTTTACCAAAATAACTGTTCACAACAGTGAGTTGCTTTCATTGTTACAGTGGTCATTTTGATGTTAGCTTGTCAGAAAAGTGCATCATAGAAATTTGATTTATAATATGTTGATACTCTCCTAATTTTGTCTTATGGGGACTCACAAATGAAAACATTTGTAAGTACAACAGGTTAGGATGAATTGCTAGAACTTTCAGATACAATTAATTCTTGTTTTATCAAACAATGCATGTACCGGCAATATGAATAGTGTTACTAAGGCTAACTACAGCTGAATTTTTATCTTCAGTGGTGTCTATTTACTTATGCTTACATTGTTTGAAATGAAATATCTGAATCTTTAATTAGCACATAGACAAAACTCGTGCATTTATATCATTTCCCCCGTATTTTTATTTCCATACCCCACCCACTGAAACATTTACATTCTATTGACAAACCTGTTAATATTGACCACCAAAGGAAGAGACCCATATTTGAACGGAGGCAATCTAGGGGGTCAGGGGGCATGCTCCCCTGGATTTTTCCTGCCCAAATTTTAAACAAGACACCTGCCTCGGTGTGCCTCAGTGTAGCTATGATGGTGGATGGCTATATAATAATTTAAATTACAGAGACTTAAAGAAGCTTGTTTATCAGAAGAGAATTGGGGACCAGCTTTGATCAAACACTGGAAACATGTTGAATATTACCCAGCTGTGAACACACACACATTATCTGTAGATATTGAGCAGAGTCCAGTCCATGCCATATCAGGTAAATACAACTTCTACAATTCTGCTCCTTTGTATGGTTGTAGTTTAGATAGAAGGGAAGATACTGATTCAGGTGATATTTTCTTACAGCCATCTCTCATCTGATATATTATTGCATTTTCAACATTTAAATGATATTTTTTCTAGGTTTTGTTTGGAAGGTCACTCAAGTAAATCAGTCTGCAATGCAATATCTCTGAATAGCCCCTTTATAAAATTAAGTGTTGTCTTTCTTTACTGTACATCTTCCTTTAATAACTACCCCTCTCCTCATGGTAACTCCATAGAGTAATCTTTTTGTTTTGTGCAGCCTCAACATTTCTAATTCAGTTCAGCATATAGTAGTCCTTAGTTTATCTTATATCATACCTATTTTTGCTGTATATTTGTTCCTTTAAAAACTTAAATACAGTGTATTTTATTTTTGAGGCCCCATTTTATAACTTTTTTTAAATTAATATTTTATACTTAGAATGAAATGTGCAGTATACTGAATATTACTTGTAGCGCAATATAACTGAAGAATTAAATACATTTAACTAACATTGGTAGAACTTTGTCCAATATTTCTATCATATTCCAAATGAATAAAAATAAAAAAATGTATACATTAGAATAATTAAAGTTATCCTATGTTATGTTTCTATATTTGATCAAAGTATTTAGCAAATTATGATAAAATATTGTTATGATTTCAGACAGAGTTGATTTTGGTACTTCACATCGCTTGCCAAAACTATCTGAGGCTTCTTTGCTTAATCATAATAAACAGATGTCACCAAAGCGTCCGCAGGAGTTACGTCAGCGAGCAATTTTAAACCATGCTTATAGCAATCCTCAATGCAATATGTCAAATAGTTAGTATAATTTGTTTTAGTGCTTGTATAGTTTTAAGCTAGAAGATTGTATAAGTTTTTAAATTTTAAAATGAAAGTTTTGCTTTAACTTATTAATTTACTTCAGCTTTATGTATAAATTCATTTTAAGTAAGTTGAAAAGTTTTTGTATTTCTTTATTCTTTTTTCACTTATTTTATGCAGACAAACATTCAGGATCATGTTTAATTGGCTGAAATATTCCCTCCTGCTTTAACCTATTGTTTGTTATATAGTAGACTCATCAAAGTCGTAAAAATTAGAGGAAGTCCTTCCTGCACTAAACTGGCTTTGTACTTCGGACAAATTATCACTTGTCATTAACAAGATAACTTTATCTTGCTGTTATAGTTCAAAGTAAAATTGTCAAGTTAATTTGAAAATCATGAAATGAATTCTATTTTGTGCTTTCGTTTTGAGCATTGAAACCATAAAGACACTACAGATATTAACCAGAGCCACCTTGTTCCATTGGTAGCAGTTGACAATTTCTCTCATAAGTCAGGGAGGAGAGATTATGACTATGATTTAACCTTTACCATGCCACTTGTTCAACCTTTGAACTAATGAAGGCCTAACTGGTCCCCTCTGTTACAATTTTCAAGGAGTAACATTTCATATAGTGATCCAAGGTGAAAACTGTTTATTGATTAAAAATATCAATTTATTTGCAAGATCAGTTGACACGTATAACATAAATTTATATTGTGTCATAGATTTACCCGATAAACACCATTTATTTCACATTACAGCCTCATTCAAAGCACATTTATGGACATTGCTTTGACACTTGATTATACTGAACACATTTAAGATATCTGAGGCATTAATTGTGATGATGATATAAAATCTTTTTCAGCATCTATTGACCAAATAAAACCAAGACTGTCACTGCAGGAACCATTAGCAATCATGTCTGATGTGTTAATTGTTACAAGAAAGAAAGATAGCGTGAAATCTCAAGATGCGTCAACACAGACTGATACAAGGAGTTATACGCTGGCTTTAAAACAAGGGGTGAGAACTGTTTCTTTCTTCATTTCATTTTTACTGGACTTTAGACTTAAGATTTTTTTGGGGAAAATAGGAACTCCTTTTATTTTTTGGTATATATAAAAAGAGGTAAAACCAGTCTGATGAAAGACTTTAATGTTGTGTTGATTTATTAAAAGCCTTGCTCAGATCATCAGGTATAAAGTATTCATTCATGATATTGTCATATCTGTCTGGAATTGAGTCACTTAAATGTGCAAAGATATAAATAGTTCAGTTCTTGTTTCTGTTAGCGTATAACAATAAAGTTCTCTTGTTTAAGTGTTGTCTATTGATACACACAGTCCGACGTAAAGGAACAGTTATGGTAGTTTATATTTGAATAAAACATAGCTAGTCAAATTAAGGCCATAAGGAATGCAGGAGTGTTTGAACACCACTTTATGGCTTTTATAGAAGCGCTATTTTAATGCAATTTGTATATCAGCCTTTATGTAAGACGTATAGTTATGACACTTTCCTTCTTTGTAAAATTCTGTTTCATATTTTTGTAATGAATTATAAGTTTAACCATTGTTATCAACTTTAATTAAGATATTGGCTAAGACTGTGCCTGAAGTTCAAAGTATAGGTGATCGAGTGAAATGACCTCATAATTATAGACATTATTTTCCTATTATGCAACAAATGGTTTCGACCATATCCTATTAATTAGGAAAACAAATAGAACGTTTATATGATATCATAAATGTCTGTTAAAAGTTTGGGTGTCTTAAGGGAGACTACTGTTTTTGAAATTGCGCAGACTTCATCTTCTATTCTTGATAATTACAACTTTAGACATAATTTCAAGGTCATGATGACCTTCATATATCTGTTCAGATAAAAATATTGTTCAAATAAACCAAATTTACATTTCTAATCAGTAAAAATCATTGTTAGGAACCAATTGATGTTTTTTATCTTGTCATGAAGTAGCACTTCAAGTGTAAAGGATTTCTGGTCTGATTATGATTTTGGTTGTATCTAAGTATGTCGTGTTTTATTATTTCAGAGTGTGAAGTCTTTAAAAGAAATGAGAATAGATACTGATGTGAACCATACCAAATACGGCAGCACTCTTGAAGTGGAAGTAACGAAATTTTAATTGTTACGTGTGATGATTATATTGCACTACGAATCTCATTATCTGTGATTAAGGTTGTAGTATATTGATGGACTCATAAAGCACTGTAACTCTTAAACACCAGATCAGATAGACATTTTTACATCGCCATAGTTATGTCATATCATAGAATCAACACAGATAGTTGAAATCTGATATTTTGAACACTTGTCAATAAGTTTGGAATTCGTGTAGTATATTGCATGTATGACTCACCTTCCTCTGTGAATTGTAACAGATTCATTTCTTTTACTGTGAATTATACAAATACAATGTATGTATCATTCTGTTTCCTGTGAATTATTAGTGTACAATCATATTACATCTGTGAATTCCTTGTGAATGATTAGTATTACACCTCTGAAGTAAAAACATATGATCCATATACAGGTGTATATTAGTAGTGTATGATCTATATTACAGCTGTGAATTAGTAATGTATGATCTTTATTTCAGCTCTGAATTACTTGTGTATGATCTATATTACTGCTCTGAATTTTTAGTGTATGATCTATATTACAACTCTGAATTAGTAATGTATGATCTATATTACAGCTCTGAATTACTTGTGTATGATCTATATTACAGCTCTGAATTACTTGTGTATGATCTATATTACAGCTCTGAATTAGTAATGTATGATCTATATTACAGCTCTGAATTACTAGTGTATGATCTATATTACAGCTCTGAATTAGTAATGTATGATCTATATTACAGCTTTGAATTACTAGTGTATGATCTATATTGCAGCTCTGAATTAGTAATGTATGATTTATATTACAGCTCTGAATTACTTGTGTATGATCTATATTACAGCTCTGAATTACTTGTGTATGATCTATATTACAGCTCTGAATTAGTAATGTATGATCTATATTACAGCTGTGAATTAGTAATGTATGATCAATACTACAGCTGTGAATTACAATGATACTTTCATTGAATCTGTAATGAATTATTACTGTGCTGTCAATATTTCAGCTGTTCAAGTTCACATGTACATGAACTTGAATATCATTCAAGCTGGCATTTGAGAGGTGTTTTGTATCCTTGATATAGACAAATACATTTTGTTTTGTTTTCCTTTCATAAGGTGTACCACTGGTATAACATAATGTGTTCCTTAAAATTAGTAAGAATTCCAATAAAACATTTTAATTCTGTGTTCATATCAAAGTTACTTTTGACAAACAAAGATTATGTTTCCAAATCATTAAATAACAGTTTAGATGTATTCATGTATAACATTGTTAACATCAGTATCTAACATCTTAGTTAATGAATCCATATTTTAGTGATGTATATTTATTTGTAAATAGTGTACATAGGGATGACTGCAGTTTGTGCTGATATTATTCATATCAACATAGATCTATTTCACTACATACATACATTTGTATATGCAGTAAACCATGGTTATAGTGAACACAGATATAGTGAAGTATTATATGTGATGGAATTAATATTTTCCCATTGTCAAGCATTACGGCATTTCAAAGCAATAATTCAAATTGGACAGTGTTTCATTCACATGGAATTAATGGTTATTTAAAGTGTATTTCACAATTGTAAGAATTTTGAATAGCTCTTCTTAGGTTATAGTCATATAGTCACAGTGTAATACATCTGTATTGTCATTTATATAATGCTATCAAAAAATTGAAGATTTTAATCTCCTAATGCAAACATGTCACAGAGATTTGATGTTTTTACATAGCAGATATCAACTTGGGAAGCAAAATGTTCTTAATACGGTATGTGACATTCAAGAGGTAACACCATACAACTAATCATCAATAAACTTTTTCCAATTTAAAAGATAGGAGACAATGAAATATCTCTGTTTTATGGGTCTTAAACTTCATAAAATACAGGCCATTTTGTTTAAATTTATTTGCTTTTTATACAACTAATTAAATTTAAAGATGTTCTGCCTCAACAAACTTCTATTTAATTGACTTCTATAGCAATATAAAGACACATTTTTGTTATTTCATGTAATAAAGATTGCTCTGATATATTTTTTTACATTGTGTATTTCATTTATAATATAGTTCTTTAATAGCAGGGGCACTTAATATTTTCTGTTGCTTGATGACGGATTATAATCCGAAATGAAATTTGTTTCTCCTAATGATGTTTTGAATGTATTTTGTGTAAGCAAAACGAAATGTATCTGTAATCAGGCACTTGACAGAATGCATGTAAACTTTTCAGCATTTCATTCGTTCAAGTATTTGAATAATTATATTCATTATGCAGAATGTTCATATCAGCTTTAAATGGTTTATTCACAGAATGTTAGAAAAATTATTTGAATGTTTTGAAAAAGTAAGACAAAATTGTTGTGCAGTTTTATGACCATCTTCTATACTTGTTTTATTGTATTGTCATCAATATGTCGAATTTATGGCATCAGAATATAAAACAGATGTTTACATAATTGAACTTTGGTTCATGAAGAATACAGTTGGAAGGGGGATTACAATATAACTGAATATCTAAACATCCACCTATATAGCTGTGGAAGAAAATCATTTGAACAGATTGGTTTGATTACCAGGTGGATTTTTTATATTTTCAATCCAACAATTACTTCAAATACTTGACTTATTTGTGTAAATCGGTTGCAAGTATTGTCAAAGATAAGAATTCATTTGGGTTCTTCTTAACCATGAGTTTTATGAGATGAACTTTTGGAAATTTGACTGTGTAGATTTCTAATATTTCCTTTAGGTACCCAATAGCATTTTTTTCAAACTCAGTGATCTTTGAGCTGGAACAGATATCCAAGCCAGGGTCATTTCATATTTAGTGCCCTGTGGCCAGGAACATGTTAATGATATCCTATTTTATTTTTCGAGTTAGTAGCCCTTTTGCCACGAATAGGTTGCTGGTAGCTGATTATCCTTTTTATTTCAGTACTCTGTGGCCAGTATACTCAGTAAGCCTCACATTTAAAGGATATGTCATTCTCTTCATTGATAAAGATCGATATTAATAAAGAACCTGAAATATCTTCAGATGAAGAAAATACGTTTACATAATGTAAGATAGATAAATCTTTATTCAGGTGTAGATGAATTGTTTTCGTACTTTGTTATTTGATTGTCACTTATTGTAGTTAACACTATGTTACTCATGTTGTTGTTTGATACAAAATTTGCGCATAATAAAAAATTTCAACTTGCTACCAATTGTGTTTTCAATCTAACCATAGGGATGCTTTACCATTGATATCAACAGTTGGAAGAGTAAATGATATTGAAGAGAGCTTTAGTTGACTCATAGACGGAGCGTATTTATTAAAAAATCGAAGGAGGTGATTTCATATAAAATATTAATTAAACGTTATATTATGCCAAACAGTCTTCATCTGAAATCTACAACAAAATCAAAATTTTCAATAATGTTTTTTGTACTTAGATAAATCCAGGATCTAATTAGACCCACACGATCTGCTTATATTATACAAGACCCATACTGTATATAGACTTTGTATTATGTAATCCTTTTGACAATAGTATGGAAAAGTGATAGATTAAGAAATCATTCCTATGAAAAGGAATTAAACAGCTGAACTATAATTTATTTCATAACTAAAAAGGTGAAAGATGATGAAATTATTAATGTAAAATAAAAATCTAAATACCATTTACTAGTATTTGTTTAACAAAAAGTGATATAATATTGTGATTATGATGTGTTTTTCATCTAAATATTAGTTATTTGTATGATATAAAAGTGGAAGAACACGTTTTAATTTCACATACTTAGTAATTAGCAGTAATCAGAGAAGTAAAGATAAGTAAAGTAACTTAGATTTAAAATATTTTGTTGTTTCCATGAAGAGTACATTTCAAGAAATGTTTCATTAGTCTTGATTCTTTATAAAGTTTCTAGATGTTTATGTTAAGCTGCATCACATTTATCGTTTTGAAGATGCTTGAATCTGAATTGCTTTAGATTTTCAAACAGATACGTGGCTTTTTTCCTGACTTTCTATTCAAGCTCATGTTAACAAAATACTTTATGGAATTTACTAAAAATGTTCTTGCTGAAATGTATTACCATCTCAGTAAGAAGTGATGGCGGGTGTTTCGATTTCAATGCTAATATTCATCACATTGTTCCTTGTGTCAGCTTCACTATTAACATTCATTACACTTATGCTTGCATCACATTTACTACTTAGATACATTACACTATTGCTTACGTTATTTATACAATTCATAATTATTACACTATTGTCTGCGTGATCTATACAATTCATATTTTATTACACTATTGCTTGCGTGATCTATACAATTCATATTTATTACACCATTGCTTGCGTGATCTATACAATTCATTACACTTTTGCTTGCGTGATCTATACAATTCATATTTTATTACACTTTTGCTTGCGTGATCTATACAATTCATATTTTATTACACTTTAGCTTGCGTTATCTATACAAT
Source organism: Lutraria rhynchaena (assembly GCA_008271625.1). Lineage (NCBI taxonomy): Eukaryota > Metazoa > Mollusca > Bivalvia > Venerida > Mactridae > Lutraria > Lutraria rhynchaena. The sequence goes on from VIBL01000352.1 coordinate 295,594, forward strand.
TCATATTTTATTACACTTTTGCTTGCGTTATCTATACAATTCATATTTTATTACACTATTGCTTGCGTGATCTATACAATTCATATTTATTACACTACTGCTTACGTTACGTTCAATGTTAACATTCATTTCATTGTTCTTTGCATCACATTCACTACATTACACTATTGTGTGCGTCACCTTTACTGTTTATTTCGATTATATTGTTGTACGTGTTACATTTATTAATACTGTTTCATTACAATTACACAAGAAAGATGCTTTATCTTACCTTCCAATTTATTCATTTATTTTGTTTTCAATTAAAAAATACAAAGAATTGACATTGTTTCTTGCTGGTTATTGTTTACTTTGTCCTGAGACCATTATACACATTTGTGTGTAATGGCCTCAGTTATATGAGAACACTTTGTGAAACTTTCGCAATTTATAACAATTGAGAAGTTAGCCAATGAAAGTTTTACATTTCTACATTTGATGAATTTGAAGATTATGACTGGATGATATGAGTGGGTGTCAGGCGGAGAGAAGCGGGACCACTTGTAGTTGCGAAAATTTGAAAATTCGATGAAAGTGTAGGTTGGCATTTTACAGTGAGATCATCGATATGTATAATTATATTATTTTTAATAGCGAATCCTGGGATAAAGGCAAAAACAAAACAGTGAAACCTCAATATTAAGTCCATCTTAGAAACCAAACCGGAGTAAACAATCTTCCTACCGAGTTTGTTTTATTATCAAGCTGAAATTTAGAAAAATTAATGAGAACGGTTCTGAATGTAAGTGGTGATTATTATGAGGCGGTCTCTGAACATTGAAGTGTTAGATAATTGGGCTTTTACTTTAGTTAGTAATAGTATTTGTTAATTAGATGATACATGGCGTTTGTTAACATTTAATTGAATCCACCACGTTCAAGTAAATTGTACACAAATGTTTTATTCTGTAAGTATATAAATATTATTATCGTTTGATGAAGACCTTACTACGTTGAATACTGACCATGACGGGCTATTTTAATCCGAGATTACTAGAAATTAGTAGAAAACACTTTTTAAATCCAAGGAATGACACAAATACATGTTAAATCCAGTACACGCGACAGCTCTCTACCGACATCAAAGGACATGAGCCGCTAGACGTGACGTCAATTCAACCTACATCATAGCAGCGCCTTCAAAGAGATGAGAGTCGGCAGTCGTTGCCATATATACGGTATAGCATCATCTCTGAAAAGGTTATAGTATTGGCGCTCGTTACAAGTCAGGACCGGGAAAGCCAACAGGCACTCGATTTCAATGATTTATATACCCGAACAGACCTAATGTTTTAATCTAAACCCACCAAACAACGCAAATCAGGCAAGAAAAGAAAACGTCATTTCGCTACTCTGCGTATCATAAAAACTAAAAGGTAAGTCACCCGCCATTTTTTCGATTGACGGAAGTAAAAGTATCCAGCCTTGGTCCCGATATTCCTTCTGAAATGCGTCCGCTATTCGGGAACCTCGTTCTACCTGTAGCGCGCCAAGTTTAACATTGAGGTTCCGGAAAAGCGCGCGCATTAAAACATTACGTCGGTTTGGGTGCATAAATCACGGAAATCGAGTGCCTAAGGGAAAGCCAACTTCCGGTCGGGTTAAATTTATTGATATACACTGAATTGAAAGTATGCAAATTGTATAACTATACGACACGTAACTGTATAAAATTTAAGATTTATAATTACATCCCACATCTCAACTGATTAATTTAACAATCAGCTTTAAACCGGCAACATCGATATCATTAAACAGCAGACAGGTTCTTTGATTTAATAACATTTTTCCTTACGCAATATTTCTGTCAAGTGTAGAAATCAAAACAGAAATTAAATGATTACAGCATTTACATAAAAATTCAACTATTATTGCAATTTATATGCTACACGTCATTTTTAAACCAGCTACGCCACTGATATGTTGACCTCTTATTCTCCATATCCATATGCAGAAAATTGTAAACACATGACGTAGTTATGTTGAATCACGTATTTTATCAGTCGGTAGAATGACTAATCACGCATATACGCATGTGAAAATATTGGACCTATCTTAAAACATGTACATGCATGTAATACTATATCGTTGAGCAAAGACATGATCTGATTTATGATAAAATAGCTTTGTATGTCACAAAAATTCACACAATTGCGCGTACATATATTTCGAAATGTAGGTATTAAGAAAACGATTTCTAGAGAAAAGCCAATTAAATCCGTTTGTGAACACTGGCTTTTTCAATCAATTTGTCATAATTTGTGTGTGGTTGATTGTACTATTGGTCTTCTATGTATGAATGTAATTGTATTTTTCCGCGGAAGGGAATAGTGGTTGGGCCGATTAAACAAATTTAAACCTATGAGGCTTTGCTGCAGACTGCTCAAGGATGCAACTCTCTGGTAGGCGTCAATCCCCATTTTGTATGATTCTGTGTGCTGGGCTTGTTTTGAGTTGGTGGGTATTGTTCGTGGTGGTATTTTGGGAAGGTGGGATTTTTTTGTATGCCGTTGTTACTAGGAATCCTTTTCATATCTTATTTATCGATATTAGCACTAATGATCGAAATGAAACAGGGGTTGTTCAAAATTGTTTATTATTCTTGAGATATTTTTAAATCCCCCATGCATATAATATATGCACTAACCATTAAGTTAATATACATGTATGTTTGTGTTATATTCCTACTAGCCGCGGCCGTGGTCCAGTGGTTAGTGCGTTACACTTGTAATCCGGAGATCTGGGTTCGAATCCCGGTCGTGGCCGGTCATACTCTTCTATGAAAATTTGACGAAAGTGTCGATTTTCCATCACATGTGGAAAGGTTGCCGGCTCCTTGTGGAAGGATAAGTTAGTACTGGTTAGTATATGGTCCAGGAAAACTGGTTATATGAACCGGTCGCCGTATATAACTGAAAAATTGTTGAAAATCGGCGTCAAACCCTGGTGACAATAAGTCACATAAAACAAACAAATAAAACAATATATATCTACTGTTGTAAGGCTGTTGTAAGGGGGGACAAAATGGATAACGGAATTAATGTTTTCGTTGAAAAATATAGCTGTGAAACCTACTGCTGTAAGTATGCATCGCATTTATTTTACCTAAATCAATCGAAGTAGCCTACTGAATGTGTTGAACAGTTTTCGGAAATCATCTTCATTGCTCTGAAATAATGTCCGCGCCATAATTGATACTATATTCGCCATTATTTTTTATATGTTTATATGCAATAACAAAACGTTTAAATCTTTAAGCATACAACTTCAAATCTACAAATAGCATTATGTAGTTATGAAAAATATTTTCCTGATCAAGTTACGTAAACAAACGCATATCATATCAATTTAATCATTATATATTTATACCGTGTATATTGCAATTCTCCAGTACGCCTCAATTATAGAAGCACATCAGTATACATTTATAATCATAAAATCGCAATTTAAATAAATAATTATATAGAAAAATACATTTTACGAAAACCGACGATAATAGGGAAGTAGGTCATCTTAATATAGATATGTGTATTTATAGCGTGTTTACCATCTCACCGTTTGTAATATTCGCCGCCCGGATTTAACAAAATGGAACTTCAGAAATCCACAGAACCTGAGGCTCAAGAGGTAACCATACTAACCGTGCCTTTTCTCAATAGTGGAGATTGTTGGGATGAGGTAACATTTGAGTTTGATGATGGTAAAAAGTTGTACGTATCACAAAACTTTTTGTCGATGGCTTCACCAGTGTTTAAGAAGATGTTTGGGGACAATTCTAAGGACGAGAAGACAAAACGTGTCCATGAAGTGTTTGAAGATTTTCTCGAGCTTTTAATGTGTTTACATCCCAACATTCAAAAGCCTGTCACATGTAAGTACATTGTATTATAATCTCTTTGTGTAATCATTATACAATAATACCTACATCTTGCATAGGGTGATCAATTGCACTTTTCGTGTTTACTCTGTTGTACGTAATATTAAGTATTGTAATATTTTTGTTTTATGATAATTTTTATTGAGGTAAAATTATTTTCTATAGCAAACCACTGAATGCTACAATTAATGTAATCGTTTAATTTTTGAGAAGTACATATCTGTTGACTATTAGTGTTTGACCTCATTTGGCCACCAATGAAATCGCTCGGATTTTCAACAGTATGTCGCTCGCAATCGCTCGCTCCCCTATGTTTTTAAATCGTTAAATTTTCTTTTAATGAACCCTTACGTATACTTAGTATTGGAAATTGAACTCTTTTTTGGGTGGTTGATAACCAAATAAGAACTCGTTAGAAGTGAATTCGAAAGTATATAATGCAACGTTAATTATTATGCTATGAAATACATGTCAATTTCGATGAGGATTATTAATATATTGACTCCATTGTCAAACTGATTGAGCTTTTTCATCTGTTCTGTTCTGCTCTGTATACATTTTACCTGTCTTTAGTTCAATTATATAGGCACGTGAAATACATATCGTGTCAAAAGCATTTATTCACAATGCACATAGACTAACACCCTATCACATTGAACGTTTCAGTCGAAAATGTCTTGTCTTTATCTGGCATCGCTGAAGAATATCAATGTTTCCTGATCATCAATCGATGCAAATCTGAATTATCCAGATATTTGCAGTATGTAACACAGCGCCTTGTTAGCAACAAATCCGAGAGGGATAAGTACTCAAGTGCACTGATATGCCTTAAAATCCTCGTGAAAGCTCATGAGCTGAATTACGACCAACATGTCACTGAAGCTGTTAAGACTGTTGTAAATTTGAATTTTACTTTTTTCACCGGAATGACAAACATCATGCAGCCTACCCGTCTAGTTCCCGCCTTTAGCGTTGGACTAACGAATCAAAAAAAAAAAAACAAATTTTAATTCGGGATCCGGGTTTGGAATATCGGTGGTAACGTCAACGCCAACCACAATTTCGTCCTCTATTCAACTGAATCCACCTGAATTCACTAAATGTAAAGAAGATGTAGCAAAGGATTGCAAGGAATTGTACGAAAGTCTCCCACAGAAATTAAAATTTAGACTTCTAATAGAAAGGCTTCAGAAATGTGACATATACGATTTCGATTAACAAATGCCCGACGGACTGCGTAAATACGGCTAAAAGTTGGAACCAAAGTGAATGAGGATTTATGTAGGAAAAAGGAACATTTTATATAATTGTTTAAATTCGAACGAGATATCAATGCCGTATTACCGCGCAGTATATATGTAATATTATATATATTACCTTTATTGTGTCAGAATCGCAATACAATTTATAAAACTATCTTTGTATTACCTTTATCAGATTACAGAAAATAAGATAATGCTTGTATTACCAGTATATTGATTGTATCACCATTATAACAGTGTCTAGAATTTAGGTTAATGTATGTATCACCATTATAACAAAAATAATAAATTTGTCTCGAAAAGCAATACAGTATTGTAATTATAATATGGACGCACGTGTCTTAAACCAATAACTTCAAATTATATTTACAGCTCTGTTTTACATGAAAAGCATGAGAATGGCTTCACCCCTGTGTTTAAAAAAATTAGTCCGTGTTGTAATTAGTGATTATAATCGCTAGGTGGTGTGGGTAAAATTGAAAACGAATGTGATGTATTTGCTGCTATCCTATATGGTTCAGATTACGTTAAAGCGTGTAATTATTTACGAATATATATCTTCAAGTATTCAATATCACGACGGTTCTCATGAAATAAGTACTGATAATCATGTAGTTAATATAATGCATTTTTCTTATTGTAATCTGCAATATAACATATATGACAATGAGACACTTAGCTACTAATCATTTATGAGTTTGTCATGGAGGGTAACGTTTTCGCATTATTAAAATGGCATATTTATGCTTTGCTATTCAATTAATGTTGTAAGCTTGTCATACAGTTCGCAACCAAATTAACGCGACTGGTAGTTCATTATCTTTGTAAAGATATTTAACACGCGAGTAATTATTCAGGGGCGTAGCTTGCCAAAAAAGGAGAGTCTAAGCAAATTTCTAAGGTGACTCCGGGGCATGTCCCCCCGGAAAAATTTGAAATTCTAGAACGACGTAGGAGCATTTTTTAGGCTATTTTGGGGGTCTTTTATGACCATTAGAAATAAAAAAATAGTTTTAGTTATATAAATGGTCAAAGATGTCAATTTTCGATGAAACATTTTAACATTAGTCACATGATTCCAAATTTATTTGATATAACTTTTCATTTTTGAAAATCGAGTCTAGACAAGTGCCTAGTACTACCTAATAGAAGCTACGCGCCTGTTATTACAAAAGCTTATGCGTGAATAATTGCTGTTTTAACAGCTGATATGTTAAGTCTTTCATATTGTCTTACTGTGACATGGTGTCGGAAAGAGAGAAGACGATCAAATGTCGTTAAATAATTAGGTGTTTTAAAGTACAAAATAATCAGCCTTTGAACAGATAACTTTTTTCTTTAGGTAGTGCTTCTCTATTAATGTTTCGCTTACCTAATCGGTTACTTTTATTAATTGCCCTAGTGCTACGCTACTGCATTGATTAAAATTGTTGGCTATCGTATAGCTATTTTGAGAAGATACTTGATATCTTATGCAAATACCAGCCCAATGTGTTATCGTAATATACAAGATTAAATTTTTAAGGGAAAATATTGTGTTGTAGAACGCAGTCATCATTTTCTGAAAACTGGGTGTGGTGTAAATTCAGGTCATTCAGAAATATAGAGTCGTGTTGTAGATTTGTAGTGTGGTTGCAAGTTTTGTGAAAGAGAGATAAAAAAATGGATGAGCAAAATTTAGATGCTAAGACAGAAGTGCATGAAGTGGAACCATTTCTTAATAGCGGAGATTGTTGGGATGAGGTAACATTTGAGTTTGATGATGGTAAAAAGTTGTACGTGTCACAGAACTTTTTATCAATGGCTTCACCAGTGTTTAGAGCGATGTTTGAACATGAATTTGAAGAAAAGAAGAATGGGAGAGTCAAACTAGAGAATATAACATTTGAAGATATGCTCGAATTTTTAAAGTGTTTGCATCCAAACATACAGCTGCCAGTTACTTGTAAGTATTGTTGGACTCTGCTTGTTTTAAACGCATTAGTCAATTAAAAAATGTAGAATATATACTTTACATTGGCATATAATAAGTTGATCAGCTAATGTTGAAATGATACGTATCGTCTGTATTTATACCATCCTTCCTACAACTGTTAATAAAGATATAAACTGATGTCATTCTCATTTTGAACCTAAACAGAAGTGTGTGTCATAAAGTCTGATTTTTCTATATTCTGCATTTTAGCAGAAAACGTTTTGGACGTATCCGACATTGCAGAGAAATACCAATGTACGTTGATCATCAACCGTTGCAAAGCTGAAATGTCAAATAGTTTGAAGTCGGAAATAAAATTAGCAGCAGAAACAGGATCAGATGTTTGCAGGTACGACTGTGCCCGAGAATGTTTGGAAATTCTAATAAAAGCAGACTCACTGCATTACCAAGACCAGCTATCAGAAGCGGTAAATACCATTTCTCGCTTCAATTACAAATATTTCGCTGGCAAGGTCGTAAATAATCAAAAAGGAAATAAAATAAGAATGTTTGGTTCTTGTACCCCGGCGTCAAATCAATCTGAAAGAAATGTCGAGGATGCTGCTAGTGAGTGCAAAGACCTTTACGAAAGTTTGACCGAAGAAATGCAATATAAGTTGTTAATGCAGAGGCTAACAGTGTGTGACAATGTTATCTAGATCACCCATATCACAATAATAAGTACGGTGTGGACCACATTGTTAAAGTAGCAGCAAATATGAAATATAGACATTATGACACGTGTCTTACAATTTTAAATCAATTTTCCGGAAATGGAGTGGTAACAGGTCACGCAGCATGCTGTATGAAACGTTTTAAGGGGTCAACACGTTTACAGAAAACAAAATTCACCAACCAAGCTATCTAATATTGAGATACAATATTTGTGCATGAACATATAAATAGTCGAGCACGTTATCAATATATTGTGAACAAATGTCATTCGTAGTGTCAATATTGTACAGTAAAACATTTATTGATAAACCGATCAGTTTATAAAGAACGATTTATGAATATAACATTTAACTAAAAACATGATATCCTTGACAAACCTTTGATATTACAACGACCTTTATGACTAACAATCGTCATGATATTGAAATTGTCTCATTATCAACATAGGCGGATCTAGTTAGGGGGGGGGGGCGCAAACCGAACAAGTAGGCTGGAGGTCCAGGTTCAGGGCGAATTGTACGTTATTTCATTATGTTACGGTACTCGCAACATATTGCAAAATATTCTGACATTTATATATATTTTCATGTAAATATCATATTTCATGATAGAAAAAGTCTTTGCTGGGCAATTTTTTTAGGGGGGGGGGGCGTACGCCGATCAAGTTGAAAAGTAAAGGACATTGCAATTCAGTCTGAAAAAAAGTGGTCGTTAAAATGAAGTGATCGTTAAGTGACCTTTAGCTGTGTTTCTTTTTAATGTTATTTGTTAGGTTAATGTACAAGAACCCGTTGTGATTTTTGACCTACTGAGCTGTGGACGAATTGGGATTAACGCGTGCAACTGTATGTGCGAGATTGTATGAAGTTCATGTATATTACATATATGCAATAAAACTTGAGGCGGCGACCATATGTCTGTAATTTAAATTGCAAATGCAATTTATCATATTTTGTGTTATCTATAAGTAAATAGACATCGATTTATTTTTTGTTTGTAAAAAGTAAAAAATACTAGTATCCGACGACAAGATCTGAAAAAAATGATATACGCTGTGTTTAATTAAAAACCAGCATACAGGAACAGTGTGATAAATAGATGAAACCACATACTTATAAACTAACTTTTAATGCACTGTCTGAGTGCAAAATCAGCTTTACCAATGAGTAGATTTTTAGTAATACGCATGTTGTTAATTTCATTCATGAATTGACCAAAGGTTTATCAAAAAAGATTACAAAGCAAACTGTATATCGACATGACTTGCTATTAAATATTGTAACTATTTTATCTATGGAGTCTGTTCTTTTTTAATGTCTATATAATGTATTTATTCGTAATTATTAAAAATGTTTAGTTTGCTTGCAAATGCGCTAAATTAAAAATTGTTCCCTCTATACATTTAAAAGTGCAGGTCTATGAATGGTCAAACCCGATGTTTTTGCTAAAGGATAAGCTGTTTTACTTCCCTCAAGTGTTGGTGTAATCACGCCCTTGTGTAATGCAAATGGTTGATTTTCATATCCATAAATTCCCATTATATTCATAGTAAAGCACTTTCAACGGCTATTCATCCAAACATTTCAAATGAATAGATACATGTATTCAAGGGGTCACGGGTTCGGGTTAAAGAACCACGTGATATATGATAATTTCCATCCGTTAGCCTAATAAACATTTTTACAATTTCATATGACATTCATCTCTGATTTACGCGTCGTTTGAAGAATTTGTCCTCTAGTTGTTTTGAACTGCCTTAAATACATAATGTACAGTCACCTAGAGAGACTACTTGAGTTAAATAAACCGCCAACCTGAACATACATAAAAATACAAGATCTGCTGAATACATCAAACGGTTTTGTTGTCATTACCGGTTTGAGTAATACTCCATTTGCTACTCATGTATCAATATTTCTTACCATTCAAATAATCTAGATTAATACGGTAACCATAATTACGATATTACCACAATTCGCAATCTTTGCTAATTCGGATTGCTCCGGACAATGGATAGACGGATTAGAAGGAGTATCCTAATAAGAAATGCTTCGACTTAAGACATTCGCATAACATACTGAATATTTGTCCGAATAAAGCGATATCAGGATTAAACGAGTCCTAGAGCAAAATGTCCATTTATATCCAATCAGTACGCGTATCTAAATTTATCCATTAAGAGTGAAGTGTTACTTTGGCTGGTCCTTTCTACATGTATCTATACTTTGTATACTGTATTAGAAAGGTAATAACTTATGTCTGTTAAAATGTGGTTTGTTAAAACATTGTCTTACACGACCTTCCCTGCGCATGAAACAAATACCTAAAACACGTTTATCATTTGCACAAATCTAGCGGGGCATTCATAAAAAGATACAAACAAAATTAGGTACATGTATATGATTTGTTATAAACAGCATTGTCGTACATGGTCAGTAAACTTGAAATAATACAAATGCATTCAACGAATAACTACATAACAAATGTTTAAGACATCCGGATTAGAAATGAACCGAACGATTCCATGCAACTCATTATTGTGATATTTGTGGTAACCAGTCCATACAAAAAAAAAAAGAAATACCATACGTCATTGAGGCTGAAGTTAAACAAGAGACAATGAATGGCACAGACATTGCTGTAAACCAAATAATCCACACACTACACTGTTAATAATGATTAAATGAGTAAATTGTAAGTTAAGAAAGTATAACATGTTTTCATTCATACGGCAAAACTTTTTAGTTAAATGAATCCATTAAACTGTGCATAATAATTATAAAAAATAACAAAAAAAATCACTAGCACAAAATTGAACAAATGAAAATTTTCAATGGTCGTCTGTGTAAGTCGTGAAAGAACAACACGTTTTCACTCACACAAGAAATTAAATTTGTATCAAAATTAAGATCAATTACAACAATGAAGTAAAATTAATACAGTCCCCGAAGGTTGGGATAAAATATTGGCCTTCATTCATGATATATTTGGGTCTATCATATTTATAAAAGTGAGCTGAAAAATAAATATTGTTCACAGTCGCTGCTATATAGCCCAGATCGTTAAAAACCAAACTGACTGTACATGAAGGATATGTATAGATTAGATTAGGAATTCTGTGAAAATACTAAAATATAGCATAAATAAAACATCACAAAATAAAAATAACAAATAAATAACAAAAATCCACCTTCCCCAAAATACTTCTTTCACCAACACCCGCGAACCAAAAGTCAACATTGCATATAGAAACATACAAAATGGAAGACAGAACAGTCTCCAGTAAGACATCAAATTACAATTGTCAGTATTGTTCTGTAATAAATTATTATAAATGAAGGGTATACTTACTGTTATGTGTTAATTTATACTTGGACATTTAGTTCGATATAAAGCAAGTTATTATAGTTTTTAACGAAATTGTCCACGACAAAATAACATCAATGTCAAATCGTTTTATTTACAGATACTTAAGGCTAGCTGCACTGCTTGCTGTTCTATGTATTAAAACGATGGCACTCTAAATAGCATTTGCATAAACACTGAAGCTGTCGAGATAATCCCGCATAACGTTGTAGCAGTATTTGTACTGCTCCTGAAAAATAATACAAATGAACACAGAATAAATTCCTTGGAACCCGCAAAATCACTTTACTGTAACCATAATTCATCATAGCCAATGAATTGAAATAAGTAATTGATCCTGGTAAAGTAATTACTTCACTTTATCCGTATATTACGATACCCGTATCCTCTATAATCTTTATTTACAGTGCCTGCTTTCAGTTAGCTATTTCAGCTCCACAATGGCATTTGAAATTACACAGAAGAAAATACACGTATTCGACATAATTGTATACGGTACAGCAAGTTAACTCAATAACTTTACCAATTCGATTGCAGTTTAAAATACACGTAGCCTTTTCTTCTCCTCACTTTATTGTAAACAACACTGAGCCAGATTTAGGATGATTAAATTATGACAGTTAAGACACAGTACATGTCTTGATGGTGGTTTTATAAACATATGATGATGTAAAATATTAATGTAAGTTAACGAATATTTTTATACAGAATGTGACGTGTAAAACGTTTTTATGAATTGGCGAGACTGCATAAGACTTGTATTATCTATGATATTGAATCTCAGTAAAGCTTTCCGAGCAATATATGACTTACATTCGGGTATCACTTATCTCTTAACTTGAATCTCCGTAAACTATAAACCTTATGTAAGATTCAAAAATTTATGTATCACTTACAAAGTTATCTATAATCTGTTTTCTTCTTACACGACTCATTCGCACTGTTTCAGCTACGGCTATCTCGTTGTTAGATTTCTGTCTCACAAGTAAGCACCACAGAGTCGAGAATACTCCACTTTTCTTTGCACCGTCCCTAATAAATTACAGTTGATTCTCATTATGTTAAACTCGTTTATATATATATATTTCAGTCATATCAAACTATTTTAGTAATCCCGACATTTTGGTTCTGTTCTCTATATGATATTACTAAGCTTACTTCCATTTCTCTTATCTCCAACTTACTTTTATTTCAAACTGTAATTATGTTCCCGTGACTCCAACTAGCATGTAGTACGAGTTGTTTATATCAAATTTGGCGTGGATCATGCCATTTCGCTAACTAAAGGCTTTCAAGATTTACAATCGGGTGACAAACAGTAACCATAAGTTAAAAGTATCGTGATAATCATAACGGTCTTACATTGTGCACGAAAAATGTACCCATCCGAAAATGATTAAAGTATAATTTCAATTCAAAACAAATATCATTATACGAAAAAATATATTGATATTACAGCCCTACGTATCAACTAATTTAATTTATATTGTAAAATGTATCTGAAATTGGGACATCATCTGCTATTATGTGAATACATACATAAAAATATCATTGTTTTGTACCTTCTCTAAAATTTATGTCTTTGTTGTGTTCAAGCAAAACGTACACAACTATGTATTGTATTAAAGGTTAGACACGAATACTCTAAAACTGTCAGGTAATAAAATATATGTTCATCTCAACTAATTTCCACAATGGATAGGAATTTCAGATAACGAGAATTAGTTGTAGTTTATAAATCTCTTACACTAATGCACGACAAGTATGAATAGAATTGAACCAAATATAGTTCTTACTGCATCCAATAAAATATGCGGTTTAAACATCTTACGCAATGTAAGATAATTACACACATGCTCCCGGAACTTACATAGTACCAGAAAATTCTGCCAAAAATAAGTTCAGCTCAATTGCCATTTCATAAAGACGTATGCCCGACGGCTTGAATGATAATAAACGGTATTCAATTACTTACAAACACTGAACAACAATTGGAGCACATCCCCTTGAAACACCGTCGTTATCAATATCTGATATGAGTTTCAACATGGACCCAGTATCAATCGGGGTTGGTTTGTCCTTTGGCCAGGATCTGATTTGAAATTGCTTCAATTCTCTTTGTTCACTCTGGTTAGAAAAAGACAAACTATTTTCACTGTAATGTATACACAAAATGGTACAAATCCGGTAAGACAAATGCTGGTGATCTTAACGGATAATGCGCTGGACTAGTTGTCGCAGGTCCAAAATCCGTCGAAGGAGTTGAACCTAAGAGAGTTGCTCACGGATTCAAGGGATTGAGCTAAATACAGGTCAGTGATTCAGAATCAACGGTTCGCCGTTCCTAATCGAGATATATATTGTTGATAGTCCATGCCAAATCAAATGCAAACACATTTTATGATATATTTATGTGAAAAATACAAAAAAAAATGTGCGTAGAAATTGAAGCCATTGAAAATTAAGCTATGTTAATGCTGACTGTCTACGACCTTAACATTACTGTTACTCATGATCATTAAAACGTTGGCCAGTGTTTTTTAACCGACTTAAATTCTCATTATACATGATGTAGTAATATTAACACGATATTAAAAAAATGCAAATTACGTTATCTAGCATGTTCGAAAAATCAAATATATATTTGTAATATGTATTTCAAAATGTATCCATTTCAGTCATGGGTATATTGACAACACTGGAGGTAAAAATGAAAGATGGGAAGAAATGTTACCTATATTTTTATGTCGGTTGTATTTTATGGAACTACATGTGTATGACACCAATGAGTTAAATGTTAGATTCCTCTAATGGTTATTCAAAGTTATCTTTATCTTTTGAAATTTAACACGTACCCGTCCCTTCAATGATATAACGATGGTCCTCAGAACATAACACTCTTCTTTTTTCTCATTTCTCAACTCAGTTGTAAACACATCAACCTGTTTTAATGTCGTTGTGCTCGGATAGTAAGAACATTCCTGTAACAAATGCAATTAAGTTGTTCGTACTTTTGACAGTCATGAAAAAATAGTTATTTGCAACCACTAGACCCTAACAGCTGTGAGTTCGAATCCCAGTCTGGACATAAAAAAATTCACATGTTTTGAAGCTGTCTAGCTAGCTTATGAAATTGTTTATTCGATGGTTCTATCTGTGCAAAAGATGCCAAATGTTTGATGGTATGCGGCTGAGCCTCAGTGAAAAAACAAGACATACAGGTTAAAGGGACTCAACTCAAAATTTATATCAAGAAATCGTTTTACATTCAAACCCACAAATGACATTTTTGGTATTTTGTTTATGTGCAATGTTTATGTTGAATATTTTACACATTGAATTTCCGACTTGTCCGTAATTTCTTCACTTTAAAACTTTGATATTAAGAGATTTACACGATTTTTCGAGCATCTTGGTCAGTGTGCCCATACCACGTGACTTTTTGGTTATACGACAAGCAGTTTATCAACAAACCGTTCGGTTTGAAATCTCCAACTTCACGTAAGATCTTTATTTATTTGTCTATCTATCGACAAGACCAAATGAAGCGGTGCCTATTTTGCTGAACAAAATTTTGTAAAAATACAGTTTTCCCGCTTTCGGGCAAAACTATTCATCTATCGACAAAAACATTACATTGCGCTTGTACTTCACACTTTCGGCATTAGCCACCTCTTTATTAGTTATACATGTGTTTGATAAAGAAATAAAGAACTTACATGAAGTTAAAGGTTTCAAATCCAGCGGTTTGTTTAAAAACTTTGCATGCCGTAATACAAAAAATGACGTCAAAGTCACGTGGTATGGCCATGAATGCGGGTTGATAAAATGTGTTAGAGTAATCGGCAAAATACATCAGATAAGACATCCGGACATAAAGTTTCATATCATGCTTTTACAGACTGACTCTAATCAGGAACAAGCTTCTGAATGAACTCAACCCTTTGCTAAATGTTTGAAAGTACGTTAAAGTTCTTTAGGATTGTGTAGGCGGCAAACATATGCGTTTAATATGTACTGAATTGCATTCGAGATTTGAATTTAAAACTTCGAACAGGGTGTACAAAAACGTTTCAGTTAAAATCTATAAAATAATTTCTACTGCTCCACGTTGTTTTGCCTCGCACATAAATAGACCTTCAAAACAACTAAAGCGAAATTGACCTGCTGTATCAATTCGAACTTATTCATACCGGAATACGAGGTTTGAAAACAATCCCGTATTTAATTAAACTAAATTCAAAGCAGATTGAACGTATCATTGTAAAGGTTTACCTCAGCCATGTGTTCTTCCAACAAGACAACGATGGACACATTATATTCCCAGATCAGTCGTAAGAAGTCAACAACGGTATGCTCAAGAGGAATCTGGGTTAATATCAATTCGCTTCGATTCCGGCAAGTCTGTAATATTGGTGGTAATATATTTAGACCCTACCCATAAAATATGTACATACATGTATTATCATTTTTGTACGTTTTGTTTTCATAATGGCTTCTCGTGTGATTAACAAATCTCTAGATAAATATAATGGTGAAACTTGATGTGAACGCGTGATTTATTCAATTGCGTTGTTTTTTTCTTTATGTAGTAAGTCCATTATGATGCATTCCATATCATAGTACATTGTTTTCACGTAAACACACTGCATGTATCATCGCCTTTTAGGGAAATGAAGATTTTATATAGGTGGATATCGGAAAGCTCGCAAAAACAAGCGTAATTAAACACACGAGAACAATGAAAATTAAATGGTCCAGGCAGTCAACAGCATACAGTAATAAGTGCGAAGAAACCCTCGTACAGTTCAATTACAAATGGGATATATACTTGCATTCATTCAACAAAGAATTTATATACGTATTGCAACTATCGTAAATTGTGTCTAAAACTGAAGCGCTCGGGCAGTCAATGAATTGAATGGATGTTTTATATATATATAAGCAAAATGTCACTTATTCGTTTGTTTTCATTCGCTACAAGTCAGGTTTTGCATAGTAACCATGTATATATATAGAAAAGTAAAATAGTATGATTACTAACCGGAACATATACAGCGTTGATAAAATCATTTCTTCCAATCACAACCATGCTCAACTGAGGTCGATATAGATCCTCTATGAAATAAACAAAACACATTCATACATATACATCTACAATAAAATACCAAGTGATCAGGTCGAGTTTAATATTGTGTTTCAACACTGTGTTAGGCTTCGAATATGTTAGTATACCATAAGTATTGGTAATGAATTCAGGAAGCAAATGATGTATGTATGTATGTATGTATGTATGTATGTATGTATGCATGTATGTATGTATGTGTGTAATCTTGTTTCTCTACCGATACTGAGCTAAAACAAGCTTTATTTGATATTTGTTAGCTGTGCCAAATATTCATTAAAGCATTTATCTACTGTATTATAGTTAAAATGCCCATACATATCGTACTTGGAATCATTTTTAGATCACGAGATTTCCCTATGTTTTCTTTCAGTTTCGCATCTGCGCTTTGTGATTGCGTAATATTTGAATATATTCCGTCTTGTTCATCGTCAGGTTCAAGTTCGTAATTATTGATAGCCTGCAAATGATACGTATCATTATCATTGTTTGAATATTTCAAAGTGATAGCATGTCATTACACTGACCTAAAACTTACAATGGTAAATGGTGTTTATATGAATGGTTGAGTTAGGATATAATTGAACAAAATACATATATTATTTTTAACTACAGTTTCCAAAACGTTTTTTACCCTGAAAATGAAAATTACCATAAGTTTCAAATTACATTTTGTGACTTTTCATAGAAAAAACAAATTTCTGATTATAAAAATCAGCTAAATTCCGTTAAGCTGCCAATATAAGAATTTAACTAGTAATTTAAATGTAGCGGTAAATCAATACTTCAAATTCTTTCTTTAACTTTTCTGTTGCTCTACCATCGACTGATATTAGACTTTGAAAAAGTTCATCGAAATCGTCATTCTGGCATACAGAACCAATGGGGCTCAACACTTCAGCAGCTATTTCATGCACATATACATACTGTTCCTGCAGATGATATAATGGAAGAAATTAGAAATAACATCAGTTTATCAGGAAACGAAGCATGCGAATAAGTCGAAGCTTATTATACATACTTCTTAGCAATAAATCAACACCCAAAGTACAAAAGAACAACTGAGATGGCTCACAGCTTCCCTTTCAAAATTCACATAAACATACTACAAAAAACTTTAGATATTGCTCATCCCTCCGATATCTCCAAAACCACACTGTCTACAAATCAGTCAGATGCTCAGCACCAGGTATAAAAGCGGCTTGTGAAGTAAAATCGTGTTCTTCTTCTAGTTTGTAGTAAATGTTCAGTACAATAGTTGCGATTAAATCAGCGTACCTTTGTTTGAACCATGTTCAATCTCTGTTCTCTCAATGTATTTACCGCGTCTAAGATATTTACAGTACCAAGCAATGTTCCCATGTCATACAGAAAGTCAAGTGCGATGAAGGTACCAGTTCTTCCAACGCCCGCACTGCAATAAATTGAAATTAACATTGAGTGAATATATGATATTGCAATATCTTGTTAAAATCAACATTAAACATTGATAGCATTGATAGCTAACTTAGGAGTTATTAATTTCCCTCAATAAATACACGTGTCCCCAATGAGTGTAAGTTTATTCTCAATTAATAAATCAACTCAGTCTACTTACCCATGTACTGTACAATTCTATAATTTTACTATATAACTTCGTCAAGTTTACTTTTCTTTTATCCCAGCTTTGGTTGTTTAAATGTCTAAGTTCTTTCATAATGTGGTCATAGTATTTAGATTTAATAAGATACCTGCAATGAACAAGCCAAGGTAATGCTTTTGAAGACTGGTTGTATCGTACAGCACGCCAGAACTGTACCAAGGACAATGAAGTGTCCGGAACATCTTTGTCGGGCCAAGCGGTGTAATGGAATTGTACCACAGTGCGTTTTTCACCAGAACTGACCTATATTATACACGTGAACATACAATATATCAATAACTCATTGACTTCACGACTCATCGTGCAGATATATAACGAAACATCTTGGTTTGTTTTAGAAAGTGTCACACTGACACAATAATATAGTAGCAAATGAACACGAAAGGTAAACATGCACATGATTTGAGGCTGAAAAATGCACTGCCGTACTATTATAAACACGAAAATGGTGAATTCACAGGACCGGAATTTGCTGCAATGTATCGAAATTTCACTATATACCCTATAATCATGTTTTACAATGATGTAACATGTGCATGTGAAAGACATTGTCAGTAGCTATGTTTATCAACAATTTACCTTTGTACAAAGGAAGGTCCTGACTGTGAAATCTGCGAAAAGGTCTGATTTTTCGAGTACAACTGAGATGTCACCATGTACTTCTGTCTCTGCTTCTTCGTCAGGCCAATACTTCGCACATTTAAGCTGAGTTGAATAAAGTGCAAATTTAAAATGCACCTATTATGACTATGTATATAACATCATCAAAATCAAATAATTGTTTTAATCAACCGATGTGCTTTACACCGATAACTATAACACAATTTACCCTAGGCATATTTAAACATAAGCAGTTATCTGAACAACTGTACAGACTGACTGGCAAACATTCAAACGCATCATAAATTGATACATGTTCGAAGTATTGATTATTTTCCGAATGATAATGATAAACATAACTAAATACATTTTGCTGATTGCTTGTTAGTATGCCTTTTTTAATACCTTTCCTAGTTCAACACAGTTTGTCAACATAACGATTGTGGAAACTGTTTTCGTCCACACCATTCTCCATACGTCGGAAATAGTTGTTTTTAAAGCACCTGCCAAAGACAGTTATTGTAAATACCAAATTATATAAAGGGAGGTAAACATTGTAGTATTTCATTGTCGAAGTTGAGTCCATTTTTCACATGGATTTACACGGTCGTGTTTTTTTTATAATTTTCTATACTGAATTCCTTGTTCATTTTCCACAACATTTTAATTTCCCATCCACTCCAAGCGAAATATTTTCATATAGGTCCTTAACATTACAATTCGGCACTGCCGACATTGCTTTTTCCCTTTATTCGACGCAATCTAATACAGCCATTCATAATTGTTTTTATTTCTAATAATGTATTCTTCTTCATATTAGTTTGATTGTACAACTTGGCTATAAAAATAAATGAGGGAATAACTTATTTTCCAATCACCCTTTATCATTGGGTTTGTAAGTATGATAAAAAAGTGAATATATCAAGAACTTAACAACATACTAACCTTGGGCCGCAATGTACTTCTGTGGAATATCATATCCCTACAACAATACAAATATGTGTGTTTTTGTTAAACGTAGAAATATGTAACAATTCCGGTGGACCGTCAGGTTCGTCATAACCTAATGCAATGACGTCAACCCAATACGACATCGATAAACACAATTTTCGAAAAATCCTTTTCTGATTTTTCAATTATTTCATGTTTATGTCGCTGGTAAGTAATTACTGTTGCATTATTCTATTCATTAATTCATACATTAATGATGGATTCTTTTTTGACAAACTTGTATGTATTCAGATTACGTTTAGCAATATATGAAACGTGTCAACAAAATTAGTTTCTTCAGTGTTCCTACTTACAAGACAACGGTAAGTATCATTTTCCAACTAATAAGCTATATTAAGTTGAATGCAAATAAGAGAAAAGCCGTTCTGCAAAATAACAAATATGGATGTACTGGTAAAAAAGATACGACTACTCTAAGGGGATTAGCATAAAGACAAAAAGTCGGGCTTTACTCCTGTTTTTAATATTTTTTGTTATTACGCAAGTATGAGCAGACAATCTATACGGTTTTGCTAGATTAATTAATAACAGCCAAGTTCCCCGCATGTATAATCAGGTGGTGTGTCAGGGTTTGGAATTTACGAACATGAAGGCTGTAGACTAGGGGTGTAACGGTTAACCGATATACCGATTAATATTGCAATACGAAACCTGACGGTTTTTTACCGCTTCGTTTTTCTCTGAACCGATTTTTGTAGTCATGGCGACGCCATCGATGAAAAAATCTCAGAAATATATACAATGTATAATATCTATCAGCATTTTCTCTCCATTCTGCATCCATCATTAACTTTTTAACGTTAACTTGTGTATTTAATTTGCTCATCAATTAAACACTATTTCACTTTGAAACTACAAATGAATTTCATATATAAATATATATAATATTGATCTATTTAAGGCGATGCATGTGCATCAATTCCTGCTTTGCTTTTCTGTGCGAAAAACAATACGTATTGCAATATATTGCAATACGAGTTTTGCGTATTGCAATATATTGCAATACGGCTTTTACCGTATTGTTACATCCCTACTGTAGACCAAACGCTATACTTACTGAGCTAAGCAGATGCGCTAAATACATGTCATGTGGTGTTTCAAATCCTGGTCTTTTTAACAGTGTATGGCCGTGTGAATGTGATGCACCAAACAATAACCATGTGTTAAAACAAACAAAAATAGAAACAAAAGTATGAACTTACGTTTATGTAACTAGCGTTGATATACGTCGATAGCTCGTCGCCAGGAATCATGGGCAAATGGACACGATTGGCATTGTCTGAATCGATAATAATATTGATACACAATATTGTCAGCCTGAGAGGCCTGTTAATAATGTATTTCAAGCATATTTTAGCGAAAAGTTGTTTTAACGCATATGATTTATACAATGTTATAGGTGTTATTTCCGAAATAAATATTAATTCCAGCAAAAAAGATGATCGTATACGACGATTTATGAATTAATGCATAGATACATTTTTGTGTTTTGAATGATTTTTGCCGAACATTGTATTGAGGTTCGAACAATCAATATTATAACTTTGCATGTACTTACATGGGTACATTTCTTTGTATCTATTTTTAGATTTGTACTTCGGGTCACGCGCCTCTGACGCATCCTTCTTTAAACCGTATGGTAACGTCTGGAATAAAGCAGTGGACGTTCATGAATATGATATTTAAAAAGCCGCCGATTCGTAACCAGTTAATGCTTAAGGTTTTTCTATTTTTAGCTCTAGCGGCCCCTAAAAGGGGCCAACCATTTTTATTTGAGCAAATCTGATAAAAGTTTATATAAGGATGCTACAGACCAAGTTTGGTGATGATCCATCCATTGGTTCATGAGAAGAAGATGGTTAAAGGTTTTTCTATTTTTAGCTCTAGTGACCCCTAAAAGTGGCCAACTGGTATAATATGAGCAAATTGCAGTTAGAACGTCAAAAGGCTTCTGCACAGCAAATTTGAAGTAAATCCGACAGGTAGTTTCTGAGGAGAAGACCATTGTTGACGCCAGATGACGGACGACGGACGCCGGAGCATCCACCTACCCATCCTAACAGCTCACCGTGAACCTTCAGTTCTGGTGAACTAAAAAGTGCACATTGACTTTTTTACTTGGCATGAATTATTGCCTGAATGTGTATGTACGTTTCTAACTACTGATAACTACATGCTATTAGGAAATGGAGGAGATGTATGATTTATAACTCTACTATATTTCCACTATCATTTTACCTTTCCACTGCATGCTGAAAACTATCCGTAGTCCACTGAACGCGTATATAGAGACCGGAAAGTGACGCATTTATATACAGATTCAATACAAATTCAGTTATTCTTACTTCAAAATCGTTGTAAAAGGGTTGTGGATTTCGTTTTGCTGTGGCACACACGTCTCGTAGATCACCCACATCAATATAACTATTTATTATTGCTGCATTTTTATAAACAGTATCTTCACTCTGTTCTGTGTCTGGCATTTCATCGGCAATAACTGTAAGGTTAGTCTGACGTTTGTTTACTAACATACATAAATTACTTATTAGATAAATACTCTAGAATTATGTCCGATTAAAGTCATGATGAGCTTTCATTTTTTTCTTTTGACAATTTTCAGTTGAATATCTGAAATTCCTATTGAGTGGCAGAGCTTTGTAAGACTCTAAGCTTGTAGACTTCTTTTGAAAATTCGTCTATTTTTATGATAGTAGCGCAATGTTTATGCATATGCCCCGGTACTTTACAAGAAAAAAAAAAATAAAAAAAAACAATATCAAATAATTAACTTAGTTCAGTGTGTATGTAAACTTATTTACCTGTGGCATTATGAAACTCAATTCGATGCTCCATTTCTGATCCTCTGCTGTGAATAAAAAGAATATTTCCTCATGACGTAACAACAATGAAAGCAGGTAGATCAACAGAAAAACACAATTACGCAACTTTTAATGGGGTAGTGATAATTCATCAGTAAATTGGTGAATTTGTGATGGTTAGGGACAGAAAATTGGATTCTATTTTAACTGAGCCTTCCCTCTACGTCACATTTAAATTTCTTCAATTAAACTTGAACGAGCTTAATAAAAGACCATCCGAAAATGATAAAGTTAGACCAATTGTTTTGGCGAAGATCCTACAATTGTCTCATATGTGTTTCCATATGTTTCTATTTCTAGCTATAGTGACTTTTTAAAGGGTAAAATACAATAACGTAACAAGCTAGATAATGGGTCAGGCAACGTTGTTACATGCCATGTTCGAAAATAATGTTGATAGGTAAATTCTGAGAAGTGTTTGATGACGCCGAAGGACCACTGACGTCGTGTCAATAAACTGTTCAAATACATCAGTATGAGCTTTTGCCTCGAATGAAGAAAAAAGGTTCTTACAATTTTGAACCCATACTCCTTCTACGTCGTATCACGAACACAGCCGCAACGCCAATTCCGCAGGCAACAAGCACGGTTACTATCACACCAGCTATCGTCCCTGCTTGACTTGACTCAGGCGGAGAATCTTTAAGCTTAACTGTGTAAAGCATTATTCACATAACCATCATCTTCCAAACAATTTCGTTCATATAAGTGTTTTGTCAATTAGGACAAATATATTATTTCTGATTAAATCGTGTAGCCTCTAGCATTTTAGACAATATCCAATTACTTAAGATTACATCCTTACCAACTGGTAAACACTTACTT
This sequence comes from Lutraria rhynchaena, assembly GCA_008271625.1. Classification (NCBI taxonomy): domain Eukaryota; kingdom Metazoa; phylum Mollusca; class Bivalvia; order Venerida; family Mactridae; genus Lutraria; species Lutraria rhynchaena. The sequence goes on from VIBL01000352.1 coordinate 318,870, forward strand.
TGTTTACATGTTTCTCCTGTGTAATCGGCGTCGCAAGATTTACAGACACCGCTAATGGGATTGCAATATTCCCCGTCTCCACAATTGCCACACAGTTGATTGCATTCGAAACCAAAGTATCCTTCAGCGCAGGCTGAAAAAAATAGCACCATTACTACTGAACATGTGATGCAAACAGATGACACTGTCTGGATTATTGTTTACACTATATATGTGTCACTTTGTACCAGATTGTGGTATATACTATATTGCTCAATGATATTACATATACTATTTGGTATGTGGGTATTTCACGTGATGAACAGGTCGTTTACTGTATTATGCCATTTCCGTATCACAAATAGATACGAAAAAAGATAAGACCTACATGTAAGAACGAACCCGACCCCAAAATAACGCAGGCCTGAACTCAAAACATACCTAACAGATAAGACCGTGCAAACAATGCAGAGAAAAACATTCTCCCGGTTGGATCAGTCTTGGAACGGCCTGTAGCAAAAATACGGGTAATTTAAACTAGTTTTGTGGGACCAACCCCCCACTTATTCAAGAAAAAAATAGAATAACATATTACTACATATTATATAATCCATTTTCCGCTTGCTCCAAAGCTAGGAATAATATTCGTTTTACATATATCTCAGACGGTCTTGTTGCTTACATTCATTACAAAATGAAGTGTTCCATCCTGGCTTACAACTATCAGAGCAATGACCTGTCTCCTTATTACATTCAGTTGAGCTGTTACAATTTCCACACCTTTGAGCACAGTTTGTACCAAACGTTCCTGCTGAACACGCTAGAAACCCCCAAAAATCAATATGTTAAATCATATCCTTCATAGAAATCTTGAAAGCTATACAAAATAAACGACATAATTACTATCCGAAACAATCATCAAACATGTTTCACTTATTCATTTCAAGTCCATATTCGTATTCTTAGTTGGTTGGTAGTATTGGGGTTTAACGCTGTTTTTCAACAATTTTTCAGTTATATACGGCGACCGGTTCACCTAACCAGTTTTCCTGGACTGTATACTAACCAGTACTAACTTACCCTTCCACAAGGAGCCGGCAACTTCTCCACATATGGAGGAAATTCGACATTTTTGTCAAATTTTCATGGAAGTGTATGACCTGCCGCGACCGGGATTCGAGCCCGGTTTTCCAGGCTGCAAGTCCAGCGCACTAACCACTGGACCACGGTCGCGGCTCCGTATTCTTAGTACATAAGACTTAGTACAAGAAATAATTAAGAAACTTTATACAGTACTTTTTTAAACCAAAATTGATTCACATTAATTGCCAAACCTTGAACAACATATTGTTCGTTTAAACGTACTTGTGTTACAATGTTTTCCTTGAAATCCAGCAACACAACCAGCAGCACAGATCCCCGTCTCGTGGTTACAATCCCCTATTTCAGAACAGTTTCCACAGAGTCGGGAACAATTTTCACCGTATGTTCCATTCTTACATGCTTTAAAAAATAAGCCCACAGAAATGCAATTATGCAGAACACTAAGCGCATATAGAGACATTGTTTGGTATAATCTAGACAATAAGCAATATCATCAATTTCTATGTGGGTGTAAACAACAAAGATGGAAACATCTAATTCAATTACTATTACCTTTATCTTGCCTGTTTAAGAATGCCTATGCTTGTAGTTTTTGCGCATAATCTTACAGTAAAGCTTCGAAATTACAACTGTCCGCATTATAATTATTATACATCCAAAGAGGGGATATCAGCACTAATGAAAGGTTTCTTTCAAAAAAATCTCACATTTGGGTTCAGTTGTCAAGAAAAGCTATAAAAAGCTCTGATAATCAAATTCCTGTAAAAATTGAAAATTCATGTCTTTTCGGATCGCATGCATAAAAATATATAAATTATTTGCGGGGACAGATTGTGCTTATTGTTTGCTGCATATCTGTGAAATCGGTTTCCATTTATCTCCATTTATAATTGGTATTTAGCAAAACAAATAATAACTTTGAAGTACAAATGATTTTACTCAATAGGGAAATATAAATTCACACTCCTGTCCGTTTATGTACTAACATTCATTGCAGAACGAACCGATCCATCCTGGCAAACAACCACCAGAACAAAATCCTGTCTCCTTACTGCATTCAATTGAGTCGTTACAATATCCACAACTTTGAGAGCAGTTCATACCAAACTCTCCAGGTGAACAAGCTACAAACCACAAAAGTATCATGTACTTTAATGAAAATTATGACTACAGAATAACGAATCTAAAACTATCTTCGATGGAGTCGACAAATATAATAGTGTGAAATTTAGTCTTGTCTGCTCTTAAATTTAAACATAACCATAATACTTGATTTACACAATAGTCATACCCATTAAAAGTTTACATTTACTAAATTGAACGTACTTTCCTTACAATGTCCTCCCTTAAATCCAGAAATACAACCGTTTGTACAGATTCCAGTCGTGTGATTACACGTCCCCTCACCAGAACAGTTTCCACAGACGTCGGTACAATTTTGACCATATTTTCCGCCCATACAAGCTTTTTAAATGTAAACTTACACAATATTATTTAGAACAGATTACATGGCTAATACTTCCTACATAGTATTTTATGCAAACATGAAGTACACATAGCAGTAATTATTGACATAACCGAGACACATTTCAGTAAATTATACTATCAGTTTACAAGTAATGTAAAAAGAGGGACTGAGATATCAAATCTGTTATTAACGTTATTATGTCTGTTTTATATCAAATTTTCGTTAAATGTGATCTTTTGATGCCACCTATCACAACTGTCGAAATAATCACATAAGTAAGTCATTGATATCAATCAAATAAGAAAAAACGTATCGTTGTTCCATTCGATGCAATAATGATGTGTTATTTAGTTCATTATCCCGAATAGAAAATTTACAAAATGACTCATGTCTGTCTATGTACTTACATTCATTGCAATAAGAACCGATCCACCCTGGCGAACAACTACCTGTACAAAATCCTGTCACCTTATTGCATTCTGTTAGATTCATACAATATCCACAATTCTGGACGCAATTTGCACCAAACTTTCCGGATGGACATTCTAGAATCAACATTTAATAAGCCGAATTGTTTAGTTTAACGAAAAAATGGAAAACAAAAATATATATATTTGTTCGCTGAACAAAACATTTAAAATCAGTTTTGTTAATTACATTCCTAGCGCCTTTCAAACTTTATTAGAGTGATCCTGCTTTATTTGATATCGTAAATAAATACACTGGTGTTTGGCATGATATTTTTGCGTTCTTTACATGAACTGTCTATAATCATTTAACTTTTAAATGCACAGAATGAACCTACCTGAGTTACAAAGGTCGCCTTCAAACCCAGCTTGACAACCATTAATACAGATTCCTGTTGTATGTATACAGTTCCCTTCGAAACAGTTTCCACAAGTTCCGGTACAATTGTCACCGTACGAACCTTCTTCACAAGCTGTGCAACCACAAAATTAATTTTAATTAATGTACAGATACAATCATGTAATAATGATTCTATTGATTCGAACAATTCTATTGATCAAATTCAATCTATTCAAACCTTCAGATCTTTATCGTATAAATGAATTTAATGTTTACTTCGACAGAATGCCAGATGACCTAATTCCTTACTTTCAGAACAGGTTGCTCCTCTGTAACCAGTTGCACAGGATGTACATGCACCGGATACGTAATTGCATGTTTCGGCATCCCTACAATGTCCACAGTGTTGCTGACAATCGATACCATGGTACCCTGCTGGGCATGCTGAAATTACGGAAAATGATTCATTGATAATGATTATGTTATCAATCGTAATCAGTAACAGTTTTATAAAATTCCAAGAGAATCCCTGGGACCATATTGTTAGTATTATTGTTTCCAGTCCATTGAATTTTTATAAACCGCAAATGTAATTTTAATTCAAATTCAATTGCAATTTAAAATATAATCAAGTTTTGTTAACCACATATTGTGATGTCCAAATGCTGTTCTGGTGACCGCATATTTATATTTTGCTCTTCAACACCTAAAATAATATCTGTTTTATTTATCTCTAAAATAATCCATAAAATCTGTTTCGTTATTCAAAACATTGTTTTCCGGCACTACAAAATGCTCCAAAGAAGTCCTAAGACTTATTAAAACTAGATTGGGATTGGTGTGATGACACCCTACAAATGTGCTTAATTTGTTACAAAGTTTACGCAAAAACAACAATTACATTTACTTCGCTTTCAAATGTGAGAGTTAAATGCTTGAAAATTTCTGAAAAACGAAGAAATCTGACAACTTTTGGTGTTGCTTCTGAACCCGATTTTATTTTATTCTTAGCAAAACGCCCAATCAATAGAAGTTTGAATACGACATCATGTACAAAAATGGACTTACACATATTGCAATAGGAACCATTCCACCCAGGCATGCACCCTCGAGAACACATTCCTCTTTCGTTATCGCATTCAGAAACGTTCATACAATGTCCACACGTTTGATTACAGTTCGTACCATATTTTCCAGGAGAGCACGCTAGAATACGCACGAAAACCTAGTTACATGAGAGTGGCAATGAAGTAAAGATAACGGGTTTACTATATGTAAAGCAGCACACTCATTGTGTGACCAATGAACACAATTTTTGCTACATTCAGTTGTAATTCTATCGATTCTGCAGATAAGACCCCGAGGGGGGGGCAAACTTGTAATAAAACTTCTAGACAAAAATTTGTTCATCATCGTTATGAAATAATTTTGTTAGAAAAGATCGGTGTTTTTTAAATGTTTGATTTCTAAATATAAATTCATATCATTTATGCTCACAGGTTACTATTTAATTGCATAATTTTCTACAGTAAATAATTTAGAAATATTAATTGACAACACAATTTTATTATGACATTCGAACTATGAGACCTATATTAAACTTGGACCCAGTATTCTTTATATGATTACCGATTATGAGAGTTATAATGAATGCGTTTAGATTATCTTATTCCAATTTCTCCTCTGAATCCAGCTGACGACCCATTTACGCGTAGCCCTGTCATTCAGCATAATTACTAAGTGGAACTTACTTTGGTCACAACGGTCTCCTTTAAATCCTGCTGCACACCCATTTGTGCAGATCCCAGTTTGGTGATTACAAGCTTTCCGTTCATAACAGTTTCCACAAACACGAAAACAACCTTCGCCATATTTGAAATCTTCACATGCTATACAAGATGAAAGAAAATAATATATATATATATTTCGGTGGCCATTTCAAGGATCAGATGAACATCGACTTTTACTTCCTGCATTGACAAAAACGTATATAATTCAGCATGTTCTTAAAATGCAGGCAATAAATAATAAAATAAAGGAGACAGCTTAACCAGTCGTTAAATATACTTTAAAGTAAAACAAGCAAAACAAGCGTAAATTCTGTTTTGTGTCGCAGAAATGAATGTTATTGATTTCTAAATATACATTCTTTGTTTCTGTTGCACGTTATAATGTAGGTTATACATTGTATTCTCTAGTTGCTAGAAGGCCGTTGTCCCAATTTTGTCTTTAAACTTGATTTTGACCAGTTGTTTATGAATGATGTAATGATACATGTCTATGCTAATGTTCGCCAATGCAATTTGTTATTAAAACGTTTAGTTATGTAATGAATGTGTTGTCTACTTTGTAAACATTATAAAACGCATCAAAAATGTACGTACTGTCCTTGCAAGTATTTGTCCTCCATCCAGGTTCACAGCCCTGAAGACAACCACCATTTGTTGCATTACACATTGAACCATCCTTACAATGACCACATTCCTCCGAGCAGTTTACGCCATAATATCCAGATTCGCAAGCTTATGACAAGTTGTTGTTATTATTACACATTGTATATAATCATCATATGCAAATAATACACAACTATTTTCATAAATTCTACTGTATAGTTTCTTGCTTTTTCAATTATTATAAATGCATCTATTGAGTGCTTATCAAAGCATGGTATAATGAGACTTTATCGTTCTACGTGTGTATTGTACAATAGCAAATGGGAAAAATATATGTGTAAATAGGTGCATTGTTACCGTTCGTACATATTTATTGTTTCTGGTGCAGCTATATTGAATATTAATTATACTGTTAGTGTTGATAATAATAGTATAAACGCTTTGTTTAATGTATTTTCTTGTGATGTCTTGGGGAGGGTAATATATTGGGGCAATTGTAATGTTTTGTGCGTGTGTTTGTTTATAGGAATCATTTTCTTATCTATATTCTTAATTGTAAACAAATCAACGTAATTGGCAGTTTTACCTTATATATGTACACATGAGCAATGGTATAATTTAAAAGATCATTGGCAATCATTTAAATAAATAAGCAAACATATACAAACTCGTATTGCAGAATGTAGTGTAGTATCCAGGATCACATCCATCTTTACAAACACCAGTTGAAGCATTACATGTTGTACTGCCATGACAGTGACCGCATGTCTTACTACAGCTATCACCAAATGTGCCCAGTACGCATGCTGAAATTATATGATTTATGGCTTTATGATTTATTATGTTATTAGTGATATATAGTGATACATCAAGTTATTAGAATATGATTGTCTATAATTAGATGTTTTTGTATCCTTTTTAGAAAGAGTGAATCTTTTTGGAATAAAACTGTTCAAATTATCACTTGCTTTATCACTTTTAAATTCAAATATGAACATTGTGCGAACCGACCAAGACAATCTTATCTGTAGCGACAGATCGGCGTCCTGTTAATTAAACCGGTTGATTAAAATGATTGTAACAAATATATCGATTGTCATCGTGATGATTAAAATATCATTATTTACATACTTCGATCACTTAATTTGTTTTCATAAAACGTGCAACGGACAGTTTGCCATCAATTAGTAATATACATAAAATGTATTGTTTACCTTCTTGGCAGAGCGGTGGTTTCCATCCAGACATGCAACCATTCGTGCAGTTTCCGGTAAGTATGTTACATCGCATATTATTTTTACAATGACCACAAGTCTGGGAGCAATTTATACCGTACGCTGTATCGTTACATTCTGATATGAGAACAACGGCACATTATTATGTATTCGGAAGATAGTGATATTTTCCAAAGGATCCGGAATTCTTAAATGTTTTCTATTGTCTTTACCACTGCAACACTGTTTTTTTTATTTCCGTTTGTATAATTGTTAAGGTATAAATTGTTTGTATTCGATATAGTGAATTTTCCATTTTTCTAAATAACATTTGAATTAGATATGCTTTTTAACATAAAATAGTTATATTTTTTTAAAAGCATGACGAATCCTATAAAATGAAAAATGTTTCTCGCGCTAGTTTTACTGAATGAATGCTAAAAATTCAGATAATTACGTATTTGTTTTGTTTTTAAGGTTATTATGGTTGGAATTTGGGTTGTTGAAGACAAGAATGTAATCTAATTCTCATTGAACATTTTCTTCAGTGAGATTATGTATATTAGTATAGATAAATTATGTAAATGATTCTGAAATTTTCATTGCGATGAAACTAAACTTATAAGTTAATACAATAGCCGTTCAAAATATTTTTAGATCAAGATATTTCCAAACAGAATTCTTCAGATATGTTATTTAGAAACTCCATAAACTGAAATTCAATAATAATACAGTTACTGTAGATCCCCAATTTTTCGACAACGGATTATCCGAAAAAAGTTCACCCGATTTTTCCCTATATATTTTGACGTAAAATAACCCAGATTATCAGAATCGTGCAATCCGCACACCATGGTTTATCTGAAGTATTAAACAGGTCCCCAAAATCATTCAAATGTGTATTTCGCATTGATTGAAAGTTTTAATGAATATGCCAATAGGTGCAAAATTATGAAACGATACTGAATAAAATATTGTTTGTTTGGTGCATTCTTTGCAAAGATGGGAACATTAACTATTCTATTTTAATGCGATTTCGGTAAGATGGTGAATCTTTAATTATGGCTGGATTACTAAATGAATGATATCATAATTTCACCTTAATAAGCAATTAGCATTTCAATTGTCCACTATATTTCTGAGGAGCTTGTTGAATTTTCACGAATGCTAAATACAAGTGATGGAGCGATCTCCCTTTATTTTCATACAACACGGTCCGGATATCTTTTACCAAGATTATCCGATTTTCGATCCGTCGATAATCGAGGTTCTACCGCATTAATATGCCGTCTACAAAACTAATTGCAGATTTTATCTTAGGAGGATACAAGAAAAATATTATGCAGCATATTTAATCTAGATTTGGTTTTCATTTTTACTACCTGTAAGGCATTTAAGAGTTTATAGTCATGTCTTCATAAACCCCTCACGGGTCTGGGACATGGGATTGTTCCGCAATTGCTCGTGATATGCACCGGCTTCTGTCAAAAACTCGTATACACTATCAAAATTGAACATTTTTAGCTTTCAAATATGACATCATATTCGATATCTCACGTCTTTTATTTCGCTTCGCTTGATCTGTAGATTTTGAGAGAGTAGAGAGGAATCTAGCAAGCAACTTATTATTTGTGCTAGCTGTCGTTTGATTTTGTATTACTGTATTACTTATTTATTCAATTTGGTTCTGTTTCTCGTTAGTAAACTGGCTTAAATCTCCCGTTGTTATGGTGCTAACGGTTGCAATGTGGAAACACTCCTGAATACTGTATTTTGTGATCCATTCATTGTGTAGTTGTATTTGTTGAGTGCGTTTTGGGTTGGTGACTTTTGAGGAAGGTAGTATTTTGGGACGGTAAGTTTTTGGTTCGCGTTTTCTTTTGAAATCATTTTCTTATCTGTATATCATTTAATACTTGAACACATTAAAAAGATGTAGCTTGTATTAATACATGGAAACTATATTATTGCTATATGTTTTAAAGCAAACCTTCCGTACAATCCGGAGGGTACAAAGTTCCATTACAACCATGTTCGCAATGTCCAGTCACAATATTGCAAGGTTCCGTTCCATTACAATTTCCACATGTATTCTGACATTGTTGCCCCCATGTGGTTGCATTACATTCTGAAATATAAGTCGAAAAAGTGTCCTTATCCTTTGATGTAATGTGCATACAGGATATATGAGGGTAAATCATGACAGAAGTTTACCTTGCTGCACTTTTTCTAGTTATCTGTATATAGATTACTTTGAATCGCTATTTAAATACATGAATGCTTATAGTAACAGGACAAATAACATCATTTAAAAAAATTCAAACCGAAAGAAATAATACACATGAATTAACCATATTATCGGTTCAGTAAACGAGTAAATATCGCATGTTTAGATACGCGAATCGGTCAAACAAAAGTAACTACATAAACCTGGAGAAATTACTGCTTTATTGGTAGAAACAAATGTTGCATTCAGTTTGAAGACAATACTTAGTATAATTGTATTGGAACGAGACTAAAAATGTTTTATACACAAAAAACATATCGTATCAAATGTATTGACATCTCACCCATATTACACTTCTTCTCTGTCCCTGTCCATCTTCCAGAACAACCGTATGGACAATCACCGTCTATTTGATATTGTCCAGTTGTTTCAGCAGCACAATAGCATTCAGTATTACAATCCCAACCACATTTATGGATAGGGCATTCTGTTTGTATAAGCAAGGTATGACATACTAAGTATGGAAGAATACATCATTAAATATTTGACTGGCCAAATAATATCAAAATAAAATTTCACGTGCTTATTAGAGTGTAAAAATAATGATAGGGGGGATTGAAGGTACACAGATACAGTTTTCAAAACAGTCAATTCAAATGTATGAAATAGATTTGTTTGTACCTCTATAATTTTTAAGGCGGGCAAGACAGTTTAAAAACGAATTTGAATCGAGAAATGTATATTACAGTTATAATAGTAAATTGCTGCCCTCAAAATCTGGTGTAATATACTTAAATTAAATTGGTTTATATGCTAAAATCAAACAAAAGTAAGAATGGTTTGAATCGATGTCTATAAATAAATAACAAACGATTGTAAATTTTATTTTTAAAGTGACTTTTGAGGCTGATATAAATTCTACATAAACTTAAGGTTATTTGCTTACAGTGGAAAAAATCCAAACTGACCGTTGATTTTATGTATGATTTCAGAATTGATATTATGTTGGATCCTCAATGATATAAAAAGAATAAAACACTTGCGATGATTTTGTCATTTGACGGGAACAATAAATTTAGAAATGAACACATTACCTGCAAATGCAATGACCTCACAAATTGCTAATACATCAGACATAACTGGTCTGGAAATGTTCAGATACCTGGCAGTAGTTTGTATGGATTGTTCAATAACCATAGGTTGGTACATTGAGTACCCCGTTCCTGTGTCATTGTATATCTCAATTTCATCTGAACTGGCGTTTTGTAGGAACATTTTAAACTCCTTGTAATCGGGGTCTACATAAAATTCAAATAAATTTAATATGTATTATTATATATAAATGTTTATTTCAAACACTTTATGTCAGACAGTGTTTTAAATAAAAAAGAGTGGCACAATTTTGAAAGTTTACGGATACAGAAAAACGTATTACGAGCATCAATATCACGAGCATCAGACTTATCTCGAGCAGTTTTTAAAGTCCCGTCATTTTTTTGCTGTGTATAATTTTAACCAACAAACAAACATCTCGTTATTACGAGCACCACGTTTATCACGAGCATTCAGTCTGTTCCGATGCCCACTCGTGGTAACAAGGTTTTACCGTATGTCCTTTCAATTTCAAAGGTTTGATAAACGACAACCTTTTATTAAATGTCGCTAAAATGAAAACATACGCAAACCCTTTGATCCTCCATAAAAGTAAACACTTTGTACGACGTAAAAGGTCATGAAATCAACGAGCCAATACGGATTCATTTGTTTCCTTGTGGATGAACACGTATCATTAGCTTCAACTCCTGATATATGAGCTTGACCATCGACAGATAACCATGACGACCTATTCGACTTAGTACTACTTTGATTGGTGTATTTGTTAAATGTAACAGCTCGACCTGACAATGAATAAATCAGACTTTGTACAAAGTGTGTTAGTACTTCAAGTAATTCAGTTCATATCATCCCAGTATAAGTCCATTGTGTTCATGGGTCTCTGTATGACATCTCCGATTTTTTAAATTCGATTATGTCTAATTTGAATTCTTAAGCAAGGAAGACGTAATATTTAATAACAAATCATTAAGTACGCAGCATGAAACGTAAGCTCTGTTAACATCATCACATAGATTTACCGAATATAAGTTAATAGAACTAGTCAGCTTTGAGATCTTATAAGTAATGCTAGAAAACGAATAATAAATCTTTTACCCTGAAATTGTCCATGTGTCAAAATTTCATGATTTACCCAAAATGGCAAATATCTTTTGACAATAAATTAATTATTAAGTGATTATGGATGATATATAATAAGTGCGGTTTTCATAGCAACAGAAACAAACAATTCCTATATAAACTGATGGAACATGCTATGTTTTTTTATCTGACATTTTGCTGATGCGATATTAGCTCATTTCTACATCATATTATGCATACCAGAAATTATCTGTCAAGATAGAATCTCTGTAAAGGTAAAAATAAGAATATAGGATAAGTATTTAATTCATATTGAAACCCCATGGCGGCTATTCGAGTATCAATGTAACATACATTTTAAAAATGAAAGTAAAGCCATGTTTATAATGGGTAATCAATTATCAATATATCATCAATACTTTGTGTACGAAAATGTATATTTATCTTGCAATGTGATTACCTTGTCACAAAGAAACTTTTGGGTTTGATCCCATCAACATTATTTTTGTAATTTATCTACTTCTCTCAATTTGTTATCCAAACAATGGAAACAGCAAAAATACTTGGTAGCTTGAAGAATGCTTATTTTATCATGATTGCCAATTACAAGTTTTATTAGGGAGGCATCAAATTAAAAAAAAATAATTCAGGGTACACTATACAGACATGGTCATGTAGACGGCATACACACGATATGAACATTGGCCATTTTGCAACTTTTATCCTTAGTGGGTATAGCAACCAAAGCAAAGTCCAAATTTCCTAAGGAAAAAGATGATTACCAGTATGTTCCCTTTTTGTTTTACATATTTCTGTTGTGATTGTGAGAGTATGGGACAGCAATAAAAATGTTGGATACAAAATCATACCTTATACGCTAAGTATAATATTAATAACATTTAATAAAAGACAATTATCGCGGTACTTGAAGTTACTCCTACTTTAATTCCGATCAAATATATTTATGTAATATAAAAATATAAAACTTGCATATAATACATTTGTTCCTCATCACGACAAATAATGAATCAGACCTAACATGTACCTCCATATATTTCCACTTCACATACTCTCATTTCAACATTTCTTTTATCATGAATAATTCTGAGATGTCGAGTCGAGACCGGTTGTGTACACATTATCTCCATTTCTGTCGTTCCAGGGGTATCACCATGTGTGTAACATACAGAGGTAAAGTCCTCATTGTTTGGTCCTGATCCAGTTTCAACTCGGAACTTGTTAAAATTACCTGATGCAAAAAAATCGATTTCAAATTTCAACTGAAATGATTAAATTTAGAAATGTACAGTTCATTATATTGTAAAACATTTTATTGTCGCTGGGGTATAACGCCGTTTTTCAACAATTGTTTAGTTATATGTGGCGACCGGTTCACTTTACAAGTTTTCCTGGACAATATACTAACCAGTGCTAACTTACCCTCCAACATGGAGCCGGCGACTTCTCCACATATGAAGGAAAATCTACACTTTTGTTAAATATTCATAGAAGTGCATGACCTGCCGCAACCTGGATTTGAACCCAGATCGCCAGGTTACTAGTCCAGCGCACTAACCACTGGACCTAGGTTACGGCCCAGAACATTTCGGCATGTTTAACGGTTTATGTCCGTATTATCAATAACACGACGGCTCATAGATTATGTGTCATGCATTTATGTAAATAGCAAACACAAATTTAATGTACTGATCAAATATTAATATACATAATATTATCATTTTTTAAAATATTGTCAACCAGAAGAAACAAATCGTTTTACACTTACATGGAAACCAAGACGAAATGTTACGTTTTGGTACATATACATAAGGCGATCAAATATTT